>OU343224.1:166950663-167045236 GCA_910596185.1 Chrysanthemum makinoi
TTTCTTTGAGAAAATTAAATATACGAATTTATGAATTATCATCACATCGGGTCTAAATAACGAAAACTCTAAAAAGTTAATAAGTATATACGTGTCACTAACATTTTTTTTATCACCGGAACTAAAAAGTATTCTACGTGCCAATGCAAAAAATATTTTGTTGTGCAATCTATTAAGTACTCTTTGACTTTACTGTGGTTAGCCATGTCGGTGAATAATAAACTTTAAGAACGCACACATGCTGACATGCATGCATTATTCTACACTTATATTCCGTATCAAAAATAAATGTTCACCCAGGGACGGATCTATTTTAAGAATACGTCACCTCTACGCCAAATTTAAAATGCTATTTTTAGCTAAGTAATTTTTTATTTTTGACCTTTTCAGCTACTCTAACTCAAAACTCAAATTGCCCTCCACCCACATACTAAAACCCAACATTCAACACTTTAAAGCTTTATAAATCCATCATTTTAAAGTAAAAATACTCGATTTATTTTTACGACCATAGTTTTTTTTCCGCATTCTGTTGTTGTTGTCAAAAAAAATTTTTGCCCGCTGTTATTTTCTTGGTTCCTACTTTGTGTTCACCATATACATGTATAAAATTTTAAGAGATTTCATTAACTAAATTTTTCACCATTCAAATATCATCACTATTCATTAATTTTTTTTAATTGATTAAAATACAAAGTAAACATCTATTTAAAGACATCTCAAATAAAATATGGACATGTTAAAATGCTAAACATCTGTTTTGAGACATCCAAAAATGAAAACGTAGACATGTTAACACTGATGGAGTAACATTTATACTTAGTAATTAGTAATTAGAAGTTCGTAATACATTACATTTTATAGAATTTAATTGAAGACGAAATGTCATTACTAGTTCGAGGTAGGAACCTTCAAATCCTTAAGTGTTTTGGCATAGACGATACATCTAGATTACACGATGCGGACATTCGATTAATCGTGGCTCTTTGGTTCTTTGGGAACTACTGTCACTAGTCATCCAAGTACAAACGACCCCGCTACAATATGATATTTGAAGTGTTCAATCTTTCTCATTTCTTTGTCATAAAGTTAGATAGAAGGATGTAAAGTTGGATTAGTAAGTTGGTAGTTGAACCCATCATTCGTTCCCACTACAATAGAAAGGGGCTAATGTGACAGTCAAAATCTGTTGCAAATTCTCTGATTTGGTCAATTGCAACGAATTTTGGCCGTCACAAAAAGGCTCCATTAAATTTGCTTTGTAACGGAATTTGTGACGGCCAAAAATAAATTGTAACAAATTTTCAATGAAAGAAAGTCGTCAGCAAATTGCAACAAGTTTTGCAACGAAGACTTTTTCCAATGAATTTCCAACATAAGCTTTTGCAGCAGCATACTTTGCAACGGATATTGGGACAGTAGTTTTTACAATGATAATTTTTCCAAATTGATTTTGTAAGAGTACCTTTTTGCAACATAATTTTCCATCACAAATACATGTTGAAACGTTTTTAAGTTATTACAAATCCAATGCAAAAACACTACATTTAAAAAAAAAGCGCGCTCTATTTACCTGCTTTTTTCCGTACGTTTCCGACAATACCGTTAATCAAAAACCAATTGTTTCTCAATGACTAAAACAACCAAAATTAATGATTATACAAATATTGTTGGTTTTATGGACAAAATATTAATAGACGTGTGTTAGGATCGAACTCGAGACCACGAGATTGCACACTTTACGTATGAGAATTAAAGTTAATAAATAAATGTTAAATGTTATATTTATTTATTAATTAAACGAAATAACATAACGGACGTTAAGTATTTAGTTGTAATGGAATAACGGGCGTTAAATGTATTTGGAAAATGACTAGATTGCAAAGTTTGGGAAGTTTCCGGAATCCCTTGAGGATGCCTACCTATGATCGGTCAAGGAGAAAAGGAAACAAAGAAAACTTGTTCACAAGTTAGTTGGGTATATATACAAGGCTTAGGGTCTTGATTTTCATCTCTTGTCTCATAAAATTTAAAACCTAAATTGTTTGTGTGTGTTTTTGCTTCAATCGATCATACAACCCTTTAGGGTAGTCGATCATAGTTTTTCCAAAACATAATTATTTTGTTTAATTAAAACTAGCATTACTTTAATTTGTTATATGAAGCGTGTGTACAAGAGCGTGGGTACAATCACTATTGATTGTATCTTGGATTGAATTACAAAATCGGTAAGGGGTAATTCACATAATCCTATAAACCCTAATTAGGGTTCATCAAATTGCTAGTTTTGTGGATTTGATTCTTGTTCGGCTAGAATCAAGACGTCGCATACTTTATTCTTTAGTTAATTAATTATTCATTATATGTTCACACATCGCTTCGCACTTACTTTGATGTTTATTGTTTATATTTATGATTAGTCATGTTATATAATTCCAACGAATGGCATCATGAGTCATTGGTTTTAATGAGTAATTAATTTCTAAACACGTAAAAAACGGATATTGTATTGTGTTTGATATGATTTATTCTAGGGTTTTGGTTATGATTATATAAACCCTAATTTTAGGGTTAGGGCTTTTGCCCTAAATTTGGTTTTAAAAATCTTTTATGGATAAAAAAAAAATTGGGTGGAAACCCTAAAATTTTTTTGTCGATTTCCTTCAATTTTTTTTAGGGTTTATATTAATTGTTATGTTATCTATATCGAAACCTAGATTTAATATATTTGTTACGTGATAAATTCATGAATAAAGTGTTATGTGACATGGAATTGTATGCGATCTTGTGACAACGTGAATAATTGTTATGTTATATCCATGATGATACATGCATGTTCGTCATGGATGGTTGCTTGAATATTTAATTGTTAAGATTGATTATGCGAAAATTAATTGTTAAGTTTTATACACATGTATATTTATGATAAATCTTGAATTGGGGAAAACTCCAATTATATACATTAATGAATCAATTATGTGCAATTTGGTATATCATTAATTATGGGTTTACTTGTCGATTCGATGTATGTGACTCTTTCAATTGAGAGTGAAAGCCCTAAATTAATATATACGTTAATTTAACCTAGACATTGATTATTAATAGGGTTTTATCGAATAAGTTGCATGTGGCTACTTGTTTACACGTATAAATTGTTTATTATGTGCATTGTTTTTAGTAGTTTATTTTTTATTGTATTACTTGTTTGTTTATTATGTGCATGTTTAAGCAAAGGGTAATTTTGAATAGAAAAATTATACGGACTAAACAATGGCGAAATTTGATTTGTTTTGGAAGAGTTAAGTTTTCAATACTTTAATTGATTGGTGACTTTGGTACAAATGGTAGTGAAGCGGCTCCACCCACTAGAATGAACTATAAAGGGGTTATTAAAGAAGTGCACGATCACACTGAAAGGATGTCTAAGGTTATGCTTTGCGCTTACGGTCCTCTGCCCTGTAAGTTTGAATGGAGCTACTTAGTAAGCCATAAATATGCAAACTCATCTTAAGGGCGAATTAGTTTTAATTCCATGCGCCACTTCAGTGGTAATTACCCGAAACACTAAGTGTTTACACTTATGCAAAAGTACGGTATAATGGACGATAATTAACACTAAATTCCTTGATTGGTGAACCCAATACCTCAATCAAAACTTTGATAATTTGATCTTTATGAATTGGTAATAAAAAGTTTTTTATTAAAATTATGTTACAAGATGAATGCATGAAATCTTTGTACATATTTGATTTGACCACATAAAATTAAAACTAATACCCTTTTAAATTAAGTTATATGCCATCTAATTAAAAGGAACACTTGAAGTTGCAATTTATGTCATGAGAGTACTTGGCTAGATTGTGATGGAGAGGTAAATCTCTATGTAAAGTGAGACTTTACATGGACATATTTGCAGTTCTTTAAGTTAGACACTTAAGTTGAGTAGGAAGTGAGACTTGGACTCAATGGCATAAGATGGGATGAAACATGTTTATATTTGCAATAGCGTTGGAAAATATAAATCCCATAATGATCTAGGAATTGGAAATTGTTTGCCAATTATTGTTCGAAAGATTACCCTATTATGTGCTTTCGTTACTAGCAGATCAACTGATGTAATGGAACTACGATAATTTGAATCCTAGTTTTTGAGAAAATTCTATGGTTATATGAATATTACCTTGGGTATTTTATTTTCTTGAAAAGTTTAATTATCGAAAATACTAAAATTGAATTTTGCTAATTCTTTAAATGTATTAATGCAACATTAAACCATAAGCGAAGGTTATTCTGTATTGGTAAATTGATCTACACACTGTAAGGGTTTTGGTAGAGTCAACTTTTAAAAATAAACCTAGTCCTCTTTTCATAAGAAAGAGTGAGATTCAATCATACTCCTTTTCATGAATGAAGAAAGGTATGATAGGACAATTAAAATTGTCTAAATTCTAAATACGTAACTCGTAACCAATTTTAATAGTTAAGAAAATTGCATATTTTATGAGTTATTAAATTAGAAGCTAGACTAATTACTGTATAATTGGTAAAAGACAAACTAGCATGTTTTATCTAGTTGTTTTGTTTTGACCATTTAAAAGTACTACTTACAATTGTTGGAATAGTAGAACTATTAAGAAAGAAATTGCATGCCCAATTTTTCAAGTTAATAGCATTGATGGATAGTTCATCATCTACATAGTAGAATACACTCTTTAAGTACATAAGTAATTGTTATGTATGGACTTTTTCAAAGGTGTAGGGAAGTAAATAGAACACTATTTATTTTCTTTCATTTGGTTAATGCAACACTTACAATGTTGTCAAATCCAGTGGGAGTATTTTGTTCTTATTACTGAATAAGGAATTAATGTAATGATCTCTAATTCAGTGGGAGTTACAAGCTTTGTCATCTTGGTAGTAACCCAGATTATTTCTAGAATGTCTTAAGATAATTACTTTCTACTTGTAGACACTTATGTTTTCAAGGATAGTCATGTACGTTTCCTTATTAGACAATGAAGTGGTTCTACATCTACTAGTTATGCTAATATCAATGACACAATCAAATTGATAACATAAACAAACATATGTCGTGTTGTTTATCTGCTACATGATGTTGTTCCATGCACAAGTGGGAGAAATCTATATTGTGTGCAAGGTACAACATATAGGTATATGATTTAAAGGATTCTCTTGACTGCAAGGTAAGAGACTAACGTTCTAATATAACTTGTACATATCTAATTCAAGAAACACTTGGTGTTGCAATTTACGTCATGTGAGAACTTGACGAGATTACAAACAACAAAGTAAATCTCTATGTGAAGTCAGACCTTGCATGGACATATTTGCAGTTTCTAAATTAGACAAGTATTTAGAACATGTGTCAAAATGATATAAAAGACTACTTCAAATTAAATAATTATGTATTACTAGAATGACATAAATAAATGAAGTAATCTAATACTACTTTAATTTGTATATTTATGAATTTTTGGAATGACATAAATAAATGAATAAATAATGTAGTCCTACATTATTGTGAAGTAAAAATAAATTAACTTGGAATTACTATTGAAACCAAGAGTTGTGTTCATAATTACTTTAGTTAAACATGTTTATGATTCATTGTAAAGACATAAACATAAAGTCTTTTAAGACTTATAATAAAGTAAGACGTTAACTTGTTATGTTTTTTAATTAAGACATATACAAGAAGTCATTGAGATGATCAATGATTTATAACGTCAAATGGGATTATAACAATTTATGTTTTCTTGATGAGACATGGATATGAAGTGACTTGGTTAAAAAGTACTTGTGTTATAAAGCATGCAATTGACTTGAAAAGTCTATTATACCATTAAGTTGACTTAGTTAGTAAATAGGTAAGCCAAAAGGAATATGTTTATCTTATATATTGTTGGATTGTCTTACAATATTAAATTCTAATGAATACCACAAGTTGATGGTATGTTCAGTTAGGAGAATCAAACTCTATTTGATTTGTTTGATTCATGATAACCATAACTTCTTTCTTAAAAAAAGTAACAAGGTTAGAAAATTGAGTATGGATTGAATATACTCAATATGACTCCAACCTAGAAGATTAATAAAACATCATTTCATTATGGAATGTGATGAATCACATTAAGTTTTAAAATTGAAAATTCTGAATTTGTTAAACTACTTATGAATAGGTTATTAACAAACTATAATCAGGAATTATCAATGTGTATTTGTAATGTCCCAAAAAGTGAACAATGTAGTTTTGCTCTAATTGCTAAGTATATATAGATAGTCTATATATTACAAAAAGCAAGTGGGAGTTTTTTTGAAAGATAAAATTACAAGATACATAATCTTCTAAAACACACTAGTATATATCATGATGAGGTTAGACATGAAAATGATAGACCTCAAGATGATGGAATTTTCATTCATAGATCTGCAAGAATATCTCAGATATTTGATTTATATGCTGAGAAGAAATATGAGTTACAGGATTATAGTAAACCAGATAATCATTATGATGGATTACCAAATATTGAATTGGGTAAATTACTCATACTATGAATGTTAAAGATCTTGTCCATAAAGATAATCAATTTTGGAAATTTGGTTTATCTTAATAGTTAGACTAGAGAATGGAAATGAGTTTCTTCAAAGAGATCAAAAACCCTAGTGGTTTGAATTTCTATGTAGAAATCATATGGACAATATTATACACATATTTAATGCATGTTTTATGACAAGATTATTAATCATACTTAAGCAATTAATTATGATTGAATATTCTTTTCAAGACACATTAAATATATAAAGATGATAATTGTCATACTGGATTTCATGAATATGAAATATGACAATGGAATATCAAAACTCTTTCTTGAGAAATTACTTGAGCGAGGACGATAAGTAATTGAAAGGTTTTTTTGAATTCATATAATCTTTGGAAGTGTATGAAGTGCAATAATTCATGAATGGATAAATGCATGCATCTATGAAATTATTCTTATATTTAATTATTAAATCTTAATTTTGATTTATAATTGAAATAAGATAAATTTTAAATTTCCTAAAAGCTAGTTAAGTATTATGTTAAGGTTTTTAAATCTTATATGTTGTATAACATATAGGAAGTAATATTCCTTGTAAGCTAAATGTTAAGTATTAGATTGGAATGAAACTTCACTTGTAAGATTCAAGAATTAAAACATACAACCTTGGAATATATGTTTATTATTAATAAACATGTGAAGTAAAATAAATGATTCTAATAAAGCATGATATATCATTTGGAAAATTGATAAATATCTTTTGACAAGATAGAACATGAATGAATTCTAAGTTTGACATGTAAATTCATCATGTACATCTTGTTGTGTATTAAAATTGTTGTATCATTCTTAAATAAGAAGTGATTTGACAACATTGATATCTAACTAAAAGTTATTAGATAACTCGTGTAATGAATATTCTAATAGAATTACATCCTTAGCCTGGAATTGCTCCTAGATTCTATGGATGAACAATATGTCAAATGTTGTGCAAATTGTCATCAGCTTTAAACTTGAAAGTTAGGAAAACATCAAACATTACACAATAAGATATTAAAGTTTACGGAGTTTTAATGAGCATATTGTTGTTTGTATATAATGATGCTTTGATTTAATGAGATGACACTCAATACTAGTAATGGTGGGATTTCATTCTTGTTAATGGCCATGTGAGCTAGTTGTGCTACTTAGAGCGCAGTTGCATTATACATTAAAAGAATAAGAATACTTTAAACTTTAAAATGTTTGAAAGTTTAAATTGTCATAAACTGGTGAAAGAGGATGTCACACACTTTATGAATTATTATGTGGATTGGTGAATGCACACATACAAGGACTTCACTAATTGAATTATTGAAATAAGTATTCTCAAAATTACGATAGATCAAGTTGGTTGATTTATGCCTTGTCAAGAAGTATGATTGTCATTACTTGAGGCATAATTCATCAACTTCTCATGATTTATTTGGTATTTGGATAAGGGATGTTAAACAATTCTTATAATAAATCAAATACTTGGTATGTTTGATTTTATAATATATTGTATCCTATATTTGCATGTTTAATCCGTGAATAAATTTATTTATTCTAAATCGTCCGTTGTCAATTAATGATATGGGAGTATCATTAAATTAAGGCAAATCTGAGAGCTATGGTAGAATATACTTAAAAGTATATTGATGAGAATGCATACTAATTTCAGATGATATTCAATGAATTTAATATAGGACTTATCCCAACTACATAATTTACTATGTGGATATTGTTATAAGTAAATTATGAATAGTTATCCTCAGACTTGAGATACGAGATAAGTGTCATGAATGTAGTGCACTTCTGGGCAACTTAACGCTATCGTTAGCTGGTAGTCATAAGGGTTGTTTCCAGAAGTGTTGCAAAGTTTGTGGGTTATTCTCGTAGTCAAGATAGAATTTGTTCCTTCAAATTTATTTTGGAGTTTAATCCTGTTTTTCGTAGGGTTGACAAGATGTTTGCATGGCCATGCCCAAAGTTCTCCCTGAATATGTTAGAAGATTTGGTAATTTTGTTCAATCACTAATAACGAAAAGAGAATGGTTGAATAAAGAATGACTTAATTCCATATCTTTATTTAACATGGTATTAGAAACAAAGGATAATAATAATGAGAAATCATTAAAATGTTTTCCAGGAGCCTTGCTCGAGTTGTACTAGAGGCATCGAAGTGTTGCTAGACGCTAACCGAATGTGATCACTCTAATAAGATATGTCAAGTGGGATTTGGTTTTATGGACAATATATTAATAGACGTGTGTTAGGATCGAACTCGAGACCACGGGATTGCACACTTCATTATGATGAGAATTAAAGTTAATAAATAAATGTTAAATGTTATATTTATTTATTAATTAAACGAAATAACATAACGGACGTTAAGTATTTAGTTGTAATGGACTAACGGGCGTTAAATGTATTTGGAAAAGGACTATATTGCAAAGTTTGGGAAGTTTAGGAATCCCTTGAGGATGCCTACCTATGATCGGTCAAGGAGAAAGGAAACAAAGCCAAATTGTTACCAAGTTAGTTGGGTATATATACAAGGCTTAGGGTCTTGATTTTGCATCTCTTGTACTCATAAGCTAAAACCTAAATTGTTTGTGTGTGTTTTTTGCTTCAATCGATCGTACAACCCTTTAGGGTAGTCGATCATAGTTTTTCCAAAACATAATTATTTTGTTTAATTAAAACTAGCATTACTTTAATTTGTTATAGTGCGTGTGTACAAGAACGTGGTACAATCACACTATTGATTGTATCTTGGATTGAATTACAAAACGGTAAGGGTAATTCACATAATCCTATAAACCCTAATTAGGGTTCATCTCAATTGCTAGTTTTGTGGATTTGATTCTTGTTCGGCTAGAATCAAGAAATGTACGCATACTTTATTCTTTAGTTAATTAATTATTCATTATATGTTCCTATACGCTTCCGCACTTACTTTGATGTTTATTGTTTATATTTATGATTAGTCATGTTATATAATTCCAACAAATATGAATTCGCAACATAAAAAAATTACCAAATGAAATAAAATATAAGAGGGAAGGGAGGTTGTTGCATAAGTGTAGGTTGTGCCCACGCCTCAACAAGCTTCACTTCTATTTATGTCATCGTTTCTTCCTTCATTTACACTTGATACTTGAATTTTACTTAATAAATGCTTTCTCTCATCTTCTATAGCTTGCATGAAAACCTTCTTACCGTGTTCTCTTTTCTAGATCCAATTCCTTAATACACATGTTCATCTACACTTAATACACATCATTTTCACGCATATTATATACTAAACAGCAATTAAAACAACAATAATGTAACTCACAACAATCTATTTTCACCCATTACAGCTCCATAGGTTCAAATAAAACTAGTTAGTACCAAATACCACCCATTTTAGCCATTAATACCCATTGGTTGCAAGGCGTAAACCAATAAGCAAAACAACAAACCAAACTAGAATTCGAACAAGAAACAAAAACTAGTTTTTAGTGGTATAAAAAAGAAAATGGCAGTATACAAATAAGTAGCATAATTGATGTTTTGTAAATTTTCAACATAAATTTTGAAAACTAGTGTTGTTTTACATTTAATTTTAATATGTTGTTGCAAATTCCGTTATGAATTTTGTAAATTTTCAACAAAATTGCAACGTAAGATGGAAAGTTATTTCTTTTATATTTAATTTAATATTCCGTTGCAAATTCGTTGCCATTATTAGATGTTTGCAAGGCAATAATAATTAATTTCTTTTACACATAAATTTAATATGTCGTTGCAAAGTCCATCACAAATTTTGTAAATTTTCAAGGGCATTGCAACGGAATATTTAATAATAAACATAAAAGAAAATAATTTATTTTTTGCAATGAATTTCCATCCGTCTTTTACGCATTGATAGTCCGTTGGCATTCCGTTGCAAAATTGGTTGCAAATTTGTAACAAAAGTTTTCCGTTACTCGTTGCATTAGCCTGTTTGTCTAGTAGTGTCATTTCACTCGATCCTCCATAGATTCAACTAGCTCATCCATGAGTTTTCATAGCAAATATGCTACTGTATAAATATATTCACATATTTATTGTATTATAATACTATCTCTGTCCATAAATAAGTGTTCAGTTTGACTTTTTAGAGTCAAACTGTATCAACTTTGACCTTATCTCTTTTTGCGGGTGTTCTATAGTATTTGATGAAAAATATATAAATGGATTGAGTTTTAAGTGTAATTTTCATTGGTATAGTTTTTCATCAAGTATTATACAACACAAAAAAAATATTTACGGTCAAAGTTGAATCAGTTTGATTCTAAAAAGTCAAACTGAACATTTATTTAAGGACGGAGGGAGTACTTAATAGATCAAAATGTTTGTGGTCTGGTGACGTTGCACAGTTTGACTTTTACTAACAAGTACTCTGATGTTTTTTGGATCCGATCATCGTTACTTTAATTATATCAGAATCAAGATGTTTTGAATGTTGTCTAATGAATAAATGCAGATTACTATGTTTATATTTGCAAATCATCCATACTATCTAGTATCTACTAATGAGTAGCATATGTCTCTCACTTATCAACAGTACATGACATTTTGTGAAAGATTTTTTAGTGAAACAACAAGTGACGCTATATGATTTTAGTGATTCTAATTAGAAAACGTACATGTAAATGATTATATTTGTATATTGATATTTTCTTATGAGAAATTAAAATTGTGCCACAAAACCCTAAAGCATTTACCTAAATGCTTTTTGTGTCACTGTATTTAGGCAATTTATACCAACCCCATCATTGGCTACGTATATTTTATGTGTAGTAGGAGGATGTACAACTCGACAGTTTTTTGTTTTTTGAGTGACACTTTTGTACTTAGTGACACTTTGGATTTATAGTGATTATTTTATGTGCCAACAAAATGAAGTGGCCGTTGAATTCTTTATTCACCGTCAGAATCTTACCCACTCTAGTTCTTTTAAAGATAAAGTGTAATTAGCTATTGGATTATTGATACCACTTTTCTTATTTCCTTCTTATTTTAAACTTACATGGGTTACTTGCATGGCCGAAACATCGTCCACCCGAACGTAAAATGCTTGAGGCCGGACTTGTGCTACTAAAAAAGAAACTTTAAGAAAGGTCTTACGGAGTGATGATGAACATTATCTTTTGTTATTACTAGCCGGGTACCCGCGCACAGCGACGGCGATAAGTATAGTTATATGTGTTTGTTTACCCGTTTAGTGAATTCGTTTCACAACACTTCAAATGTATATGTGTTAGTTGTAAGTGTTTGTTTGGGTTACCCGTAACTTTCCCGTAGTTTTCATGACATCATTATTCCCGTATAGAAATACCCTCGCATATCTCTTACGCAGCGTCAAACACTACCCCAAAAGTATATGATTTTGTGAATCAATTATATTGATTGAAATAAATGAAATAAAGGTTAAAGTTGAAAAAATTTGAATTAAAATAAAATAAACCCATTAAAAATATAAAATGGATGATTATCTCATAAAATGGATGTTTGGGATCAAAATGGATGTTTAATTAAAGAGCATAAAATTTTAGAAAATATGGTGAAATTAGATTATAAAAAAATAAGTAGATAAAAAGATATTTTAATTTAAAATAAAGATGAATTTTAGTTGAGAAATGGCACATACGTCCATTTTATAATTGGAACTCTTTATCTTAATTTTTAGTGGTTAGGAGTTAGGTTTGGAGTTTGTTAGAAGTTGACTTTGAGTTTGTTGTTAATGGTAATATCATCTTATGATTGGAGCTCCTTATCTTAATTTTTGGTTAGAAAAACTCTTTCCATAATAAGCAAGTAAAAAAGTCTGAATTTTTAAGCCTTCTAATTTTAAAAGGCTTAAATGCATTATAAAGTAGTATAGATTATTAGGCGTCATGCATACACATATTAGTATATTACTAAGAGCAAAGGGTGTGGCAACTTGCCCACTTCTCTTCATTTGGGCTTGCGTGTCATCATCAGCACATCACTCCAACACACTAACTAGCTAAAAAATACCCCGTCAATCACACTTCTTTCTCTTCATTTGGGCCCCACCCTCTCATATATTTTATTTCTTTTCTATATTTTGAAACACAATTAAATTCATTTCATTCATTTAAAATAAAAATACAACATACAATACTGAAAAATAAAAAACATACGATAAATAAATAAAAACATACGAAAAATAAAAAACATCGGAAAATAAAAACCATAAGAAACTTAAAAATAAAACATTTTTGCCTTTTATATGTTGTATTTTCTATTATTATTTGGTCTTGTTTCTTTTTATGAGTGATTTTTGGCAACTCAAGAACCCTCCTCCATCAAGCATGAGAAACTGCAATTCTTGGCACTCTTGAGCCGACTTTTCTTTAGCAATCCTCGCCTCGTACACTTCTCGTGCTCCGTCAACTTTACGTTTATACTCTTGAGCTAAAGCTTCCGCAATAGCATCCGATTGACTCCCTCCGGTGCTCGTTGACAACTCAACTGATTTAGATTTTTTTGGGGACGAGGCTTGCTGCGGGACGAGCTTTCGTGGAGTCGGGCTGAATAATTCGGCGATATTATCTGCATTAATCCCCTCCGGCGAGTCCCATTTGGGATATTCTCTCAAAACCTTCCATGCCGAAACCATACTAAACTGTTTCCCCGTCCCATTTTTGTAAGCAAGTCTTGCATTCTCAATGTGATCAACATCAGTTTCCCCGGATCTACGCTGCAAAAGCTTGTAAAAACCATTAAACTTTTGGCAATCACCGTTTATCCGAGTCCATTTTCCCGTGCACATATTTTTTGAACGATAAGGCTTTGGACTTCGAGCCTTGAAGTCCTCCCAAATCTGAGTCCAAAACGCATCGTTTAGTCTGTCATTACCGATAGCGGCGTTTTGGGATACCTCGACCCAACACTCGGCTAAAATTTTTTCTTCCTGGCTTGACCAACGAATTGTGGTTCAACCCTCTTCATCCTCCTCCTCATCCTCGTCGTCCGCGTCCAAGTTCACAACGACCTTCTTTTTTTTCTTTGTCGCTTTGGCCGGTTTTTTTCCTTGACGACGTTCTTCACGTGTTTCGGTTGGTGGTGGTTGAGGTACTTTGAATTGTGATTCAAAGTAATGTTGTTGTGAAGCGTAGAATTGCGTTGGTGGTGCTTGTGACGGATAAAATTGCATTTGTGATGGTTGTGACGGATAAAATTGCGGTTGTGACGGAAAAAATGGCATTTGTGATTGTTGTGATTGATAGAATTGCGGTGGTGATTGTCTTGGATATTGAAAAGCTTGAAATCCGACTTGCGAAGAAGTGCTTGAGGTTTGAGACGATGGGGTGGACGGATTTGATGAAGACGAGTTGAGAAGATTTATAAACGACATCTCGTTGGGATCTTGAGACATTTTTGGTTTTGGATTAAGATGATGATGATAATATATTTATGGTTGTGAATGAGAAGTGTGAATGTTTTGGTAAAAAATGAGTATTATTTATAGAGAAAATGGGGTATTATTTGGGTTTGAAATAAAAAAAAAGAAAAGAAAAGTAACCGTTTGAATTGCAACGTTTTTATTTCAAATGGGTTTGTCTTTTTGCATGTCGTTTGAACGACGAAAACCAATGTGGCGAGTCCTTGTGGTGTCACGGCGAGGGAAGAAAACATGTGGCGAGGTGCCACCTAGGCAATGGCGAAAAACAACTAGCCCCATACCCCTTGCTCTAATGTCAATTTTAAACAATTTCAGGTTTACTTTTGTCTTTAATATTAATTACACTATTAATAATGTCGGCTTTGGTTTATTTTGAAAGTTTAATTGCCTTAAGCTAAATAAATATAAATAAGTACACTTAATTATCATATATATCTATGTAGTACTATTTTCTTTGAATGGTTCCCCCAATATTTGAGTTATTGTGTTATTGATAACAGACTGCAGTTCTGGAAATCTAACAATTATAAGATAAACTTTAACAAGATGGAACAATATCTCTTACTAAAGCGGATTGGCATCTTGTAATGTGTTTATGTTTATGTGAATAGCATGATTAAAGTGTACCTGGATTCTTCATTGTAATAGACATAAAAAAAAAACCGATATGGCTGGAATTGATTAAGACAAATGATACTTAAACCATTTATATTTGTTCACACACCACACTTGTGCATATATTATGTTATACCATGTGCATTAGTGTTGAGACATTATGATGAAAGAATAAAAAAAAAATGATATGAATATCAACTTCCATTGATTAACGATCGTATATTGGCTTGAATGTGTGCAACTAGCCAAAACATGGGTGCAAGTCCTAGCTCTCCAATCAATGAAACAATTTATTTTTTAAAAATACACTAGCTTAGAATAAATTTAAAGTACTTCATCTGCACCTCATATAAAAGTCTTTGGACTACTCAAACTTTTGAAGTTGAACGAGTCTCGTTTCTAAACTTCCGATATAACTAGGGACCACTTTAACAAATTTCCTAACAAATATAAAAAGTTATAAACTCAATATCTATTAAGAATATGTGAGGTGTATTATTTTTTATTTTTTATTTTTTATTTAACTTCACTTTTATTAAAAACTCATAGGATTTACAAAAAATTAGTGGGGAGCCGAGAAACGAACTGGGCCCCCACACCTCTAGCAATAGCAAAACCAATCCTATTAAAAATGTGAGCCGCAGCATCCAATGTCCTGAGTTGTAGAAAACCGTCGAATGCGCTTCAGTAAGGTAACAGCGTCCTTCTCAAGTTCACCAAAAGAAGAAAAGGAAAAGGGGAGGAACCCATATCCAATATCCGCACATTTCGCATCGTACTTGACACGCTTGCGTTGTGCAGCATCAACGATCGCACCCCCTGGCATAAAATCAGTCATCCCAGATTGCGTCAAGGGCGACGATCCCGTAAGATCCACACATACATCACGCCCACTATCCCACGAGTAAAGTAATATATCACGGTCGCAAGGATTGTCCCTATCTCCAGAAAGCCCAATATCCACCTCATTACGTGCAGAAATACCGGACCGGGAGCATATATAAACGAGAACATCACGCATAAGGTTATGCCAAAGTTTAATGCCAACAATGCCCGCACATGAAACAGCGTGATCCCCATAAATATCTCCAGAAAATACCTTAGAACAAGCTGAACACGGTACCTGAACAGTAAAAAGAGGAACACCCAACCGATAGCATAGCACACAACGGTAAGCCCTGGCATTCATAGTTTGTCCCAATCCAACTATCGGAGCCACCCTAAGCCAATTCGAGGTATGATCCTGCTTTAGTGAACTCCATAACGCAATCTGCCGAGGAGAAAGATGGAATGTAGACTCAACAGTTTGGGTAACCCGATCGAAATATATATCTTCCAATTTCTTCATAAGTTTGGGGGCAGCGACCTCGCTAGGGTTACTCAAAAGGTTAATATCCATATTCACATTAAAAGTACGTAGGGCATCATCAAAAGAGGGACCAGCAGATACAATACTAGAACTAAGGAGAAGCTTAGACTGTAGGCTAGCTGATTGAAGTCTAGAAGCAAGGAAGGCATAATTCAAGACGTCACCTGCAGAATACAAACCAAGCCCCCCAAAAGCAAAGGGTAAGGTGGCGAGTCTCCATTGCCAATCACCAAAACCAGGCCCAGAAGCAGTGACAATACGCTCCAAGGAAGAACGAAGTGCCGCATCAAAAGAAACCTGAGCACACTCAAAGACCCCGGGGAGAACATGTGCGCATAGAAAAATATAACTTAGAAATACCAGCACATGTACGAAGAAGCAACAACTCACACTGAGGGTCATTGAGTTTGGCAACTGCCTCCATAAGTTCGATAGTTTTAGCAACCCGTTTCAGGACCAACTTACTACCAAACTCAAAATCCACACAAACAGGTCCACCCAATAATTTAACACCATGTGAGGGGCGAGAAATATTAGGGGGAAAAACACCAGCATACCTGCTTCTGGGGTCCTCCTGTGGCAAAAAAACTTCAGTTTTATCAACATTGAGGTGTAAGCCGCGACAAGGTCCATCCGTCATAATCAACTCTAAAACCTTACCCACAATCAAGGTATCACCAATAATAGTGCCATCATCCAGATACCAAGCTTGAAAGGAAAGGTCAAAAGAATCTCTAATCTTACATGCCAGGGGATGTAACACTAAAGCAAAAAGAAGAGGCCCAAGTGGATCACCTTGTTGCACACCTTGATGAGACCAAAGAGTATGCTCACCATAATATAATCTGGCAGGACTAGAATAACAGAACTCAACCCACCTAGAAATAGCCGAGAAATGAAGCCGAACTTCTCGTAACATAACAGCCTGGTCAACCATGTTGAAAGCATTTTTAAAGTCAACCAACAACATAGACAGACCAACATCCTCCCCCCGGTCCTCAACCAACCGATTCACGGCGTGAACAATAGCCTCCCCTCCACCCGACACACCAACACCAAATTGCAAATCATCTAAATAACTATCTGAAGAGTGGCCAATCATAGAAGCAAAAACCTTGGAAACTAAACGCCTCCAAACAGTCCCAACAGCAATAGGACGGATACCCCCTCCTGGTTTGACTAAGGGTGTGAGAGGAGCACTAGCAATGTACTCACCCAACACCCTCGGGCATCTACCAGCAAGAATGAGGTTCACCACTTGGGTAATAGAAGCGATCAACTCATCAGAAATAGCCACAGCTGCACCAGTTAAACAGTCTAAAAGGTGTTGGGCACGCAACCCATCCCGCCCACAAGAAGTACCACGAGGGAAACTCTTGATCATGTCAAGAATGGTGGAAGGGGATGCATTAAGGTGATGATGATCAATAGGTGTATCAGGCAAAGGAGGAGCAGACTGAAAGGGGTGCTTAGCTTTTAAGTCCTCAAGAGTAGAAACATCATAAGGTGCAATACCAGAAGACGAAAGAACTCTGACCGCAACAGTATAATGACCATCACAAATCTTCCTCTTGCATTGCTTGACATTACGGTCACCCAGATCCAAGCTATCATCATCAATATTAGACCATAAAGGGGAAGGTTCGGCTAAAACCTCCCGCACAACCTGCAAACTACCACCAGGAGAGCCCCAAGCACGAATAGCATTAACAATATATTCTTCCTGGCGTTGACGCTTAGTGACCGACCTACCCTCTTGACTACTCCTCGGGCAAAAGGTTTTAAGTAAACAAAGAGGCAGGATCAACAAACCCACCCAACAAGAAATGTCATCAGGCGTGCAGATCACCTTATCAAGAGCTCTTTTCAAGGTATGAGAGAACTCCAACCGACATTTGGGAGGGATGGATTTGACAGTCCGCAATCCCTTAGAGAATAAAGTATCAAGAAGAGGTAAATCAAAGCCACCAAGCTCGTCCAAACCAATATCCTCAACAATGGCTACCTGGGAGGGATCCTGCGGTTTGGTGAGATCATATAACACAAACCGAACAACACCATCACCACAATCAGGAGGAGACACAAAATCAGACCCCGTCCCATGACAACACTTAGTCCGAAAAGTGTGCGTTTTGAAACAAACACCACACAACCACAACCCCATACGCTTAAGAGTAACCTCGGCCCTTTTGAAAATAGCCAAATCCGACAAGAGAGACTGCTTAGTTGTAGCAAGAGCATCACCGCTAAAGTGCCGGTCACCTAAATGTGTGATCAAAGATGTTTTAGTAAGCCCATTTCCACCACCGTCCCGACATCCACCAAGACCCACAAAGGGACAATGAAATCTTACAACCGGCATAGCAATCAAGCAACAAAACCACAGTCCCTTATAACAGCACCTTAAGTAAATAAACAACAGAAAGGAAGACCAAAAAATACCAAACGTAGCAACCATGCAATCGAAGGCACGCACAACAACCCAACTGAAGCAAACCAAACTTTTGAGCAACCACGGCCGTCGTACCAATACCACGTACCAAAACCAACAAGTGCTCGTACTAAGGTCGTGCGAAAAACTGCCCAAGATCAAAACCTGTCGTAGAGAGCTAGAGGCTGAAAAAAAAACCAAAGCTTTTTTTGTACCAAAACCTTGCGATGACCAAAACCCTAAGCAATACCCCAACAGCGTATAGCAGCAGGCTGGAAAAACAATGGCTATTGTACCAGAAACCTTCAGAGATGACAGCCAATACCACACCCCAACAGTGCGCAACCCAAAAAGAATCAAAGACGACCACAGTAAGGTTCAATGAAGAGAGAAAGGAAGCCAAACGACACCCACAATTGCAGGAACCACGCGCCAAATCAAGGTTACAGAAAGAAACCCTAAACAGCAAAACGAAAGGAGAAAACCCTAGGAAATATATACATACCTTATCAACAAATCATGATAAGATAACAAGGTAGAATCCACGATCAGTTTTCAAACGAGGGTGTTGAAAAAACCAGTGGAGATCAGGCCGATCAAGGAAGATCGCCAAAAATCGCCTAAAGCAGAGAGCGTTTCATGAGCAATTTATAAAATTTATAAAAATTAGTGAGAATCCAAGATACTATCTGGGCTTTCAATCCTCTAGTTATAACAAAGCTAATCTTATTAAAGATATGAGCAACATTATGCGGTCTAATGTCTTGAGTCAAAGAAAACTTACGGATACGCCTCAGTAAGGTCACTGCATCATTCTTATGTTCTTCAAAGGAGGAGAATTAGAAGGGGAGAAACCCATATCCAATATCCACGCACTTAGCCTCATACTTGACACGTTTACGTTGTGTGGCTTCAATCACCGCACGACCCGAAACAAAATCAACCATACCAGTTTGCGTAAAGGGCGATGACTCTGTCAGATCGACACATACATCATGCCCTTCGTCCCACGAGTATATCAACATATCAGCTGGACGTAAGGGTTTGTCCCTTTCTCTACTAAGCCCGATATCAACTTCTTTACGAGTCGAAATCCCCGACCAAAAAAAGATGTCAACAAAAGTATCACGCACCATATTATGCCGATATTTAATACCAATAATATCAGCACACGATACAGTATGGTCCCCATAAATATCCTCCGTAAAAACTCTGAAACAAGCTGAGCACGACATTTAAAAAAAGAAGAAAAGAACACCTAACCGATAACATAACCCTTTTCTGTGGGAGGTGATTTGTACGCTCTAAGAAATGATTGAGACACTCAAAAATATTGTGTTTGGACATTTATACCCTCACATAGGTAAAAGTGTAAGGATAACTGTGAGGGTATAAATGTCCAAACACAATATTTTGAAGTGTCCAAATTACTTATTTGAGTGTGCAAATCATCTCCCTTTTTCTATAGAATTACATTCTTCCAACCTTACCTACGTACCCTATGTTAACATGTCAAGTTATTTTCATTTTGAGTAAAGTCCAAAATACATCCCTGTGGTTTGTCTCGTTGCTCGCTTTACATCTCTAAACTTTTTTTGGCACAAAATCATCCATCCGTTAGTAAAGTTGGCACAAATACATCTCTCTGTTAGTAAAATCAGTTAATGAGGACTAACGGTGCAAATATATCTCCGTTATTTAACATTTGTTAAGAGATATTTACGTAAATCGTCCTTGTGGCAAGGAACAAATTGCAACCAAAGTCCTTAAATTTATTTACAAATTCGTCCCTGTGGTTAGACCGGTCAACGTTTGGTCAACGCCACGTGTCACCACATGAGTGGTGCCACGTGTCAACGGGTCGGATCAATGAACACGTGGCGTTGACTCATGTGGCACCACTCATGTGGCACCACTTACGTGGCGTTGACTAAACGTTGACTCATGTAGCACCACTCATGTGGCACGTGGCGTTGACTCATGTGGCACGTGGCGTTGACTCATGTGGCACCACTCAGGTCGGATCAATGAACACGTGGCGTTGACTCATGTGGCACCACTCATGTGGCACCACTCACGTGGCGTTGACCAAACGTTGACCGGTCTAACCACAGGGACGAATTTGTAAATAAATTTAAGGACTTTGGTTGCAATTTGTTCCTTGCCACAAGGACGATTTACGTAAATATCTCTTAACAAATGTTAAATAACGGAGATATATTTGCACCGTTAGTCCTCATTAACTGATTTTACTAACAGAGGGATGTATTTGTGCCAACTTTACTAACGGAGGGATGATTTTGTGCCAAAAAAAAGTTTAGGGATGTAAAGCGAGCAACGAGACAAACCACATGGATGTATTTTGGACTTTACTCCATTCGTTTAAATGTTTAGCATATAAAAAAATTTCAACAATTATGACTAAAGAATCATATTAATTACAGTAATGCACAAATGTTGAGTATTCAAGTGTGGGGTCGTGGGGGAAACATACGACGGCTTGCAATGCATGGATTTCAATTACATGTTTACATGTATAAAGTTTATTTTTATCATAGTTGGTAGAATAATTTTCAACTAATATTTATTTTAATAACGCTTATTAACATAAATTTATTTAAATAGTGCATGATTTTTGGCTATATAAAGGAGGAGATGCATGCTCAAAAAACACAATCAAATCCCACTTCTTACAACAGAAATGGGAACAATGGGTACTCTTTTGATCACCATTGTGGTGGTTATCCTTTCTTTAGAGCTGCCATCGATGACCACCGCCACCTACCCTTACTCATCCCCACCACCTCCACCACCCAAGAAGTCACCACCGCCACCACCTAAGCATCATTATGTTTACAAATCACCACCACCTCCTCCACCCGTTTACAAGTCACCACCACCCCCAGTCTACAAATCACCACCTCCACCAGTTTACAAGTCACCACCACCTCCAGTTTATAAATCACCTCCACCACCAAAGAAACCTTACGTATACAAGTCACCACCACCACCCCCAGTCCACAAGTCACCACCACCCCCAGTCTACAAATCACCACCTCCACCAGTTTACAAGTCACCACCACCCCCAGTTTACAAATCACCTCCACCACCAAAGAAACCTTACGTATATAAGTCACCACCACCACCCCCAGTTCACAAGTCACCACCACCACCGGTTTACAAGTCACCACCACCTCCAGTCTACAAATCACCACCTCCACCAGTTTACAAGTCGCCACCACCCCCGGTGTACAAATCACCACCAAAGAAACCTTACGTATACAAGTCACCACCACCACCCCCAGTCCACAAGTCACCACCGCCCCCAGTTTACAAATCACCACCTCCTCCAGTATACAAGTCACCACCACCCCCAGTGTACAAATCACCACCGCCACCAAAAAAACCCTACGTATACAAGTCACCACCACCACCCCCAGTCCATAAGTCACCACCACCACCGGTTTACAAGTCTCCTCCTCCACCGGTTTACAAGTCACCACCACCACCGCTCCACAAGTCACCTCCTCCACCTAAGAAACCTTACCACTACAAGTCACCACCACCCCCACCAGCACATTACATCTATAGTTCACCACCTCCTCCTCACCATTAAAGAGTGACTATTGTTATCAAGGTAATAATTAGTTTCATGCATGAAACTTATATTGATCGAATATGGTTATATATGTATACATTATACTAATTCATCTTGTTATCATTTCCTGCAGAATCATAGAATGATAAGTTGAGCTTATGAGACTATATTTCGAGATTCCAAGATAGAAAATAAACATGCAGGACAAAGACGGGTTAAAAGTTGCACGGAAAGTGCTTGTATTTTTATTCATGTATTCAATAAATACTTGTTCAGTTTGTGTTTGATAATAAAAGATATACTCCAATTAATAGCGATCTTTTGTCTTCGTTGTTTTTTATTTTACAGTTTTTCACACAGATAAGAAGCTATATAATATCTTGATCTAGACCGAAAAATATAACTTATATGCTCAATAAAAATAATCGAGCTCAGAATGTATGATTTAGCATATATATAATTTCACTCACGTCTATCCGTCAAATGCTCAGGTTAATTCATTTTATCTTTTTTATGTAAACCATGCCATACCTTAAATATAGAGAGGCACTGTTAAATCTTTTGTATTGTCAATTTGTCATTGAAAAACGATTATATGTAATGCCCATGTTCTACATTCTTAACTACCACGCGAGTTGAGTTTACAGAGACGAATAATCCTTTCATAGAATTTTGACCCAGATTAACATAGTTGTATGAGACAGGATTTTTGGTTAGTTATCAAGTTATATCTTGCATGCACTTGCCACTAGGGCTATTATAATTCTAATATATGCAATGTCATATTCACTACAACAAAAAGGACTTTTGGTAACGGTACGTTTAGCGACGACATATTTCATCACTAGAGGTGCCATCGGGCCCACCTTTTCAACAAAGATTTTGTTATAAGTTTGACCGTGATACTAACTTTTTGCGACGACACATATCGTCGTTAAAAGTGTTAATTAATTAAATAATAATTTTTTATATTAAACAATTTTTTATTTAAATAAAAATAATTTAGCCCACGTGTAGGAGTTTATCCCATCAAAGACTTTAATGACGACATGTGTCGTCGCTTAAAATATACATGTATTTAAAGATATTTATTTTCATATTAAATAATTTTGTTTTTATTAAAGATTAAACAAAAAACGATTAAATATATTTTTTATTGTGTATGAAAAAACGGCCGCTTTAGGTCTCAACAAGCCGAGACACTCTATGTATGCAACTATTTACCTAACACGTACTCATCATCCGGACACCCTTGGTATTCCAACATGGGTGTTTGGTAACTACTACACCAATTACTAGAAACTATTATTTATACCGGCTTTGGTTTATTGTGAAAATTTAATCACATATAAATACTTACATTTAATTATCATATACTCCGTATATCTATATAGTACTATTTTCTTTGAATGTTTCCCTCAATGTTTGAGTTATTATGTCATCGATAAATAGACTATTCGGGAAACTAACAATTTTTTTTTCTCTTTTTTTTTCGAACACGGAGACTAACAATTATAAGATAAACTTTAACAAGATAGAACAACGTCTCTTATTAACGTAAATTGGCATCATCAAGTTTTACAAGATGCTACATACCACAATACATGCGTTATATCCTTTCATTAATTACTTTTTTTTGGTACAACTATCATGCCAACAATTACTACATATTATTTTATTTTTTCTTAGAATTTATGAAAGTTCTATTTACGTAGATAAAAAGAAGATATCAAAGTCTTATTATATCGCACCTGGATTCTTCATTGTAATAGACATCTAAAAAACCGATATGGCTTGAATGGATTAACGATTCTGTATTGGCTTGAATGTGTGCAACTAGCCAAAACATGGGTGCAAGTCCTAGCTTTTCAATCAATAAAACAATTTTTTATTTTTTTTAAATACACTAGCTTAAAATAAATTTAAAGTACTTCATCTACACCTCATATAAAAGTCTTTGGACGACTCAAACTTTTGGAGTTGAATAAGTCTCGTTTCTAAACTTACGATATAACTAAGGACCACTTTAAAAAATTTGTTCACAACAAATTAAAAAAGTTATAAACTCACATATATCTATTTTGAATATGTGAGGTATTTTTCTTTTTCTTTTTTTTGTCTGTGAACCCCTTTCTTTGGAATTTACATTCTTCCAACCTTAACCTACGTACCCTATGTTAACATGTCAATTTATTTTCATCTAATCAATCAGAAGAATAATTATTTTGTCTCCAGTTCTCATCCAATCAAATTGCTCTACCTATCTATATAATGAGAATTTACCAACCCATGCATTATCCACGTGATGACACTTTTGTTTCTACTTCTTGTCTTTCTTTACCGCCAACCTTGATTAATGTTGGTAAAATTCCTCGTACCATTTGTCTCATTACCTTCTAGACAAATATATACTAATATCCGCTCATTAATGCTTCAAGGTAAACATATATAATATAAAAAGGAACTGATTTGCACATTAATACAATTGATTGATACACTCAAGTTATGACGGATACCTTGGAAACTAAACGCCTCCAAACAGTCCCAACAGCAATAGGACGGATACCCCCTCCTGGTTTGACTAAGGGTGTGAGAGGAGCACTAGCAATGTACTCACCCAACACCCTCGGGCATCTACCAGCAAGAATGAGGTTCACCACTTGGGTAATAGAAGCGATCAACTCATCAGAAATAGCCACAGCTGCACCAGTTAAACAGTCTAAAAGGTGTTGGGCACGCAACCCATCCCGCCCACAAGAAGTACCACGAGGGAAACTCTTGATCATGTCAAGAATGGTGGAAGGGGATGCATTAAGGTGATGATGATCAATAGGTGTATCAGGCAAAGGAGGAGCAGACTCGGGGGTGCTTAGCTTTTAAGTCCTCAAGAGTAGAAACATCATAAGGTGCAATACCGAAGACGAAGAACTCGACATGCAAACATAGATAATGACCATCACAAATCTTCCTCTTGCATTGCTTGACATTACTGTCACCCCGATCCAAGCTATCATCATCAATATTAGACCATAAAGGGAAGGTTCGCTAAAACCTCCCGCACAACTGCTGAAACTACCACCGGAGAGCCCCAAGCCGAATAGCATTAACAATATATTCTTCCTGGCGTTGACGCTTAGTGACAAACCTACCCTCTTGACTACTCCTCGGGCAAAAGGTTTTAAGTAAACAAAGAGGCAGGATCAACAAACCCACCCAACAAGAAATGTCATCAGGCGTGCAGATCACCTTATCAAGAGCTCTTTTCAAGGTATGAGAGAACTCCAACCGACATTTGGGAGGGATGGATTTGACAGTCCGCAATCCCTTAGAGAATAAAGTATCAAGAAGAGGTAAATCAAAGCCACCAAGCTCGTCCAAACCAATATCCTCAACAATGGCTACCTGGGAGGGATCCTGCGGTTTGGTGAGATCATATAACACAAACCGAACAACACCATCACCACAATCAGGAGGAGACACAAAATCATACCCCGTCCCATGACAACACTTAGTCCGAAAAGTGTGCGTTTTGAAACAAACACCACACAACCACAACCCCATACGCTTAAGAGTAACCTCGGCCCTTTTGAAAATAGCCAAATCCGACAAGAGAGACTGCTTAGTTGTAGCAAGAGCATCACCGCTAAAGTGCCGGTCACGTAAATGTGTGATCAAAGATGTTTTAGTAAGCCCATTTCCACCACCGTCCCGACATCCACCAAGACCCACAAAGGGACAATGAAATCTTACAACCGGCATAGCAATCAAGCAACAAAACCACAGTCCCTTATAACAGCACCTTAAGTAAATAAACAACAGAAAGGAAGACCAAAAAATACCAAACGTAGCAACCATGCAATCGAAGGCACGCACAACAACCCAACTGAAGCAAACCAAACTTTTGAGCAACCACGGCCGTCGTACCAATACCACGTACCAAAACCAACAAGTGCTCGTACTAAGGTCGTGCGAAAAACTGCCCAAGATCAAAACCTGTCGTAGAGAGGTAGAGGCTGAAAAAAAAACCAAAGCTTTTTTTGTACCAAAACCTTGCGATGACCAAAACCCTAAGCAATACCCCAACAGCGTATAGCAGCAGGCTGGAAAAACAATGGCTATTGTACCAGAAACCTTCAGAGATGACAGCCAATACCACACCCCAACAGTGCGCAACCCAAAAACAATCAAAGACGACCACAGTAAGGTTCAATGAAGAGAGAAAGGAAGCCAAACGACACCCCCATTGCAGGAACCACGCCAAATCAAGGTTCTGAGAAAGAAACCCTAAACCACAAAGCGAAAGGAGAAAACCCTAGGAAATATATACATACCTTATCAACAAATCATGATAAGATAACAAGGTAGAATCCACGATCGCTTTTCAAACGGGTGTTGAAAAACCGTGGAGATCGGTAGATCAAGGAAGATCGCCAAAAATCGCCTAAAGCAGAGAGCGTTTCATGAGCAATTTATAAAATTTATAAAAATTAGTGAGAATCCAAGATACTATCTGGGCTTTCAATCCTCTAGTTATAACAAAGCTAATCTTATTAAAGATATGAGCAACATTATGCGGTCTAATGTCTTGAGTCAAAGAAAACTTACGGATACCGCTCCGGTAAGGTCACTGCATCATTCTTATGTTCTTCAAAGGAGGAGAATTAGAAGGGGAGAAACCCATATCCAATATCCACGCACTTAGCCTCATACTTGACACGTTTACGTTGTGTGGCTTCAATCACGCACGACACCGAAACAAAATCAACCATAACCATTTCGTAAAGGGCGATGACTCTGTCAGTCGACACATACATCATGCCGCCGTCCCACGAGTATATCAACATATCAATTTGGATGTAAGGGTTTGTCCATTTCTCTACTAAGCCCGATATCAACTTCTTTTACGAGTGAAATCCCCGACCAAAAAAGATGTCAACAAAAGTATCACGCACCATATTATCCGATATTTAATACCATAATATCGAAACACACAGATACGTGTGGTCCCCATAAATATCCTCCGTAAAAACTCTGAAACAAATTTGCTGAGCGACATTTAAAAAAAGAAAAGAACACCTAACCGATAACATAACCCTTTTCGTGGGAGTGATTTGTACGCATTCTAAGAAATGATTGAGACACTCAAAAATATTGTGTTTGGACATTTATACCCTCACATAGGTAAAAGTTTAAGGATAACTGTGAGGGTATAAATGTCCAAACACAATATTTTGAAGTGTCCCAATTACTTATTTGAGTGTGCAAATCATCTCCCTTTTTCTATAGAATTACATTCTTCCAACCTTACCTACGTACCCTATGTTAACATGTCAAGTTATTTTCATTTTGAGTAAAGTCCAAAATACATCCCTGTGGTTTGTCTCGTTGCTCGCTTTACATCTCTAAACTTTTTTTACAAATCATCCATCCGTTAGTATAGTTGGCACAAATACATCCCTCTGTTAGTAAAATCAGTTAATGAGGACTAGCGGTGCAAATATATCTCCGTTAGTTTAACATTTGTTAAGAGATATTTACGTAAATGCGTCTGTGGCAAGGAACAAATTGCAACCAAAGTCCTAAATTTATTTACAAATTGTTCGTGGTTAGACCGGTCAACGGTTGGTCAACGCCACGTGTCACCACATGAGTGGTGCCACGTGTCAACGGGTCGGATCAATGAACATGTGGCGTTGACTCATGTGGCACCACTCATGTGGCACCACTCACGTGGCGTTGACCAAACGTTGACTCATGTAGCACCACTCATGTGGCACGTGGCGTTGACTCATGTGGCACGTGGCGTTGACTCATGTGGCACCACTCAGGTCGGATCAATGAACACGTGGCGTTGACTCATGTGGCACCACTCATGTGGCACCACTCACGTGGCGTTGACCAAACGTTGACCGGTCTAACCACAGGGACGAATTTGTAAATAAATTTAAGGACTTTGGTTGCAATTTGTTCCTTGCCACAAGGACAATTTACGTAAATATCTCTTAACAAATGTTAAATAACGGAGATATATTTGCACCGTTAGTCCTCATTAACTGATTTACTAACAAGGGATGTATTTTGTGCCAACTTTACTACGAGGGATGATTTTGTGCCAAAAAAGTTTAGGGATGTAAAAAGCGGCAACGAGACAACCATGGATGTTTTGACTTTACTCCATTCGTTTAAATGTTTAGCATATAAAAAAATTTCAACAATTATGACTAAAGAATCATATTAATTACAGTAATGCACAAATGTTGAGTATTCAAGTGTGGGGTCGTGGGGGAAACATACGACGGCTTGCAATGCATGGATTTCAATTACATGTTTACATGTATAAAGTTTATTTTTATCATAGTTGGTAGAATAATTTTCAACTAATATTTATTTTAATAACGCTTATTAACATAAATTTATTTAAATAGTGCATGATTTTTGGCTATATAAAGGAGGAGATGCATGCTCAAAAACACAATCAAATCCCACTTCTTACAACAGAAATGGGAACAATGGGTACTCTTTTGATCACCATTGTGGTGGTTATCCTTTCTTTAGAGCTGCCATCGATGACCACCGCCACCTACCCTTACTCATCCCCACCACCTCCACCACCCAAGAAGTCACCACCGCCACCACCTAAGCATCATTATGTTTACAAATCACCACCACCTCCTCCACCCGTTTACAAGTCACCACCACCCCAGTCTACAAAGTCACCACCTCCACCAGGTTTACAAGTCACCACCACCTCCAGGTTTATAAATCACCTCCACCACCAAAGAAACCTTACGTTATACAAGTCACCACCACCACCCCCACCCACAAGTCACCACCACCCCCAGTCTACAAATCACCACCTCCACCAGTTTACAAGTCACCACCACCCCCAGTTTACAAATCGCCACCACCACCAAAGAAACCTTACGTATATAAGTCACACCACCACCCCAGTTCACAAGTCACCACCACCACCGGTTTACAAGTCACCACCACCTCCAGTCTACAAATCACCACCTCCACCAGTTTACAAGTCGCCACCACCCCCGGTGTACAAATCACCACCAAAGAAACCTTACGTATACAAGTCACCACCACCACCCCCAGTCCACAAGTCACCACCGCCCCCAGTTTACAAATCACCACCTCCTCCAGTATACAAGTCACCACCACCCCCAGTGTACAAATCACCACCGCCACCAAAAAAACCCTACGTATACAAGTCACCACCACCACCCCCAGTCCATAAGTCACCACCACCACCGGTTTACAAGTCTCCTCCTCCACCGGTTTACAAGTCACCACCACCACCGCTCCACAAGTCACCTCCTCCACCTAAGAAACCTTACCACTACAAGTCACCACCACCCCCACCAGCACATTACATCTATAGTTCACCACCTCCTCCTCACCATTAAAGAGTGACTATTGTTATCAAGGTAATAATTAGTTTCATGCATGAAACTTATATTGATCGAATATGGTTATATATGTATACATTATACTAATTCATCTTGTTATCATTTCCTGCAGAATCATAGAATGATAAGTTGAGCTTATGAGACTATATTTCGAGATTCCAAGATAGAAAATAAACATGCAGGACAAAGACGGGTTAAAAGTTGCACGGAAAGTGCTTGTATTTTTATTCATGTATTCAATAAATACTTGTTCAGTTTGTGTTTGATAATAAAAGATATACTCCAATTAATAGCGATCTTTTGTCTTCGTTGTTTTTTATTTTACAGTTTTTCACACAGATAAGAAGCTATATAATATCTTGATCTAGACCGAAAAATATAACTTATATGCTCAATAAAAATAATCGAGCTCAGAATGTATGATTTAGCATATATATAATTTCACTCACGTCTATCCGTCAAATGCTCAGGTTAATTCATTTTATCTTTTTTATGTAAACCATGCCATACCTTAAATATAGAGAGGCACTGTTAAATCTTTTGTATTGTCAATTTGTCATTGAAAAACGATTATATGTAATGCCCATGTTCTACATTCTTAACTACCACGCGAGTTGAGTTTACAGAGACGAATAATCCTTTCATAGAATTTTGACCCAGATTAACATAGTTGTATGAGACAGGATTTTTGGTTAGTTATCAAGTTATATCTTGCATGCACTTGCCACTAGGGCTATTATAATTCTAATATATGCAATGTCATATTCACTACAACAAAAAGGACTTTTGGTAACGGTACGTTTAGCGACGACATATTTCATCACTAGAGGTGCCATCGGGCCCACCTTTTCAACAAAGATTTTGTTATAAGTTTGAACGTGATACTAACTTTTTGCGACGACACATATCGTCGTTAAAAGTGTTAATTAATTAAATAATAATTTTTTATATTAAACAATTTTTTATTTAAATAAAAATAATTTAGCCCACGTGTAGGAGTTTATCCCATCAAAGACTTTAATGACGACATGTGTCGTCGCTTAAAATATACATGTATTTAAAGATATTTATTTTCATATTAAATAATTTTGTTTTTATTAAAGATTAAACAAAAAACGATTAAATATATTTTTTATTGTGTATGAAAAAACGGCCGCTTTAGGTCTCAACAAGCCGAGACACTCTATGTATGCAACTATTTACCTAACACGTACTCATCATCCGGACACCCTTGGTATTCCAACATGGGTGTTTGGTAACTACTACACCAATTACTAGAAACTATTATTTACACCGGCTTTGGTTTATTGTGAAAATTTAATCACATATAAATACTTACATTTAATTATCATATACTCCGTATATCTATATAGTACTATTTTCTTTTGAAAACCTCAATGTTTGAGTTATTATGTCATCGATAAATAGACTATTCGGGAAACTAACAATTTTTTTTTCTGTTTTTTTCGAACACGGAGACTAACAATTATAAGATAAACTTTAACAAGATAGAACAACGTCTCTTATTAACGTAAATTGGCATCATCAAGTTTTACAAGATGCTACATACCACAATACATGCGTTATATCCTTTCATTAATTACTTTTTTTTTGGTACAACTATCATGCCAACAATTACTACATATTATTTTATTTTTTCTTAGAATTTATGAAAGTTCTATTTACGTAGATAAAAAGAAGATATCAAAGTCTTATTATATCGCACCTGGATTCTTCATTGTAATAGACATCTAAAAAACCGATATGGCTTGAATGGATTAACGATTATGTATTGGCTTGAATGTGTGCAACTAGCCAAAACATGGGTGCAAGTCCTAGCTTTTCAATCAATAAAACAATTTTTTTTTTTTTAAATACACTAGCTTAAAATAAATTTAAAGTACTTCATCTACACCTCATATAAAAGTCTTTGGACGACTCAAACTTTTGGAGTTGAATAAGTCTCGTTTCTAAACTTACGATATAACTAAGGACCACTTTAAAAAATTTGTTCACAACAAATTAAAAAAGTTATAAACTCACATATATCTATTTTGAATATGTGAGGTATTTTTCTTTTTCTTTTTTTTGTCTGTGAACCCCTTTCTTTGGAATTTACATTCTTCCAACCTTAACCTACGTACCCTATGTTAACATGTCAATTTATTTTCATCTAATCAATCAGAAGAATAATTATTTTGTCTCCAGTTCTCATCCAATCAAATTGCTCTACCTATCTATATAATGAGAATTTACCAACCCATGCATTATCCACGTGATGACACTTTTGTTTCTACTTCTTGTCTTTCTTTACCGCCAACCTTGATTCATGTTGGTAAAATTCCTCGTACCATTTGTCTCATTACCTTCTAGACAAATATATACTAATATCCGCTCATTAATGCTTCAAGGTAAACATATATAATATAAAAAGGAACTGATTTGCACATTAATACAATTGATTGGTACACTCAAGTTATGAGTATCTTGACATTTATCATCCTTATTTATTTTTACCCTGTAAAGATATTTCAAAACACTTATAATTTGAGTGTGCCAATCAATTATAGAAGTATGCCAATATAAAAAAATGCATAAACTTTATTGATACTCAAGCTACGTACTTACGTATGAAATGCTATATATTTGTACTAGCCTATAAACCTGTGATAAATTATGGGTGGCTAATAAAAAGTCTGAAATAATTATTCTTTAACTATGTAAAAGATGTTGATCTTGAAACAAAAAGCGAAAATTTGCACAGGCTTGTAATTTTAGTAACTGCAATTTCATAATTGTAATATTAGAATTTAAAGAAAAGGACACGCCTATGCATATTACTATTGATTGTCCATTTTACTTAACTCTGTACTTAACAGAGCATATATGCATACTAGGGGTGAGCATAAAAACCGAAAAACCGAATTGAAACCGAAAAAACCGAACCGAAAAAACCGCCCCATTTGACAAACCGGTGGTGGTGGTTTTGAATTTTCTAAAAACCGGATGTTTGGGGCGGTTTTTGGTTTCATAAGAAAAACCGAATCGAGAAAACCGCCCCGCCCCACCTTTATGTATGTTTTATATTTATCTATATAAGAGCTATGCTATTTAATTTTAAAGATTTAAGTATACATGCAACTTTATCTATTAGAGAAAAAAACTAATAGTGTTGTTTATTATTAATACATTCAAATATGTTATATTAATATATACTATATCTTTGTTTTCGAGCAATAGTGTTCTTTGAATGTTTTTGCGAGCGTAAAAGCGCAAAGCAGGAAAGACATGCATTTTATATTTTAGATTCATGTTTAGTTGTTTTGTACGTTTTTTCAAAGCTTTGGATTGTTGGATATTGTGCTATTGTTGGTATTTGTTTTAATATTTTTGCTTGGAATCTAGGAATCGTAAACACTATATAAGATTAAAAATAGCTTGTTTTCTAGTAAGAAAAAACCGAATAAAAACCGAAACCGAACCGATTCAATGTCAAAAACCGAAAAATCGAAACTGAAAAAACCGAAACGGTTTGTAGTTTTCAAAAACCGAAATATATTGTTCGGTTTTTGGTTTTACCATAAAACCGCCCCACCCCGCCCCATGCTCACCCCTAATGCATACATGATACATCAGTGAGTATAAAAAGAACATTTAAATGTTAATAAATTAGAACATCATGATATATTAAATGTTAAATGTTAAAAAATGTTGGGCTAATAATCTATTAAAGCACTATATTTGTCAATAATGACAGTCTGTGTAGCGAATTAAAAAAATAACTCTTTTAGACATTAATGTTGACATTTTTGTTTTTCTTTAAGTATTATGACTATTTTACCCTTCGAAAAATATTTAAAAAAAAATAATTTCGAAAAAAAATTTCAGAAATTTTTTTTAATCTAAAAAATAAAAATAAAAAACCTCATGTCACAAAAAAAATTCTAAAAAAAATTATTTCAGAAAAAAATTTCAAAAAAAAAAAAGAATTTCGAAAAAAAATTCAGAAAATTTTTTTAATCTAAAAAAAAAATCGCACGTCACAAAAAAAAAAATTCTAAAAAAAAATTTCTCAGAAAAAATTTTCAAAAAAAAATTCATAATTTTTTTTATACGTTTTACTCTGTTTTTATACGTTTTCACCTGTTTTTTATTCACTTTTGATTATTTTTTTGTCACAAGTGAATTTTTTTATCGAAATTTTTTTTATTACAAAATATTACAAAAAAAAGAATTCAATTTTTTTTCGCGTGTCACAAAAAAAAAATCTAAAAAAACACATTTCAGAAAAGAAAATTGAAAAAAAATATTTCGAAAAAAGAAATCAAAAAATAAATTTTTGGAACAGAAATTTCGAAAAAAAAATTCAAAAAAAGAATTTTGGAAAAAAAAATTCAAAAAAAAAGTATTTCGAAAAAAATTCAGAAAGGGTAAAATAGTAATAATACTTAAAAAAAAGACAAAAATGTCAACATTAATTTCTAAAAGAGTTGTACTGGATTAACTACTTACGTCAGTCATTGTCTTATTAGTCAAGAAAAACAACACTACAATTTGCTTTCATTCGGTATCCGGTAAACCTTGCACATGTAAAGTAAGCCTGTAAATCACGGATAGCTATAAATATTTACAAATAAAGCTTTAACTCGAGATCGAAATATCAACATGCAAAGAAATTTTATTATATTTTTTGTGCTTAGTTCAAAAGTTTATGACGTAGCAACAACACACGAATACGAAAGATAATTACCAAAATCTAAAAGTTCAAGCCATTCATAGTAAAACAACATAGACACAAAATGTAGTAGTACATCATTGGCAACCCTTCTTATTCAAGACTTCCTAACTACGTAGCATTACAACATAAGACCAAGTAATCAACAAATGACTTTTGGCTCAATAGATATATCTGATCAACTATTATGATGATTCATGAGCATGTATGTGGTCGTTGCTAATTATTCCAAATCTCTCCAATCATCCTACTAAATCTTTATGTTTTAATCTAGAGATTAAATTTGATGCGCGCAAAAAGAGGAGGTGCTAACATACCATGCATTTTGAAGGTCAGGGACATGTGGTATAGTTGCGTGACTTGTATATATAACTTAATATACCAGTATAGACAATTTTCTTATATGAGTCGAGCTGAGAAGATGACCAGGTTCACGAGTCCATCAAATCTGACCACTGTCCTCCCCTTGTAAACCCTGTGAATAACAATAGGCATGAAAGACAACAAAATAAATCATAAATATGGACATCAAAGTACAATTAAAATAAGGGTAAAGCAGTTTTATAAATAACAACGTATTTTTAAAATGTAGATTGAAACACTACTTTTTATTAGCATATATTTCATCACGTACTTTCAAATTTTGTTCCGACTTTACCCATATTGTGATAAAATAATATTATTTAATATGATATTATATTAATATAAATCGGTCATATGGGTAAAATCGGAACAAAATTTGAAAGTACGTAGGTGTATATGTTAATAAAAAAGTAAGTGTTTCAAGTCGGTACATTTTAGAAAGTACGTTGTTATTTTATGGCTTTTACTCTTAAAATAGGGAGATAGGAAGTTTTCAAATATAAAAGAAAATTAGGCATGGTCAAGATTCACCTGACTTTAAATTTGATATATGAAAAGCATTTATTTATCCAGCCAATAAGTACATTTTAGAAGATGGTTGTGGGGATTCCACCAAATAAGATTACTAAGGGCCCGTTTGGTATGGGGTGTGGATTTAAAGTAATGGATTCACTAGTTGATTCAATTGTTTGGTACAAAATTAGCCAAATTAATGGATTCATCACAGTAGATTATTTTTAAAAAATGATTCCATATGAGAGAGGTGGGTTTCTCTTTTAATACCACTGACAAGGCCCCACGTATCAAATTTAATTCGTTAGTCAAAATTTTCAGGTTATGCTTTTTTGTTTTCTTCTCACAAAGTGTGTACTATTATTGTGTAAGCATTTATATTTTTTACTTTTTTTTTATTAAATAAAATATTTTATATATTTTCTCATTCCTACATCAAATCCCAAATCCAAATCCAAATCCAAATCTTAATCCAAATCCGAATCCAAATCTTAAACCCGTCTACAAACCAAACGGGCCCTAAGTTCTCGAATCGACCCGTTCAAAAGAGTTTCCCACAAAGTATGAATCTATTAGACAACCGGTTTACCCATATCGAACCTTAGCAAGTTTGAGTCGCGATAGTGGCTTACTGCAAACATCAAAACACCCAAAAAGGAATAAATCCGTTTAGACAATCACTTTCCATGTAAATTTCTTTATATACATTAAGATAATATTGAGGATTAATATATTCTTGTAGACGTTCAAATCTAAATTACTCCAAAAGGTAAAGATCGGTGGGATCACCCTGGTCCCATGCATCCTAAGGATGCCAACCGGACCCTCCCCCAATGACCCTTCTGGCAATGAGACTGCCCCAGTGACCGTGACTTATCGTAGGTGGGCTTTGAACCCTGCCATTTTCTCCAATAGGCCTCACGAGCCAATCCGAATCGGCTTTGCGATGGGGGATGATACCAAATGATCTTTAATGCCATTGAAGAGGTTTGAACCCGGGTCTATTGACTCAAGCCCAAAAGCTCTTACCAATGGACTAAAGTATCATTGGTTCAAATCTACATTACTAAGACCATATTACACACAAATATTGAAAAAAAAGTGTTGAAACTATAAGCTAAGAGCCATAAAGGCCTACCGCCTACCTATTCTAATACAAACTTAAGTTGAAAAATAGATCAATAACTTGGAAACGTATACTTGCAAAGGCACCAAAATGCAATACCAAAATGGATATCCCATGGTCCTGTTCAGCATATCTTCGAAATCCAACAATACAAATCAAAGTGAATCTCCCATTGATGCCCACAAAAGCCTATTCAAATGTGAATTGAACTTTGCTGTTCAAGTCATAGATGGAATTTATTTTACCAGGGTAAACCTCTTTACCCAAAAATAGTCACAGATGGAATGGACAATATTTTGCACCAAGAATATATCATTCTAAAGAAATGGTAGCATACTTGAGGAGGACGTATTTCGCAAAGATATGGAAATTATAGTACCATGTGTACAACGAATCTCCAATGCTTTTATTAAAGAGCCTGAACTAAACACAACACGTCATCTGATGGGCGCAGAAAGGCACGTTCGGGGTCGAGAAAACCTCATTTTCCACGAGCAAGTTTTTCAACCTCCTATGCAAAGGAACCTAATCGTTGTAGTGTAGTATGGGGTAAGACGGGATTGATATCATTCTCTAAGGGAATAGGAATGCTAGTAAGAAAATATATGACGAGAAGGTGGGGTTGAGGATGATTCTTTTTTCTTTTTTATTATTATTATTTTTTTTAATATTTTTTTATGTTTTTTTAGAAAGCTAAGGTAAAATCTCGGGGCAATTGGTTGGAGGGTGGTACTTCTACCGATTACTCTACTTCTACTAATTATCTATTTATCTAATTACTACGGATAACTATGTTTAATTGAGGTGTGCTCATATGATGATTAAAAATGTGTTTACTTAGATACTATTACTCCCTAGTTATCTTTTATCCTTTCCGCTGAGTTGTCACGCTTCTTATCTTAACACGCTGTATTCCTAAAAGTCGAGGGTGCGCGGATCCCCAGTTCTATGAGGTTATCTCTTATATGATTCACTGATCGACAAACCTAAGCTATTCCATCTGATCACCATATCATCATAAAGCATACTGTGCATTAAATACAATGAAAGCCTAAACGCACTATTTAAGCATACATCAATTAAGACAAGAAACAACCTAACAACAATCAATAACTAGGTTTCATATATCTAAGCAAACACATAAGCAATTTAGCTAGACATGATAATAGCAAGCATACACACAATCAATTAAATATGGGGTAGACATAATGATAAATTGGATTAACAAAGTTATCTTGATGTGTAAAATAGGGTATGGGACCATAAGATACTGTCCAAGTCGGACTACAACTGAGTTAGGGTTTGCTCTCCAAAATTCTACCTCTTAAAATACAAAAAATCAATTTTATATATATAGATTTAGCATCGCGACGCTGGCCGCTTTGCATGCTTACGCCGTAAAGTCGCCACATTAGGGTTTCGTCTTCGCCAAGATAACGACCGACGACGCCGTATGAATTGTGACACCGCCGGCCTTTAGTTGAGATGTTTTCCGAGCCTGGATCTAGGACGCCCTTGTGGAAAACCGGAGTGACACCCTCCGTGCATCTAGCGGACGCCGGCCGTGCTTCGCGGGACTGTGAATTTCTATTGAGCCATCGCGTATGTTCTCGATCAAGTCTTCATAGAGGGACGCAAGGCCGCCTTTTATATGGGGACCGTCAGTTCTACTGACACTTTGAGTGCTTTTGATCTGATTACATTTTCTTCATGTTTTTGCTCCGTTTCGTCAAAATGTGCTTGATTAATCTTTGTTGAACCTTAGTTTATAATAACCTAGAGTTATTGTAGGCTAAACATCCAAAGAATACCTTAGTGTTAAGTTTATGAATCCTAGAGATTTTGTAGTCATTAACCTTTGGTAGCTTCAAAGAGTTAGGGATAAACATACCCTACTTAATTAGAGACACAACGCGCTAAGAATAAGGACGGACAATTCAACCTATCAATAGGAGATAACTAGGGAGTAATAAAACCTAAGTAAATACATTTTTAATCATCATATGAGCACACAACAATAGACATAGACTACCCCTAGCTTAGTTAATTAGATAATTAGATAAGAGTAATCGTAGAAATACCAACCCCAAATACAAACCCCGATTCGACCTTTCCATTTCCTAAAAAATATAAAAAAGATAAAAAATAATCTTCATCAACCCCAACCTTAGCGTAGTAACTTCTCACTAGCATTCCTATTCCCCTAGAGAACGATATCAATACCCGTGGCTTACCCTAATACTACACTACAATAATTAGGTTCACTGCCTAGGGTGTTGAAAAACTTGCTCGACGAAAAGGAAGTTCCTTTGACCCCGAACGCGCTGTGTAAGCGTATCAGTAACGGATATAGAATGTGTCGAAATAGGGCTTAAATGACCCCCAAAAAGCGTACGTTTTAAATCCTTATCAAATATCCCTACACTTGGTATTTGCTTATCCTCAAGCAAATGTGCTTTTGACCAATCAATTTATAAGTTAGGGGCATGAAGCATTGGTTTAAAATAGTTTACAACAAGTAAAAGGGCTACAATAGTCATAACAAGCACGGAAATTATACACTAGCACCTCACAAGGGGTGTTTGAATTCTCTCATATCTCGGGTTTATATGAAATATAATATGAATGGAAATGAAAGAAAAACACTCATTACCTGGCATAGTACATAGATTACCATAAGCTTGAGAATAGATCAAAACCTCCATCGCTTTGGCGTAAGCACCTAGGAACAACTATCAAAGAGGTCTTTTACAAGGGTTGTAACGTTATGTTTAAACAAAGGGTTTTGTTGGATAGGGGATATTTAGTGGTGGCAAGTCAAAAATCTTATGTTACAAGCATGTAAAGCGTGGCGTTGCTAAGCCAAGAGTCGACTCACTAACACTAGATAACTTGGAACAAAACTAACATAAATTTAAAAACATAAACATAAAGATAGATGTAGGATGGTAGCCCGTATATTTTTCTCATTTTTTTCATTATTATTTTTTTTGACACACACCTTTTTTTTTCTTTTTTTTTTTTTTTTTTTTTCATACATTTTTATTCTACCATCCTCTACGATAACATCAAAATATAAGGGATTTATAGGAGCATCCATACATTTGAGTTTTTATTACTCTAACACTAATTGACCCGATTTGAAAAGATCAAAACACTTGGAGTATTTAATTACGTAGACAAAGGGAATTTGAATTTATCGTTCTTTCCCGTTATTCCATAAAATATTACTTTTACCCATTAGTCCCAATCGTCCCAAAACTGTGTACAAAAGATATGACTCGACTTAGCAACCATGCAAGTAACTAGATAATTGAACTAACGGTTTAGTAATGATAACAATAATGCACTAAAGATGAGTGCATACAAGGTAGGCTAAGGCGATTTGGGTGTACATTTGGGGGTGGATTGTAAACAATGCTCTTCATTGATATTCCGAAAACCGAAACATCACGAAAACCGCGAAAAGGATAGGCTCTGAGGGGTTAACTAGGGTATCGTGTACTCAAAGATGAGTACATCTAGGGTGTGTAGGTAATTACTCAACCAATGTGGAAGATGTAATTATAATACATGTTTCAAACAAGGGTTATCCTAATGCCTCTTATCATTTAGTTACTCCTAACTACATAAGTGTAGTCTCACTAGCGATCCCGGAATGCATCACAAAACAAGTTCTAGAATCTATTATACTACCGGTACACTCACTAAGCATTAATGATGAATGCTTTTATTCCGAAAGATCTAGGGGTGAACCTCACATTTTTAGGGTAGAATTTGAGTGGTAAACGATTTTTGTGCTAGTCATATAATTCCTATTTATGAGACGCTTTATTAAGACTAAAGTTTAGCTTGTAACTGTCATTAAAAAAATTTAAATTTGGTGCTAAAATTGCCCTAACCAATATTTCTCATAGTTTATTACACAAATTACCAAGGACAAGACAAATGATCAAGCGAGTGAATAGTTTCTAAATTCCCGTTTTATTCTCCCTCCCTACACTTAAACTGAACATTGTCCCCAGTGTTCCCCGAAAGCATCAAAGTAATGATAAAGGAAGGTAAGTAAGGAAAAAAAACTAGTACTCTCCTGATTAGCTCGGTAGGATATGTATGAAGTTGAGGTTAAATTCTTTTCCAAGAAGAATGTATAAGTAATAAGCTTCATCCAATGTATGTTTCTTCTTGCCCAATATAACATGCACACTTATAAGAAAAAAACGAAAGCTTCGCGTAAAATCGGCGGTAAAACTATATATGTGACACAACTACACTAGAAAGCAAGTAAGATATAATGCTCGTGCAATGGATGTTTGCAGTTTTTCTGAAAAATTAAGACTTGGGAATTTTCAAAAATTTATAAATTGCACAAAAAACGAAAAATTGAGTAATCTGTTTCTACATAGCTTGACGTCGTCAGGTTGTCCTGACAGAAAGTGTTCTACTGTGTTTTTCTGAAAAATTCTAGAAAAGTTGCATTATTAAAACCTGGAAAAATTCCAGCAAAACATCCATTATGACTCGATACAAGCATTTGACTCTAACAAACACACATATATATCAATTTCACTAATTGTAATTCTCATGTTCATGTTCTTAAAAATTTATGCGATCTTCCCTACACTTATCTTTTTTGTAAAATACCTTTATATGTAATTAAGACGAGGTTAAAAATAAAATAAAGCATTTTAACAAAGTCTAACATGAGAATAAATAACAATGAAAAAGATATAAGACGCAAAAAAATTGAAATACAAAACAAGCAAACAAAAAATTAAGCATTGGTTGCCTCCCACGAAGCGCTTTTCTTTATTTATGAGTCTTATAGCTAGACTCGAAGTCGTGCTCCTACGTACCCATATAAGTAAGTTTATCCTCAAGAACGTCATAGGGATCAAACTTATCTTTTAACTTTCTATTAGTACATTTAGTCCGGTATGCCTTTTCAAACTTCTCACCGTCAGGATCATAGATTGTCATCCTAATGTGCCATTCTCCATTCCCATCACTAGGTTGTCTATCCCAACTTCAATTATACTTAGCTTTCTCACTCTCAACTTTCCACCAATTCATGTTAAGATTAATGGGCAAGGTTCCTAAGAATTCGGTCATCTTACTAAACACTAAAGTATCCTCAAATGGGTTCACTTCATTGTCCCTAGCCAATTGTTAATCATTGAGAGTTGAGTTACCCACTAAGGTCTCTTATAGATAGAAAGGTCGTTGAGGGCCTACAAAATCTCTATTGGTCCAAGGTCCATATATAGATGGTTTTCTATCCAACATGATCTCATATGGTATTTGTTCATCCTCTCTGTAGCAGATATGCTTCTTGACATCGTAAATTGACCTAGCACTCCCTTCTCCTACCACTATCTTAGAAATCTTACAATCAGTTATGGCATTAGCGGTAGTTAAGAATCACCTTCCAACTAATAATGGGCATGTTGGGTCCTTATTCATGTCTAGCACATGGAAATCTGCCAAAAGATTTAATCAACCTACGTGTACTACCATGTCCTTTATTATCCCTATCGGATATGCAATACTACCCTCCGCTAAACCTAAGATGGTTTTAGTTGGTTCTATTTTACCTAGGTTAAGGCTTTTATGGAGGGACAACGAAAGAAGGTTGATGCTTGACCCTAAATCAACTAATGTGTAGAAAGCTTTGGAATTTCCAATGCTACACGGAAGAATGAATAGGCCGGGATCATCTAACTTCTTAGTTAACTTATTTTGCACAAATGCGGACCTACATTCTCCTAGTTTTAGTTCTTGCTCATGTTTATCTTTTAAAGCATTATAATAAGGCGCATGAGTCAAGACATCAAAAACCGGTTTTTCTTGGTGGAGCTCTTTATACTCCTCTTCTACAGTGGGTTTGGGTTCTTGATTGATTGGTTTCTCAATAGTTAAAAAGGACCGTTGGCTTGGGTCCTTGGTATCTCATGATAGATCGTTTGGAATCCGTGTTGATAGCGTTGACCGAATGGACTTTTGGGTGTGAGGGGCATGGATATGCACTATCCCTTAGTGAGCAAGAACTAGGAGTTGATGAAATTGAATTCACTTTTGGGTTCTTTATGGTGTCACTTGGGAGTGCTCCAATATCCCGATCATTAAAGGCTTTTAAGAAGGTGTCGAGCTTGGTTGTCATCTCGCTTTGTCGCTTGCTTGAAATCGGCCAAGCTTAGTCAATAGAGCTTCTTGAGATGACAATGAACTTGGACACTATTCCCCAAGACTAGTGGAAGTTCCTGTTTGGAGGGTTGTTGTAGGAGGTGTGGTTTGGTTGGGACCTATTGGGTGGACTAGATGAGTTATTTTGGGACGGGGTTGAGTTTTGGTTCCACCTAAGGTTAGGGTGATTTCTCCATGAGGGGTTGTAGGAATTTCCTAAGTTGTTTTTCTTGGTCTTGAAAGTGTACCACTTCTCTCCCGCCCGCCTAAGACGTGGAGGTGTAGTCCGCAAAAGCTTGTTCGGGGAGTCTTGTGCAATCATGAGTGTCGTGGGGACCACTACTTAATTCACAAGGTAGAGTGATTTTATTCACTTAGTGTGAGGGCTTAGGAGTCTCATAGGAGCTCATTAGGAATTTTATTTGATCTTCAAGTTCGAACATCCTACGATTGAAAGGTTGTGAGTCAATGGGAGGCAAGGAGATTGCCTTAACGGTTTTGGACAACTCACGGGGGTCATTCCAACATTCGTTGTCATAGAGGGCAAGGTCCTATATTGTACCCTACGATTCTTCCGCGATGAGTTCACTAAGTTTGCCACCGGCCGCTTGGTCAATGGTTTGCCTAGTTGAGAGATTGACATGATCATAAAAGATTTGGACTTGAAGCCAAATATCGATGCCGTGATGAGGGAATTTATGGATAAAGTCCTTGAATCGAGTCCACGCCTCATAGATAGTTTCGCCTTTACGTTGTTGGAACATCAAGATGTCGTTTCTTAGTTTGGTAGTTCTCCCCGGTGGGAAAAATTGGGCGAGGAAACGAGTGGTGAGATCATCCCAACTTGAGATGGATCCGGCGGGAAGTCGCTCAAGGTAATTACTAGCTTGGTCCCGTAGTGAGAATTGGAAAAGACGCAAGCCGCGTGGTCTCTGTGTGGTAGCATCAAGGTCGATAGAGTCAACGATTTTGAAGTCCTTGAGATGCCGATTAGGATCTTTTGACATGATAGTCCTGAATCCATCCTTTTGGGCACCAACCAGATGGTGTCGATCGTAGTGCCGTAGTTGAAGCTTAAGTGGGTAGCTCAATGGTGTTCCTATAGCCTTTGATGGCTGGGTCGAGTATTCACCAAGAGTCGGCCTCTTGGCGGTCAATTGGTGGTTGGTTGATGGGAAGTGGTTGATGTGGTGGATCGTTATTTGGTGGAATGTCACCCATGGTGATAAGTGACAAGGTTACGAATAAAAACACAAAGAAGGGGGATAAACTACAATGAAGCTAATAAAAAAGAGAAAAAATCATACTTGATAGGAATCAAGTAAGGGAACCTAAACGAGATAGAGATCTAACTAGCTATTCTATTCCCCGGCAAATACGCCAAAAACTTGATGTGCGCAGAAAGGCACGTTCGGGGTCAAGAAAACCTCCTTTTCTACGAGCAAGTTTTTCAACCTCCTAGGCAGTGAACCTAATCTTTGTAGTGTAGTTTAGGGTAAGCCTCAGGGATTGATAACGTTCTCTAGGAGAATAGGAATGCTAGTAAGAAATATATGACGAGAAGGTGGGGTTGAGGATCATTCTTTTTTTTTTCTTTATCTTTTTTTACGTTTTTTTAGAAAGCTAAGGTAAAATCTCGGGGTAATTGGTTGGGGGTTGTACTTCTATCGATTACTCTACTTCTACTAATTATCTATTTATCTAATTACTATGGATAGCTATGTTTAATTGAGGTGTGCTCGTATGATGATTAAAAATGTGTTCACTTTATCTTAACGCATTGTCACGTCCTTTATCTTAACGCATTGTATTCCTAAAAGTCGTAGGGTGTGCGGATCCCCTAGTTCTATGAGGTTATCTCTCGTATATGATACACGGAATCGACAAACCTAAGCTATTCAATCCGATCACCATATCATCATAAAGCATACTCAAGCATTAAGTACAACGAAAGCCTAAACGCATTATTTAAGCATACATCAATTGAGACAAGAAACAACCTAACAACAATTAATAACTAGGTTTCATAGATCTAAGCAAACACACAAGTAATTTAGCTAGACATGATAGACAAGCAAGCACACACACAATCAATTAAACATGGGGTAGACATAATGATAAATTGGATTAACAAACTTATCTTGATTTGTAAAATAGGGTATGGGACCCTAAGATACAGTCCAAGTCAGACTACAACTGAGTTAGGGTTTGCTCTCCAAAATTCTACCTCCTAGAATACCGAAAAATCGAATTCTATATATAGATTTACAACTGCGACGACGTCGCCTTTTGCGTGCGACGCCGTTAGGTCGCTGTCATTAGGATTTCGTCTTGGCCAAGATATCGATGGGACGACGTCAGGTATGAATTGTGACGCCGTCAGTCTTTAGTTGAGACGTCGTCTGAGTTGGATCTAGGACGTCTGAAGTGGAAAACTGTGAGTGATGCCCTCCAGAATTAAGGCGTGACGCCGTCAGGCTTTGTGACCAGGAATTTCACTAAGTCGTCGCGTGGATGTTCTGATCAAGTCTTCATAGAGGGACGACGTCGCCCTTTAGATGGGACGCCGTCATGTTATGCTGATCAGCCTTGAGTGCCTTCGATCTTGACTTTGCCATTTTCTTCATGTTTTTGCTCCTTTTCGTCCAAATGTGCTTCATTCCAGCATTTTGCTTCCAAAAGACCTAAAAAGTAAAAACGAACGAAATTAAGCTGTAACGGATAAAAAATATGTCGAAATAGGGCTTAAATGACCCCCTAAAATCGTACATTTTAAATCCTTATCATCACCGTTCAATCGATGACTACCATTGATACGTAGTAATATATTCTTTATCAACCTCATCATTTACATCCAAATAACTCAAATTGAGATCATAGAATACATTTTTATTTTTAATAGCTTTTGTACAAGTTAGTTCATTGAACACTTACCAAACATGTTAATAATGGTTTATCAAACACATGATAACTAAAACTAAACATCAACTAACTGTATTAATCAAACTACAATACTAATAAAATAACCTTCTGTTTGAAACTTAGGCACCCTTAATCCAAACTTCGAATCCCAAAAAACAATAACAATGTTGAATTAGTTTAAAATTAGTTGTAATTAATCCAGTAAACATAATCTGTTTGTATAGAAAGAATTGATAGTGAGAAATAATCATTCTGAAACAACTGTTAATAATCTTTGACAGGAAAAGTCACCCATTCATCCCATACGGCCCAAAATTAATAAAAACCCTAAATTATAAGCTTGAAAATTAATAAAAACCCTAAATAATCTTTGACAGGATCGGGTTCTACTATTGAAAAGATCCGGGTTGAATATGAATGGAAACCGCCAAGATGTGATACATGTAAACGGTTTGGGCATACGCTGCTTGAATGTCTTAAATCTGCTCCACCGCCTTCACTCACCTAAACAGAGTCTACCGATGGTTTCCAAACGTATGTTACAAGAATAAGTGTAGGAATGGTGGTACAAGTGTTCCTGGTAAGGGATTTTAATAACCGTGTGGGGCCTAAGTTTTGGTATCAACCTAAAGCCCCACCTAATCCCAAGCTGGTGGATAATTCTAAAATGAAAGCCACTGAGTGGTAATTAGTGGGACGACAATTGCTACATCTAACCCGCTTGATGCACTTAATGTGATTGCTACCGATGAATGTGGTACTCATAATGTTATAGTGGATTAGGGTTGTTCAATGGAAGCTAAGGAGGTTGGGGCTGTTAAGTATGGGAATGTATCACAAGATTCGCTTGTGAGTGATTCAATGGAAGCTAACGTGGTTGGCCATACCCCTATTGTTGAGAAAATTGGGGAGATTGAAAAGCTTCTTATGGATGGGAAAGCTACTCTTGTTGATGATGCTGGGAATCCTATTAAAATGTGTGATTATATTCCGCCCACCTCATCACTAAGAGAGTTAATCCTTTTTCTAAGTGGAGATATCGTGGTTTCTGATTCTGATGATAGGTGGTTGCTAACCCATTTGATGAGTCTTGCTAACTGTTCAGGTGGGTGGCCATGAGTTTGCGATGAGTATGATGACTATCGAGCAGGTTTCATGATCTTCCATGGAATTTGATGCATTTAATGCCATGTATGGCACCAAGCTTCAAGGTCCTAGGAAGTAATTTTTTCATTTTGTCCTATGTTATCATTTGAGTAGTTGTTTGTTTTCTTGTTTAGAAAATAGGAAGTATCTTGTTATGTAAGCTTTATGCCTATGTAACGGGCTGAGATATGGGATTTCACTCATATCCATTGTACATAAACGTTTCTTTGGTTAATATATTTACCAGGGTGCAGGATTACTCCCTGTTAATACAAATAAGCCGTAAAAACGTTTATTTATATTTTACGATCTTCTAATGTTCTGTCGATAACAAACGTAAAATCATATTAACGAAACAAATAAAATACGTAAATGGTTTGAACTAATAGTTTTTAACATATTCACATTTTCACATAAAACACTAAAACAAGTATAAGTGGTTTTATGATTTAGATATATATGTACAACAACTAGTGTTTACATATTGGGTTACATAGTACTTAAACTAAGTATAATAAAATGGGTAAAAACAAGTATATACTAAAATGGGTAAAAACAAGTATATACTAAGGTAAAAACTAGCAAATGGTATTGACCCATAACCCATGGTTTTATATATACCACTTAACCAAGTTCATTGTATCCTTAAGATACATTGTATCTAGAAAGAAAACCATGGATCAACCCATAACCCATGACCCATGACCCATAACCAAAAATACCCATGGGCAAAGAGAGCGGACCACGATCCCTACTTTGTGCTAGCCGGATCCCTTGTGGTAGGGATCCGGGGGATCCGGGACAGTAGAGAATTTTCTCTATAAATAATGAGCCATTTCTTTCCTTTTAGCTCACCACTTCACATATACTCTCTCCAAATATTACATCTCTCTAACCTCATATCCAAGAGATCTATGTAGTTTGTGTCTTTGTTTTTGTGTGATCTTCTAGGTTCCTCTTAAAGGCAAGATCACCACTTCTTGAAGTCAAGCAAGCTCAAGTCCATGAGTTGCCATGCTCATCATCATCAAGAAAACTGAAGTTCTCTTGTTGATAGTTCTTTCCTTCTCCATAGATGTTGAAAGCATTAGTGAAGAATGCCGAAAGTGTCAAGACGAAAGCATTAGTGAAAGGTGCTTATCGTTATCGGTCAAGAGCTTAGTGAAGAATGCTATAAGTGTCAAGACGAAGGCATTAGTGAAGGGTGCCAAGCGTTGTGTCAAAGGCATTAGTGAAAGATGCCGAAGAATCAAATCAAGTAGCATTTGGGAATAATGCCTAGGTCGTATAGTCGATGAGGTGCATCGTTGTACTTATAAGTATTTGTCTATTTCCAAGGATGGTGATATCCTTGATGGTGTTGTAACAAGGAGTAGATCTCCTTGATAATAGGTGTTGTGTCGTGAAGGGTAGTAGTTCCTCCATAATGGAACTAGGTGCTTAGCCTAGTACCTAATAAAGGGTAGGCGACGTTGTGATAGGATTAGTTCTCCTAAGGTGTGAAAGAACTCGGTGGTTAGCCTAGCACCATATAAAGGGTAGGCAACGTAGTGTTAGGTGTGGTTCGCCTTGGTGTGAAAGAACTCGGTATCTAGCTTTGTACCGGAAAAAGGTTAAGCGACGTTGTAAAGGCTTCTCCGCCATAAGGAGTTGGTGTAGTGCTTACGAACTCTCGAGTAGGTGACTCGGGGAGTGGAGTAGGGCAAGGAAGGTGTCCTTGTAGCCGAACCACTATAAATACTTGTGTCGTGGTGATGTGCTTCTTACTCTTTATCTTTCATTACACGTTTATATATCTATCTATCAGCGTCCAACATAAACAACCAAATAGATTGACATAAGTCGATCTAAATATTTAAAAGGAAGTTTTAAATTGGGAAAACTATTCAACCCCCCTCTAGTTTTCCACAATTGGCATCATAGCTTCGTTTACCAAGTTTTTAGTATATTGTAATTTAAAAACTTGATACGATCCGTGTATGTTTGAAAACTACAAAGAAGGGAATTTCTTAAAACAAAAGTCATGTTTTTAGAAATCATCATATGTTAGATAGTGATAGATCATTCTAACATTTTCCTTTGAGAAGTCTTCATACTAGGATTTGGGTATCTTAGAAGATCATGAAGTATTTCGCTTCTATGGTTTCTAAAACCATAAAAAGGGAATATAGCAAAGGATTAGGATATCTTAGAAGATCATGAAGTATTTCTGCTCATGGTTTCTAAAACCATAAAAGGTGATATAGCAAAGGTATGTTTTCTTAGTTACAATTTTTGTTAAAAACGTGCTAAATTGCTTGTGGACAAAATGGTGATATATGCTTCTATCTTATAATAAGCATAATATGAAAAGTGTTTTAGTGATTTTTTTTCTTTGAAGTTTCGTGTTTGATATATGTTCATTCAAGCTTGAATAAAGATTGGAATGGTTAATATGACCTCACTAAAAAGTCTACAAAGGATTAACCTTTTCGTCGGGTCAAAATATGTATTTTTGTGAATCTGTGTCAGATCCACAGATCCCTTTTTGGAAAGGATCCGTCGGATCCGTGCAACAGAGAGCCAATTTTGGTTAAATTTCAAAAATTCATAACTAATTAACCGTAAGTCGTTAGAAGTCGTGCCACCTATCGTTTTAAAGTTATTTGAGTCTACTTTCATTTAAAATGATTTCATAAACTGATTCAAAACAAAGATTTACAGAATAATTGGTTTATAATAGAAAGTCATTTTTCGGTCATAACTTTTGCACAAACTTTTGATCTAATTGGAGACGGATGTTCTCATCTTTGAATAACAATGTGTCCTCTTTTGAAAATAATGTTTTGATCATATTTATAAAAGAAACTAATCAAGCTTGGTATACATGTTTATATTTAACACAAAGTGATGAAAAGAACTTTTGTATGCTATGCTAAATGATAAATTGTCTTCCTTACATTACTTGATTATTTGCTTATCTCAAATAGCTTTTGTGCTTGTTTGAGTGATTAACATATCTGGTTTCCTTACCTTGCTATTCATTCTCTTGCTTGTCGATCTAGTAATTTTCTACTATTCAATGTCGCACTTGAAAGAGTGTTTACTCTCATTTCTCGAAGGGTTTTGCAAAAGCTTTGGTACTCGACTTAATTTTTAGTATGGCATTCATCCTCAACAATGGTCGTCAGAAGAGACTATACGACCTAGGGATATGCTCAGCTTGTGCTTTAGAATGGCCTGGCGGTTGGGCTGATATTTATGTTTAGTAGAGGTTGCATAAACAACAGATTGGCATGCTAGATTCAGGACCCGTTTGAACTTCCTTTATGGATGAAATGATAAGCACCTATTTCTGGGATGAAGTAGGTAACGCTTGATTGAGGTCCGGAATGATCGAGATCACTAAGTAAAGGTAATTGTTGCTAAGCAAAGTTGAAGGAAGCTAGGTCTCGTCAAAAGTTATCCGACAAGCATCCGCCGTGATTTGAATTTCGATTGGAGATCGTGTATTTTGAAAGTTTCGCCGTTTAGAGGTGTGAAACGTTTTAGAATCAAGGGCAAGCTCAGTCCTCGATTTATCGGACCGTTTGAAATTCTAGAACGTATAGGAGAAGTTTCGTATCGATTAGCACTTCCGGCTCATTATCGCATGTTCATGACTTTTCCATGTATCACTCCTAGGGATACAACTATCATCCGTTACACGCGTTCTATCCTTTGGCCAAATTCAATCCGATATGTCTTTATCTGAAGAACCGGAAGCTATTTTAGAAAGGCAAGAAAGAGGCATGAGAAATAAAGTCATTCCGTTCGTTAAGATTCTTTGGAAATCATCCGGAAAGTTAGGCTTACTGGGAAACCAGGGATTCGATGCAACTAGTTATCCTCATTTCTTTGAATAGTTTGGTATGTTCTCATTTCGTTTTTCATTTTCGTTTTAGTTTCATTTCAATTTTCGAGACGAAAATTTTCTTTAGAGGGAAGAATTGTAAAACCGAAATCTAATCTGATTAAAGACAAAATACCCTTGAATCGAATGTATAAATACGTAAAATACTTTATATCAATTTAACGAATAAAACTTAACTTGCGAATATTAAACTTAACGAATATATTCGTAATCGATTTTGGTACAAGAAGATTTAATGTCTCGTATTAACTTGGGCAGTGTTTTTTTTGTGTCGTGTGGTCAGAGCCCAGGCGTGCTTTTGTTTTGTGGTTTCGGCTTGTGCCAAGCCGAAAACCCAAGGCCTTCCTAAGCCCTAAACCGAAATTACTACTACTATATATACACTACATAATACACAATTGAAACCTAGTTTATTGTTGCCTTCTCTTTTCTTTTCTTCCATTCGCACCGAATATCAACACCACACCATTGGTGTGATTTTTGCTTCACCAAGTCAAGGAAACATATTCTCTTCGTCTTCGTTTGATGCACCTTAATCATTGTATTGTAACTTGTTTCGTTTTGTCGACTTGTGTTTCTTTTTGTTTTGTGTCGAGCCGAATAGAACCAAAATAAGGCGAAACCATATGATTAAACCTTACAAGTATTAAAGAGCTCTGTACGTAATATTTATTATTGACCGAGTCATGGTATGTCAGTTGTATTACAACCGAACCATATGTATTAACCGAACCATGGGTATCATTCGGCTAAGGTGTAAACATTATAACTTGAATGAGTTAAGTACGTAGATGAGTTAAAGTATTGCTTTAAGACCTATTAGCGAAACCTAGAGATTGACCGACCACATATGAGGTTTAAAATATATAAATAAGTAAAGTTATGTAAACATAACCCTAGTTTGATATGTGAACGGAATAAGGTTCCAAACCCCAATGGTTTGTGAATTGTGTCTCATTAGTGGTCTAATTATACGTCAAGTGAACTTGTAAATGTGTAAATGTGTATTAATACGATTAATAAGTAACATGTATGTCCATAAAATCATAAACGTATATGGTGAAACATAAAAGAAAAGATTGTTTTATGACGTGTTAGGTTAAGTAAACGAGTCATTAAAAAGACTTAACATGTAGTAAATGCATATTAATGAGATATTAAAGAATGAGAAAACCCTAGAACATAAATGAGAGTCGATTAGGGTGAAGCTAAGTATTATTCGTTTTTTATGTGTGAGTATGACTTTAAACTATTTTCACATTTAACCCTAAACTTTAATTAATGACATAATGACCCCTAATCTACGATATTAATTTAAAACCTTAAGTCTCATTTAATTATAAACCCTAAAGTATTAGATCATTAATATACCTAAGTATGAACGCCAAATATTAAAAATCTCATTTCGACGATTATGGGATCATAAATAACATGTACGACCGTTAATGTGTATAGGTTCTGTGAAGGAGTAATCCTTTGCTTTCCCTGTTTCTTCTTTTCGATCATTTGCTTTGGAATCAGGTCAGATATTCTGCCTTTTCAATAAAGGTTTCTTATAACGTTTTCTTTTCGTTAGCTTCTACATTAGGATTTCCTAAGCCTTTGCTATGAACCCTAATGTGTCTATTTGAGCTGTTGCTTATCTGAACTTTGATTTTTGAATCATAAAACATTGATTTTGAACTATATGATATGAAGACTTTGATTTTAAACCATGATTAAACTTTGATAAAATATGATCTATGTCAATTATGACATTCTATTTGACCTAAGATAGTTTGACACCCGAGCCAATTATTACTAGTCATGGTTTCCATGTCCGTGTCATAATGCACTTCTGACATGACTCTAGGGCAGTAGAGTGAAGTTCTGCCACATCCCTTATCTGTTATTTGTTATGAGCTCATGTTATATTATATTATCAATGTATGTTGGTGGGGCTTATGGGTGCACCCTAGATCTGTTATGTTTATATATTATATGTTATATGCTATGTTATCTGATGATTGATGCTGCGTACATGCACGCCTTCATAACTCTGGTAGGTCTCCCCTACAAATGTTGCCTTATGTGAATATGATTATGTTTATGATATGGCATATGTATTTGGGCTCGAGGTAGTTAGCTATAAAACTTATTCTATTATCATGGTTTATCTTTTGAAATGATTATGATTTTTGCTATCTTTCTTTCACTTTATTTTTGTATTCGTTCTCGTTCGGTATTCGTTTTGCTTATATATATGTTCACTGGCTTTTTGAAGCTCAGCCGCATTTCTTTTTCCGCGGCAGGTATCTAAGCATTGGAGCTAGGTATTGCTTTGGGATGAGTGATGTGTGGACTTACCTTAGAGATTTTTAGCTTTGATCTTATGATGCCATTTAGACTTTATATTTTAGACATTTCATTTGGAGTTTATTTTTCCGCTGGGACCTATGTATTGAAGTCATTTGACTTGGATTATTTCAATATTTATGTTGAGATTTCTTTTGGATATTTATGTTTGCTTTGATATGACACCATTACTTGTGATTCCTTTACCCTTGTCGGTCGGGCGTTACAATTTATGGTATCAGAGCCAAGTTTACGACTTGTAGTCAGGACCTGTGACATATGGAGCCTAGGTTTTGAGACCTTAGAGCTTAGGATTTGACCTGTGAGGATTTGGGTAGACTTTAGATTCCTTCGCGTACTTCCTTTCGTATCTCACCATGTTCATTTGCTAATCGTTTGAATATCGGTAATGGTCAAACTCGTCGCACCGGTAGCGTGGATGGAGACGATGATGCTACTAACATGGATACTGCTATTGCTAATGCTCTCAACTCTCTTTTCCCTGGTCTTACTACACTAGATGATGGAACAGGTGATCACAACAATTCGTAATCGGAATGGTGCTTCGGGTAGTGGTGGAGGAAATCAACCCGTCGGTATTCACACTTGGCTCGAGCGTTTCGGTAAGCTCAAGCCTCTTTCGTTTAGCACTGCTGCTACTCCCACTGAGGCCGAGGACTGGATCACTCATATTGAGAAGCTTTTTGAAGTACTGGGTTGTGGAGACGAGTTTAAGACTCGTTTGGCTGCATTCAAATTGGAAGGTGATGCTTTAAATTGGTGGAAGGCACTCAAAAAAGCAAGAGGAGGAGATGCTTTTGCTGTGACTTGTACCTGGACTGAGTTTCGGACTATCTTCTATAACCGTTACTTCCCTGATGCTGAGCAGCAAAGGTATAGAGGGATTATCCAGGCAATCTACCAGTTTGATTATTAGAATTCTAATGAGTACATGAGTAGGTTTATGAGGCTGGTGAGTTTTGTGGGAGCTATTGCTGGAGATGGTAGGCGTCAAGCTAAGCACTTCAAGTGGGGACTGAAGAAGTGGGTGTTGGACCGACTGCTTAATATTGAGTATGAGAATGTGTCGGCCTGCAATGACGCAGCTCGTAACATTGAGATCTTTCATGAGGTTTCGGGTTCCAACAGCGTAATCGCGATGGTGATCGGATTCAAGGTAGGACTCAAGGCAATGACTATAAGTAAACTCTGTAGGAGTTATGATTCGATGAGTCATGGATAGGAGTTATGATCACGGGGCCAGTCAGGAAGAATGTGACACTGGGCGCCCTGAGACGAGTTCAAGATAATAGAAATTCTGGTAAGAATGGAAGTGATCGTCAGAACCAAGGTAACAATACCAGCGCATACACAAGGATCGCAGCTCGAGATCAATCAGGGTCGTCTCCAGTGATCTTCTAGTCAACAGAGGACAGCTGAGGTTTTGCCTACCCCACCTATTTGTACTACTTGTGGAAAGGCTCATCCGGGCAGTGTTTCAAGGCCACTGGTGGTTGTTTTGCTTGTGGCTCCACTGCTCACAAAATTAAAGATTGTCCTAAGAAGAACCCGGTGATTCCTGGAAACTACATCAAGCCGCCGACTACTACTGACGTGTCTATGCTACTACTGTAACCGGCGAGCACACTTCAGGTACCATTACGGGCACTCTTTTCATTGATGATTATGCTGTCTTCATTTTATTTGATACCGGTGCCACACACTCTATTATATCTATCACATTTGCTAAGAAACTTAAAATGAAGCCCAAACCGTTAACAAATCACTTATCGATTTCTACGCCTATGAAGAACCATGTGATCATTGATCATAAATACGTTAAGTGTCCTCTTCGTTTTGATGATCGTTTCGCTTTGCAAATCTGTCTCCTCTCGATATGGTCGACTTTGATATCATTCTAGGCATGGATTGGTTGGCTTATCATAGAGCTTAATTGACTGCATGCTAGAACGGTGATATTTGGAGACGTAACATCCCGAATTCGTTTTCATGGTTCTCACCTCTTAATCTGTTAAGCTCATTTCCGCTATGAAGGCACGTACCATGATTTCTCATGGGTGCCAAGGTTTTCTAGCATCTGTTAAGAACACTATCTTTGGAGTCAAACATTGAAATCTTTCGGTTGTTTGCGAATTTACCGATGTTTTCCCGATGAACTCCCTGGTCTTCCCCCAGCTAGAGAAGTTGAGTTTAGCATTGATTTAATTCCTGGTGCTGAACCGATTTCGAGGCTCGTATCGCATGGCACCTGTGAACTGAAGGAGTTGAAGGACAGCTGCAAGAGATGATAGAAATGGATTTATTTTATCGCCCCAGTGTTTCTCCATGGGGTGCACCTGTCTTGTTTGTGAAGAAGAAAGATGGAAGCATGCGTTTATGTATCGACTACCGTGAACTTAATCGTATTACCATTCGTAACTGTTATCCTTTGCCACGTATTGATGATTTGTTTGATCAACTGCAAGGAGCTAAGTTCTTCTCGAAGATTGACCTGGTTACCATCAGTTACGTGTGAAGGAGCAAGATTTCCTAAGACCCGCTTTCGTACCAATATGGTCATTACGAATTCCACGTTATGCCTTTTTGTTTGACCAATGCGCCTGCTGTGTTTATGGACCTGATGAATCGTGTTTTCCATGAGTTTTTCGCAACGTTCGTTATTGTTTTCATCAACGACATTTTAGTTTACTCCAATTCTGAAGATCATGAAGAACATCTCCGGATAGTTTTAGAGATTTTGAGAAGAAGTTGTACGCCAATTTTCGAAGTGCAATTTTTGGTTAAGACAAGTCGCTTTCCTTGGTCATATTGTATCCGCTGATGGTATCACCATGGATCCGTCTAAAGTTGAGGCTATCACTAAATGGCCAAGACTACGCCAGTGACTGAGGTCAGGATTTTCTAGGACTTGCTGTTTACTACAGACTTTTGTTGAAGGTTTTATCTCGCTAGCTCACCTCTAACCCAACTGATGAGGAAGGGAAAAGTTTATGGACGGATGACGAGAAAGAGTTTTGAAGAGTTGAAACGGAGATTGGTGTCAGCTCCTATTTTGACTCTTCCAAATGGTTCTGGAGGATTTCAAATTTACGGTGATGCATCTAAGAAAGGATTAGGCTGTGTTTTGATGCAATGGAAAGGTAATGTTTATGCTTCGAGGCACTAAAACTTATGAGGATTACCCAACTCATGATCTTGAGTTAGCTGCAGTGGTGTTTGCGTTGAAAATCTGGAGACATTACTTGTATGGAGAGCGTGGATATATTCATGATCATAAAAGTCTCAAGTATATTTTCACTCTGAAGGAACTTAACATGAGACAAAGAAGATGGTTAGAACTTCTTAAGGATTATGACACCAACATTCGTACCATCCAGGTAAGGCTAACGTAGTTGCTGCCGCACTTAGCCGAAATCAGCATTCTTTGCGAGTATCAAGATTGAGCCTAGCTTTGCGTGACTTAGAGAGTTTGGATGTTGAGTTTGTGTACGAGATTTTGATGGATACTGGCTAGTATGAGTGGAGTCGAACCTTATACTGCAAATTAAAGAGCTCCGAAAGATACGCGTTGTGGCCCGGTGCAAAATGTTGAAGTAGGTAAGCAGACGGAGTTTAAGGTTGATAATGACGGTATTGTATGGTATGGAGATAGGCTTTGTGTTCCCAATTATCAGGTACTTCGTGAGAATTTATGACTGAAGCTCATAGTTCTCCTTTCACTATCCATCCTAGTTCTACCAAGATGTATAGGGATTTGAAGCAGTACTTTTGGTGGAATGGCATGAAGCAAGATGTGGCGACATTTGTGTCGAAGTGTATGATTTGTCAGCAGGTTAAGATTGAACATCAAAGGGCTAGTGGATTTTTACAGCCTTGAATATTCCAACATGGAAGTGGATAAGATATCTATGGATTTTGTGACTGGACTACCTCTTACTCGGCAGAAGCATGATGCGATTTGGGTAGTTGTTGATCGACTAACCAAATCGCTCATTTCTGCCAATCAGAAAGGATTTTGGTATTGGTAATTGGCGGAGATTTTTCAGCAGAGTCGTTAGACTTTATGGTACTCCGGCATCTATTGTGTCCGACAGAGATCCGCGTTTTACTTCTCATTTCTGGAAGGGTTTGCAAAAAGCTTGGGGTACTCTACTTAATTTTAGTACGGCATTTCATCCTCAAACAGATGGTCAGTCAGAGAGGACTATACAGACCTTAGAGGATATTCTCAGGCTTGTGCTTTAGAATGGACTGGCAGTTGGGATGGATATTTATGTTTAGTAGAGTTTGCATACAACAACAGTTGGCATGCTAGCATTAAGCGCATCCGTTGAACTTCTTTATGGGAGGAAATGTAGAGCACCTATTTGCTGGGATGAAGTAGGTGAACGCTTGATTGAAGGTCCGGAAATGATCGAGATCACTAATGAGAAAGTAGCTGTTGCTAGAGAAGTTTTAAGGAAGCTAGGTCTCGTCAGAAAAGTTATGCCGACAAGCATCGTCGTGATTTAGAATTTCGTTTGGATCGTGTATTTTTGACAGTTTCGCCGTTTAGAGGTGTGAAACGTTTTGGAATCAAGGGCAAGCTCAGTCCTCGATTTATCGGACCGTTTGAAATTCTAGAACGTTAGGAGAGTTTCGTATCGCTTAGCACTTCCGCCTCAGTTATCGCATGTTCATGACGTTTTCCATGTATCACTCTAAGGGGATACACTATCATCCGTTACACGTTGCTTCTTATCCGTTTGGCCAAATTCAATCCGATATGTCTTTATTATCTGAAGAACCAAAGCTATTAGAAAGGCAAGAAAGAGTTATGAGAAATAAAGTCATTCCGTTCGTTAAGATTCTTTGGAAAATCATCCGGAACGTGAGGCTACTTGGGAAACCGAGGAGTCGATGCAACTAGTTATCCTCTTTCTTTGAATAGTTTGTATGTTCTCATTTCGTTTTCATTTTCGTTAGTTTCATTTCAATTTTCGAGGACGGAAATTTTTCTTTAGAGGGGAAGAATTGTAAAACCTGAAAATCTAAATCTGATTAAGACTAAAATACCCTTGAAATCGAAATTTATAAAATACGTAAAATACATTTATATCATTTAACGAATTTAAAACTTAACTTGCGAATAATTAAACTTAACGAATATATTACGTAATCGATTTTGGTACGAAGAAGATTTAATGTCCGTGATTAACTTGGGCCGTGTTGTTTTGTGTCGTGTGGACTCAAGAGCCCAAGGCGTGCGTTTTGTTTTGTGTCGGTTGGGCCAGCCGAAAACCCAAGCCTTCCTAAGCCCTAAACCGAAATTACTACTACTATATATACACTACATAATCACAAAAGTGAAACCCTAGTTTATTGTTGCCTCTCTCTTTTCTTTCTTTTATTCGGCCGATATCAACCCCATTGGTGTCGATTTTTGCTTCAACCAAGTCAAGGTATAAACATATTCTCGCTTCGTTTGATGCACCTTAAGTTATTGTATTGTAACTTGTTTCGTTTTGTCGACTTGTGTTTCTTTTTGTTTTGTGTCGAGCCGAATAGAACCAAAATAAGGCAAACCATATGATTTAAACCTTACAAGTATTAAAGAGCTATGTACGTAATATGTATTATTGAATCGAGTTATGGTTATGTCGAGTTGTATTAAAACCGAACCATATGTATTAAACCGAACCATGTGTATCATTTGGCTAAGGTGTAAAACATGATAACTTGAATGAGTTAAGTACGTAGATGAGTTAAAGTATTGCTTAAGACCTATTAGCCGAAACCCTAGATTGAACCGAACCACATATGAGTTTTAAAAGTATATTAATTAAGTAAAGGTTATGTAAACATAAACCCTAGTTTGATATGTGAATCGAATAAGTATGCCAAACCCAATGGTTGGTGAATTGTTCTCATATGTGTGCGTAATTATAATCAATCAAGTGAACTTGTAAATGTGTAAATGTGTAATTAATACGAGTAATAAGTACATGTATGTCCATAAAATCATAAACGTGAATGGTGAAACATAAAAGGAAAGATTGTTTTTATGACGTGTTAGGTTAAGTAACGAGTCATTAAAAGACGTAACATGTAGTAAATGCATATTAATGAGATATTAAAGAATGAGAAAACCCTAGAACATAAATGAGAGTCGATTAGGGTTTGAAGCTAAGTATATTAATTCGTTATTTTATGTGTGAGTTATGACGTTTAAAATATTTTCACATTTAACCCTAAACTTTAATTAATGACATAATGAACCCTAATCTACGATATTAATTATAAACACTTAAGTCTCATTTAATTATAAAACCCTAAAGTATTAAGATCATTAAATATACTAAGTATGAACGCCAAATATTAAAAGATCATTTCGACGATTATGGAATCATAAATACAGTACGCCGTTAATGGATAGGTTCTGTGAATGAGTAATCCTTTTCTTTCCCTGTTTCTTCTTTTGATCATTTGCTTTTGAATAAGGTACAGATATTCTGACCTTTTCAATAAAGGTTTCTTATAACATTTTCTTTTCGTTAGCTTCTACATTAGGATTTCCTAAGCCTTTGCTATGAACCCTAATGTGTCTATTTGAGCTGTTGCTTATCTGAACTTTGATTTTTGAATCATAAAACATTGATTTTGAACTATATGATATGAAGACTTTGATTTTGAAAACATGATTAAACATTTGATAAAATATGATCTATGTCAGTTTTGACATTCTATTTGACCTAAGATAGTTTGACACCCGAGCCAATTATTAACTAGTCATGGGGGTTCCATGTCCGTGTCATAATGCAATTTTGACATGACTCTAGGGCAGTAGAGTGAAGTTCTTCACGTCCTTATCTGGTATTTGTTATGAGCTCATGTTATTTATATTATCAATGTATGTTTGTGTGGTGCGTATGGTGCATCCTAGATTTGTTATATTTATATTATATGTTATATGCTATATGTTATCTCTGATGATTGATGCTGCGTGCATGCCCTTCCTAACCTCGTAGGTCTCCCCTACGAATGTTGCCTTATGTGAATATGATTTTGTTTATGATATGGCATATGTATTTGGGCTCGAGGTAGTTAGCTATAAAACTTATTCTATTATCCTGTTTTATCTTTTGAAATGATTATGATTTTGCTATCTTTCTTTCACTTTATTTCGTATCTTCTCTTTCTATTCGTTTTGCTTGTATATCGTTTCCTTGGGCTTTTGAAGCTCAGCCGCATTTCTTTTTCGCGGCAGGTATCTAAGCATTGGAGCTGGGTATTGCTTTGGGATGAGTGCTGTGTGGACTTACCTTAGAGATTTTAGCTTTGATCTTATGATGCCATTTAGACTTATGTTTTAGACATTTCATTTGGAGTTTATTTTTCCGCTGGGACCTATGTATTGAAGTCATTTGACTTGGATTATTTCAATATTTATGTTGAGATTTCTTTTGGATATTTATGTTTGCTTTGATATGACACCATTACTTGTGATTCATTTACCCTTGTCGGGTCGGGGCGTTACACGAGTATTCTAACATAAGTTTGGCAAGGATACACATCTCCACCACTAAAGTCTAGGTGTAACAAATCTAAAAAGGTAAATTGGGTTAAATGTTGATAAGGCCTAAGGGTTCATCATTCTTTCTAATCTCTACTGATACCAATATTACAGAAAAGGCGACAAAACCACAAATGCACGCCCAAATCCATAACTGCGACACTTGTGATTGCTCGCTCCTTAAGTTGAATAAGTTATAAGCTAGGATTAAGTAATTTTCACCAATTATATTACACCAACAAAGGCGAAAAAACCACACATGCTGGTCCAAATCCATGAACGAGACACATATGATTGCTCAATTACTTCATTCGAGTAAGCTAAAGGTTAGGATGGAGAATGATAAATGGTAAGAATTAGGCATGTGAAACATTTATAATTGGTGTAAAATAAAAATAACAAAACAAATAAATTAAGTCCACACAACCAAGTGCCACTGGTTACTTATCATACAACGAACCTGAAAAAGAAACAAATCATAGACTAACTCACGTTTTAACATGGAAAACACACTCTTTATTTAGTAGACACGAATTAGACTAAAAAATGTATTGGTCAATCATCATCGACTTTCCATAAAACAATACCTAATTGGCGTTCCCCTAACTACCGACTCCCAACATTCCATAAAAATATAACAATAGTGGCGATATCTACCACTAATACAAAAATACATAATTGGTTACATTACGACCAACTCTATTTATATATAACAAACTTTACATCGTTGGTTTATAATACGTACCAACGAATAATCAATTAGCTCATAAAATAAAATCGGTAAAGTTTAGACGAACTGATTATCTCACAATCCTCTCATTTTTTTTCTCTCTTACATTGTTTTTGCATTTTTCTATTTTTCGATTTTTGTAATGCAAATGCAGGAAATAATAATGGTGTAAAATTTTACCATCTCACAATTATAATAATTCCGGATAATAATCTTTAACGCTCGAACTCAAACATAAAAATAATAGTGAAAGTAGTAAATAAAAACGAAAATTCTAACTTTCACATTCCCATTGCGATGTGCAATTCCGGACCTAACCAGAGATAAGAAAAATGCACATGAACACAGGAAATACACACTTTAAACATAAGTAACTAGCAACCAATTAAGGACTTAAATCTACAGGGTAGGCTAAGGTGTAAGGGTGTAATGAAAACGAGGGTTAACTAACCAGTATAGTTAGTTAATATCACACAATAGATATAAACGACATAGGCCATTTGGGTGAATCCTAAAAAAATTCCAAGTTAGATAAGTCACTTCTATTACACAGTAATGCTCATTATGGTGGTTTCGAGTATTATTCCAAGCCAAGTTCTAAAGTACACTACAAATCACGGGGCACACTCATATTTTTGTAGAATTTATGTCTAATGGGGGAAACAGAATAGGCTTAAGATCCTCACAATATGAAAATAAAGGGTTATGTGTGCGGACTATATATCAAATGATTTACGGAAACATGCCAAATATTTTAAACTAAAGCATAAAACTAAGCATATGTTGCAAAAAAAAAATGGCAAGTGAAGTTCTAATTCTACTCCCCCCACTTGAGATGTACAATGCCCACGTTGTACAAATATAACTATATATTCATGAAAGATGAAGAATTGGAACAGAAAAACTCCCCTAAAATTGCTCAGTATGATCCTCCAAAGCAAGAATGCGAGCAACTTTTGTTTTCTTATGTTGAACGTTGTTTGGATGCCAGCATGACTACAATTCACAAAAGAGTCAAGAAATATCCGTGCGACCATTTTTTGCTCAAAACCTGCATGTTACAATATATAGAAAACCACAACAAACAAATGTCGGGATAATCATCAGTTAGAAAATAAAAACGATAGATAAACAGGTCTGGGGTCGATACGGCTTATCAATGTTGTCCGATACACCATATTGAAATCTGTATTAAAAACAAATCGTATGTGTCAGATGTTCAATACGCCATATCAAGTTATTTATGTAATTATCTAATGCTTAAACAAAACTTATAGAGTTATTTGAAGAACAAAAGACGTCTCCAATTCGACATAGTTACCTTCAAACCGGAAAGTGATTTGGCATAAAAGATGCTAATTCTCGACCAAATGACGCATACATTATATTCAATTAACCGCGACTCTTTGGTACCTTTGAAACTATAGTCACTAAGTCATCCAACTCAGGGGCGAAGCCACCATGTAGGTAGTGGGGGGAAAGGCCCCCAATAAAGCTTCACCGGATTAGTAAAACTAATAGGAAAAATAATTAAATTAGTTGCAAAAATCGGTGGTGCCCTCAACCCCGAAACTTAGTTGCGCTCTACAATAAGAAAATTTCATCAATTTGATCTTCAAAGTGCTTTTGTGGAAGGTTGAAGGATGAAAAAGGAAGATAAAGACCAAAAGTTCAAAAGAGTTATTGGGAAGTGGGTATCATTAAATATATTATCTAACTATTCATATTTTATTTTAATTCGTTAGTTTAGTTTTAATATAAAGTTCAATTTTTTTACTTTTAATAGGCATTGGGAATTGTCACTAGTTATCCGGTAGCTTTATGAGTATAAATAGGTGGTGTTATTTTAGTTCAAAACTTACATTCAAAAATGATTTATGTTAACACTTTAAAAAGAATAAAACACATCCATATTGTACAAGTTTATATGTCTAATTTACATAAGAAATTAATAAAGGTCTAGTTACTATGATATAAATTTGGCGGCATATAGCTTGATTTATGCTTATATTTAGTTACATGTTTGTATCCAATAAGTGATACTGTTGTAATAAACTACAAGCTAAGTTTATATTATTTAAGATGAAATTCTCAGTTAGGTCTTATTGCATATGTGTCACTTCTTTAGTTGATGTAACTTACGTAGAAGAAGTATAATTTTGCCTTTAATTAAGGCCGACCCGACCCAGACCTGTTTTGAATTTTACATAAAAAAAATTACCCATTGTCAAGTCATTCTTACTGGTCGTTGCCCCCTTCGATTAGATTTTCTGGCTCCGCCACTGATCCAACTCCGAACAACCCGTTGCAATATGATATATGAAAATGTTGTCTTTTTCGTTTCTTTGGGTTAAAGTTAGATAGAAGAATTTAAAGTTGGATTAGTATGTTTGGTAGTCGAACCCATCGATCATCCGTTCCTTTCACTCCTCCGTAAATTCATCTAGCTCATCCATGAGTATTCATAGCAAATATGGTATAAATATATTCACATATTTATTGTATTAGTACTTGATAAAAAAGAAGATCGATCTACTAATTTATGAATAGCAAGTCTTCTTATCTTTTTGGATAAATACAGAGTACTACTATGGTGTTATTTGTAAATCATAGATACGATCTACTAATGAGTAGCATATGCCTATCACTTAACGACAGTACATGAAATTTAGTGACAGATTTTTGGTGAGACATCAACTGACGCTATTTGAGTTTAGTGACTTCTAATTAAAAAAGTGTAGGTACGTAAAAGACTATTGTTGTATATTGACAATTTCTTATGAGAAATTAAAATTGTGTCACAAAAGACAAAACTATATAACTACACACTTTTTGTGTCACTATATGGGTTATACCAACACCATTGTAGTTAAAAAAATTGTGTAGGAGGAACTTGACAGTTTTTGTATTTTTAGTGACACATTTTGTAATTTTTGTACAATCTATGGACTTATGTGACTCTTATATGTGTCACTAAATTGAAATGGCCGTTGAATTCTTTATTCACTGTTTGAATCTTATTCACTCTAGTTTGTTTTACAGATATCACTTCTCTTATTTCGTACTTGCTTCCTTCTTATTTTAAAGTTACATGAGTTACTTGCATGGCTAAAACTACGTCCACCCGAAAGTAAAATGCTTAAGGATTTGTGCTACTAAAAAAAATATGAGGCCCCCGAATGACAATTAACATAATATTTTGTTGGGATGAACCATTTGAGGCATTAGGTAAGATTGCCTTCGTTTTTTATTATAAATACCCTCAGATTGAAATAAAATCGTGCATATACGACCCACATTATTTAAAAACTAACAAAAAGACAAATTTAACCAATTTGCAGACGACTGACATTCCCTATTTGATTATTAGGCTATCAATATATATTACTAACTTTTATGGATCTATCAATGATTAATCAAAATTGTCAATTTAAAAAACTTTCAGCTTTAGTTTTTCCTTCAATATTATTATGGCCGGCTTTGGTTTATTTATACAATTTAATTGACTCAAATATAAATACATATACTTTATCGTATGTACTTATATAGTGAGTGTTCTAGGATCTAACGTTTATATGATAAGCTTAAACAAGAGAGGACAACCTATATTTTACTAAGGCGAATCAACATCAAGTTTTACAAGATGCTACCACAAGCCTTACATGGTTTGTTTAGCCGCTCCAACCAAATAAACCTACTCACTTGTTTACACCCACAATTTAGCTAAACACGATGGCCACTTAACCAAATGGGGAAGCCCCTCTACCATCAAACAGTCTCTTCTTTCTCAATCACCAAACCCGAATAAGTATACAGTTAGTCTAGGATATAATATCCATCAGACCCACAAATGAATCGAGTTTTCAGGACTGATGATGAACGCAACTCGATCAAATTCCAAAATTATCAGGCTTTCTTCCATGTTTAAATAGCCACCACACAATGGAACGGAGATTGCTGAACAACTTCAAGATTTTCTGCACTGACAGGAAATTAAGTCAAGTAGGATGCTTGTTACTTAAGGATTTTCAGTGGCTATTAGTACTACTTTTACTGATACGAATGTATTCCATAAAAAACATTCTCCATCAATTGGAATAATCCGGATATTAATACATGATTTAACTAACCACTAAGATCCTCATCATTGTATATCCATCTCGATTTGTTCTCAAATATCTTATAGTAAATACTTTTATTTACTACATTTTCGGGTAAAATACAACATATTAGCATGTCAATTCCATATTTTCATATTTCAATGTTTTGTAAAATCTATCACTAGTTTGGATTCTTCAATGAAATAGACATGCATATAAACAATCAAATTTGTTAAATGGCAACTAAACTATCTCACAATATACATACACAATGACAAATCAATCTCATATACCTTAAAGAGAAATTGAACTCACAACTATTTGATTAGAAAGATTTTTACGCTACAATGAGGTACGATTTTGCTTGAAAGGATCAACATTCGTATATTAGCTTGTAAAAAAACACTGCATGTAATCTATTTCTCTTCAATATCTAGAAACATAAAAATCTCCATTTATAAATGAAATTACATTAAAGATGAACTTGTCAAAACATGGGTGCAAGTCCTAGCTTTTCAATCAATATAACAATTTTAAAATATACTTTCAATACATTTAAAGTACTTTAATTTATTTGCACCTCATGCAAAAGTCTTTGGACAACTCGAACTTTTGGAGTTGAACAAGTCTCGTCGTTTCTAAACTTCCAATATAACTAAGGACCACTTCCAAAAATTTAATTCCTTACAAATAAAAAATAAAATAAAAAAAAAAGTTATATAAACTCTAATGTACCTATTTTGAATATATGAGGTGTACGTATTTTCTTGTCTTTGAACCCTTTTCCATGGAATTTACATTCTTCCACCTACCATATATTAACATGCCAATTTATTTTCATATTTTTACATTATCTAATCAACAGCAGTATAATCCATTTTGTCTATCCTTCTCATCCGATCAAATTGCACTACCTATCTATATAATGAAAGTTACCTATACCCATGCATTATCCACGTGGTCACATTTTTGTTTCTGCTTCTTGTCTTTCTTTACTACCATTCTTGATTCATGTTGGTAAAAACATGCTTGTATCATCATCTTCTTGACAAATGATATCCACTCATAAATCCTACAATGTAAACATATATAATATACAAATGCATAATTATTCTTGATGCTCAAGTTACGTACTTACATATGAAATGCAATATCCCGTTTATATGTTTAGCATAGATTACATACAATTTATGTCTATTAATTTCATCAATTATGACAGTATAATCAAGCGTTGAGTATTCAAGTGGTGGGTCCAAACACACGACGGCTTGCAATACATGGATTGTCAATTACATGTTTACATGTATAAAATTTATTTTATCATAGTTGGTAGAATAATTTTCAACTAATGCCTAAATTTATAAACGCTTACTAAAATAACTATAATTGTATAGTGCTAGATTTTTTTGCTATATAAAGGAGGAGATGCTTGCTCAAAAGAACACAAACCAAATCCCACTTCTTCCAATAGAAATGGGAACAATGGGTACTCTTTTGATCACCATTGCAGTGGTTATTCTTTCTTTAGGGCTGCCTTCGATGACCACCGCCGCCTACCCTTACTCATCCCCACCACCTCCACCACCCAAGAAATCACCACCACCACCGCCTAAGCATCATTATGTTTACAAATCACCACCACCTCCTCCACCCGTTTACAAGTCACCACCTCCGCCAGTTTATAAATCACCACCACCACCAGTTTACAAATCACCACCTCCACCAGTTTACAAGTCACCACCACCTCCAGTTTACAAATCACCACCACCACCAGTCTACAAATCACCTCCTCCTCCAACCCCAGTTTACAAATCACCACCTCCTCCAGTTTACAAGTCACCACCACCCCCCGTCTACAAATCACCACCCCCACCAGTTTACAAGTCACCACCACCCCCGGTTTACAAATCACCACCACCACCAAAGAAACCTTACGTATACAAGTCACCACCACCACCCCCAGTCCACAAGTCACCACCACCACCAGTTTACAAGTCACCACCACCCCCAGTTTATAAATCACCACCCCCACCAGTTTACAAATCACCACCACCCCCAGTATACAAATCACCACCTCCTCCAATATACAAGTCACCACCACCACCTGTTTACAAATCACCACCACCCCCAGTCCACAAGTCACCACCTCCACCAGTTTATAAGTCACCACCACCCCCAGTTTACAAATCACCGCCTCCTCCAGTATACAAGTCACCACCACCCCCAAAGAAACCCTACGTATACAAGTCACCACCACCGCCGGTTTACAAGTCTCCTCCTCCACCGGTTTACTACTACAAGTCACCACCTCCTCCTCACCATTAGAGAGTCACTATTGTTTTCAAGGTAATAATTAGTTTCATGCATGAAACTTATATTGATCGAATATGGTTATATACGTATACATTATACTAATTCATCTTGTTATCATTTCCTGCAGAATCATAGAATGATAATTTGAGCTAATGAGACTATTATTCGAGATTCCAAGATGGAAAATAAACATGCAGGATAAAGAAGGGGTTAAAAGTTGCACGAAAAGTTTGTATTTTATTCATGTATTTTATAAATTCTTGTCAGTTTGTTAATTTGATAATAAAAGATGTACTCCGATTAATAGCGATCTTTTGTCGTCGTTGATTTACAGTTTTGCGTTACACAGCTAAGAAGTATATAATATATATCTTTTAGACTGAAAAATATAACTTATATGCTCAATAAAAAAAATCGAGCTCAAAAGGTATGATTGAGCGTATATATAGTTTCACTCACGTCTAGCCGTCAAATGCTCAGGTTAATTTATTTTATCTTTTTTCATATAAACCATACCATACCTTATATATGATGCCATGTTCTACATTTTCGAAGTACCACGCGAGTTGAGTTAAGAAGCTTAAAGATGAATAATCCTTTGATAAAATATTGACCCAGATTAACATAGTTGTTTGAGAATGGGATATTTGGTTAATTATCAAGTTATATCTTGCATTCACTAGCCACTTGGGATATTATAATTCTAATATATGCAATGTCTTGTTCTATCGTTCTACCTTTAGCATCTAATTATTGGATTATTGACACCACTTCTCTTATTTCCTTGAGTACTTCCCTTTTATTTTAGACTTACCGGAGTTACTTGCATAGCCCGAAACCACGTCCATACACCCAAAGTGATTAGGCTGGTCGCATTCGAACAAATCAAATCGGTTGGGCATGGATTTTTTTGACCTTCGACCGATGTTAGATCGGTTGGGCACGAATGGGGTGGCCGGTTGCCACATCGGTCGTGGTCTCCATTTTGTGAATATCGGTTCGATTCCCACTCGATATTGACGCATGTATTCTCCTTCCCAACGCATCCTAAAGTGTACATTTAATACAAAATTTAAAAAATGACCGTTTGGTCATATAAAAAAAAAAAAAAAAAAATTCAAACTCATTTTACCACTCTATAAATACCCACTTCACCTCAAACACAATTCACAACTTACCATTTTCATCTACATTCAATTCAATCTAATTCTTATCCAACTTCAAAATGTCAAAGAAAAATACCCCACAATAAAAACCCGACGATCAGACTACCCCAAAATGCCCCGATCGAATTTCTCACGGAAAACAACTTCGAGTTAACCGGCTTATCACCACAACAAAACCGCCTATCCGCTCGTCCACAAGGTTTTGATTATCAATCACAACTACCCCAACCAAATCAAAACCAAAACCCGTTTTATGTTAACCGTCCTTTTGTCCCACCGCAACGTCTTACCACGATTACCCAGAGCCTAGTGGGTCGTCATACCATCCAAACATGGACTTCATTTATCCTTCTCAACCGTATCAACCTTATTCCCCGATTCGAAGCACTAATCTAGACATGAATTTGGAAGATTTTATGCCGGAGTATCCGACACAAAATTACCCAAGTCAAGATGCTTCGATGGGACAAGGTTCGGTCACGGTCGACCACGGTTCGTTCCATGGTTCCATTCCCGTTGGTGATTCTGATGATGAGAAAACCGCTTCCGCTGAGAGATGTCCCCATCAAACCAAAGCAGCATCAAGACATGCTTCAAAGGCCAAGGACAAAAGCCGCAGAAACAAGCAAGCAGGGAAAGCCAAGCCAGCAGATCCATGGACAAAGGAGGAAGAGGTGGTGCTTTGTAAAGCTTGGGTTTGTGTGTCGGAAAACGCGGCGAGAGGAAACGCCCAGAATCGCTTCAAGTTTTGGGAGTTAGTGATCGACTACTTTAAGAAAGAAACTGGCAAAGACCGAAGCTATGACTCCATCACTACCAAATGGAAGAGCAGAATTCGTAATAGGGTTGGAAATTATTGTGCTATCATGGAGAATATCAAGAATACCCATGGAAGCGGTGAGAATGATATCGACGACACCTCAAAAGCTCTTAGAGAATACCGTATGACGTACGGTCATGATTTCACTTTGGAGGAGTGCTACGAGGTTTTAAAGGGTCATGCTGCTTGGAAGGAGGTTGAGTTGCCGGCTTTATTAACAAATAGTCGGAAGAAAACAAAGGGTTCTACACTACCTCTGATTCAACCCAAGCTCGTGATCCTTTCGATGTCTATGACGTTGATGATTCTACTGAGGAAGCGACTAGAGAATCACGACCGGCTGGTCGTGACAAAGGAAGGAAGAAAGCATCCTCCTCCTCTCGTGATGATGATGATCCATCAGACTCATTTATGCAATCGTTGGCCAAAAATTTCTTAAAGACCAAGAAGCCGTCAAAAGAGGATAAAGGTAAGAATAAGCAGGGTTTAGAAGATACTTGGTTACGGTTGAGAGAAAAAGAGCTCGAGATAAAAAAAGAAAAACTTGAGCTCTTGAGGATATCAAAACGGGAGTCCGACATCATCTTCTACAACACCCCAATCGACCCAAATTTGACCGGCCGTCAACTAGAAGAGTTGGAGAAAGTTAAGGCAGCAATCAAAGCACGTTACAATTTAGATTATTAGTTTAAGTATTGTAGTGTTTATTTTAATTTCGTATTGTAATTTTTTTTTTTTTTTAAATTCGTAGTGTAATGTTTTTTTTTTAAATTTGAATGTAATGTTTTTTTTTAATTTGAATGAAATTTAAATTTAATGTTAAAAATGTTTGAATTAAAAAAAAAAAAAAAAATCCTTGGGTCGCCGAAAAAAAGGCCCGGGTTGTCTCGGGGTCGGCTTGTCTCAGATCGCGCGTAGCAGAAGTTGACCTGCGCAGGTCCTGTGATCACGATCACGACTGACTAGCCTTATGCGTAAGGATTTGCACTATTAAAAAGAAATGAGAGACACTTATTATGGACTGATGGGGTGATGGTGAACACAAACTTTTGTTATCATTAGGCGATATGCATACACATAATAATGGTGGATTTGTCATTAATTACAAAGTTTATATATTTAAAAACTTGCAGCTTTAGTTTTGTCTTGATATCTCACTACAAGAAAAAGTAGCTTTAGTGACGGGAATTTAATGACGAGAAATTTTTTTGGTCACTGTTTAGATGAAAATAGTGACGATATAATTTTTCGTCATTCTTTTTGGTCATCGGTAGAAAGTCAGTGACGAAACTTATATATGGTCACTTTTTAGTCACTAAATTACATGAATAGTGACGAGAAATTTCGTCATTAAGTATTAGTGACGAAATTTTGGTCACTATTTCACATATTGCTAATTCTATAAAATGGTTAAGAATAAGGGCATTTAGATATGTACTTATTAAAATTTGCATATTTGTATATTAATCCAAAAATAGTAAACACTGTCTAACGATACGGATAAAAAACTTGTATTATAGAGAAATGTGCAAAATTGCAAATATTTAACTTTCTTTGATGTATTCTCCCCTAAACATATTATTTGAAACAAATGTCTTGAAAACCGCATTTTTTAATCGACCCGGTCAAGTCACCGGGTTACCGGTTTGACCACCGACTCAACTCGGTTTTGTATTAAAAAAGTTAATATGACCGCTGGATCAAACCGATTTTCTAAAAAAAAGATGAAAAAAACTAAACCCGATCGGGTTTCGAGAACCGAATCAGTTAACCTGACGGGTATAAGTGGTTAACCTGTTTCTAAAAACCACGTTTTTTTAACCCATCACATATTATATTTTACTGATATGAATGAAAAAAAAATGAAAAAAGATAGAAACTTGAATAAATATCATACTTGTATTCAATAAATATCAAATATATTATCAAAATTCCTTTTATAACTAAAGCAATGAAAAAAAAATCTGTCATTCACAAACTTCCTTTTCATAAATATCTTAAATAAAAAAACTAAATCATAGCAGACGATCTCGGCATCTCCATCACCATCTTCGTTTCGTTACCATCACCGCCATCATCACCGTCGTATCACTGTCACTATCACCAGCGTCGCGACGTCGAGATCACCGTAATCACTTCCATCGCCACGTCGTCACACCGCCACATTCTCAATCACCGCCGTCGTCTCCGATTCAGAGACATCTGTAAGGTTAAATTCTGATTTTACCATCATCAATCATCTCTGTTATTTGTAACAATAATTTCAACCTGTTGTTCAATTGAGTTTGTAAGTGTTGAAGATCACTAGTGAAATCTATGTACAAACTCCTGTTTTGTTGATTGAGTGCTAATATCAGGGTTTTTTTTAATCTAATTGTTATATTGATGTAGGTATATTTGGCAATGAGCTTTTAAGAGCGTTTAAAAACGTTTATTTTAGTGTTTAGAATTGAGAGCACATTTGGCAAGCAGCGTTAGCATTTAACTTTTTATCAAAGCAGCGTTAGCATTTTAACTTTTTATCAAAACAAATACCTTATTTCTGGAGCAATGTTACGAGTCTATATCACTTATACATTAGTAATCTTACAAATAGATGTGTATAATTAGTAATGTATGACAGTTGACACCATCTGTTCTGTGTTTGAAAAATGTAGCCATCATCTGACTACCATACATCTGTAGATATCCTTGGGGTTTACCTATCGTGAAAAGCGATTAGGAGTAGGGTAGCTGGTGTTGAAAGTTATTAAGTGGTTTCCGAAAATAAAGAAGCAGTTAGGCAAGTAATGTTTGAAATTACAACTAAAGTGTCTCCTTCAATAATCCTTGTTTTGTTCGCTACACGAGCTTTGACAAGACCCTTAAGACGGAAGTGCATATTGCTAGCATACAAAGTTTATGTTAGGTTCCCATATTAGTAACACAAGCATCAATATAAGAAATAGAGAAGAGAATGATCGGATGAACAAGACACAACACTATGCGTATGAATATGTGAAAGGTTATGCGTAAAGTGTAAGAGTGAATTGAACAACCAACCTTCAATAGAAAGTTTACAAGAGGTATTTATAGGGCAAGAAGCTAGGGCAACACTTCTTGACTCCTTCCCTTCTACATAAGCCTTAGCTTAATAAAAAACATAAATGCCATATTAAGCTAACTATTACATATGAATCACTAACACTTGAATTAATATTTAGGAGTGATTCCAACAATCTCCCCGTAAGTGTTGGTGATGAATTAAAGAGTGATAACCGGTAGAAGTGTATGTAATAGTAGCTTAGACGTCTTCTGACATTCTTCTTTCTTGTGAGAAGAAGTGTCTTGATTCGAACAATCTCCCCAGAGTAGAGAAATTGTTTCCTTTGAACAGTTATGCTTTGACGTCATCATTTTCTTTGTTCTTTGATCTTTGTTCTTTGTGATGGTAGTGATAGTATGTTGTTGTAGTCTGCATCAGGTCTGCTTCGTTGCTCCAGTGTCTCCACGTCTTTCTTCAACATGCTCACACGCTCTTTGACGTTGGATTTCAAGATGTAGTTCTTCTTAGTCTTTAAACTTTGTAGATTCTTTGACTTGATGTAGAATCATTCTGACTTTGTGTTGCCTTCTGAGAGAACTTTCATTAGTGATGTTGTTGGTATGAGAATGTGAAGAATCTGCACTATCAGTCCTCTCCAGAGCTTCCATAAGAAGAAAACATAAAAACGGTTAGTGATAAGCGGATTCCAGCACTTACAAGTTTGAACTTCGAGAGTGTTAACAGCATAGTGTGAAAACACAACTCTAATTCTCACAAGTGAGATAACGCGATGTACCGAAGTACACCTACAGTTCAGATGAGTCGCTGAGGTACACCGAAGCATCACCCCACGACTGTAGACCGTTTGAGACACACTAAGCGTAATCCACGGGGAGTTACCGGGACCATTGTCGGTGGTTTTGATGTTGACCCTGGTAAGAGTTTCCATTCAATCACTGAGGATCACAATTGTGAACCTCTCATAAATGTTCTCGACAGATTGCTAAGATCCTGTGAGGACACAATGTATCACTTGCATTCTTATTGTTGAACGACAAGTGGTAAAATGTCAAGTGTACCTAAGAGATCTTTTGATGAATCTCGTGGCTCTAGACTCAATAGTGCGTTTTGGTTTTTCCTGAGCGGAGACTAGGGAGAGGTTCTCCTTCTTCAATACCAGCTCTCTTAGGCGCCGATAGTTTACGTAAGGTTCCCTGTGAGAATGAAACAAGCTTCTTTTGGGAGAAACTTGAGTGGCTAAGAAGGTTTAGTGCATGCATCACTGGGTCCATGACGACTTTTAATCTTTAATACCGGTGTCATCTAGTGACAACCAGTAGCATATGAATTTAACCCGGTGTCTGCTCTAAGTTGAATAATCTGGAGGGCTATTTCTTTTCACCATTTTCTTTGCTTTTCTTTTTAATTCTTCAACTCCTTCTTTCTCCGAGTCTCATTTTCTCCTTTTTATAATCATACCTAAGGACTTCTAATTCTAACTATTGGTAGTGTCCTTGGGTAGATCCCTCCGGCTCTGGCGGATCATAAGACGGTTATTCCTAACCTTAATCACCTTATAACTCCATTGCCATAAAACCATTTTCATGAAAATCTCAAAGTGTTTGTAAATAAAAAACATGTTTGAACACTTCAAGAGTTTTGGATTTTCAGAAATACTCCCCTCCACATGTGCTTAAGAGTTTTGACAGAAATATGCACAGTGAGGAAAGAGCTCGCACTTTTGAATTGATCAACTCAAGATAGACAATCCCGGGCGAGACAGGTTACGTTGCATAGTAAAAGAGTTACATTGTCAGCTTTTAGGTGACAACTAGCTCTAATAACTATCTTGAAGGTGTGGACAAGCCTCGAAAGGTTGTCAAACCCGTCAAAGTTCATGTCAACCAAGAGTTTCTCGAATTGTACATTCTACTCGGACAAGTCCTTTGCGAGACACGTTTACATCACTAGCGAACTAGCTTGAAATTATTACCCGTCCCGAACAAGTCTTTTCGAGTTACTAACATTTAGGGTTTCGTCAATTCATTGGTTAAGTCTATAGCACAAAGATTCATTTGCAATTTCACAACATATTTCTTATCACATAATTTTTCTCCCCCTCAAAAATGGCATATAAATGTTATTTTTGACGAAATTTTGATATCGAATATGTCCATTTCGAGTTTTGCGGGAAGATTATCACGAAGAACAATTTGTGAACAAAGTTTTTAATCAAATACTCCCCCTCAACAAGTGATATTAACTTTTGAGGTTTTGAAAATCATAAGGGGAAGTACTTGTTTTTTTGAGCAAAACCTTTGAAAAATGAAAGATTTGATAAGTTTTACTCAAAAGTAAGAAGCTTTCGCTCATTTTAGGATTGTGGTACACTGCGTACCAGGGTCCTTTCATTACAAGTACGGGTTGTACACTGTTATGTGTGCACAAACCATTTTAATAAATAATCACACATCCAAATCAATATTGAAAATGAAACAGTTTAAGGGGTACCAGGTAGTCCAGCAATATGTCCAGGAATGCGAACAGGGCGTTGATAGCCTGTGAGTGTAATCCTGGGACGACCACCTACGAAGCTCTCCAGAGTTCTGAACTGGTCCCTTATGTACAACCTTTCATCGATTCGAGTGATGATCCTCTTCACACCCTCTTTCGAGAATTCCATCGCTTTGGAGACCCAATGCCTTCATGTATCGCCTTCAACCTATAAGCCAAGCCGTCCCTGACCTTCTTCAGTGTGTGATCCCCAAACTTATGAAGATCTCTACACGCCATCAAGCAGTTGCGTTGTAGTTCACTACGGTAAACTACTCCGAATGGTTTGCTGACGAGAGTGTATTGTGGAAGCTGGTTGATGTCAGGAAGTTCTAGCTGAGGTCTGGTGAGGTTGACACGTGTCTGATACGATTCAACAGCAAGTTGTAAATCTTCTACACGTTCCTGGATCACTATGCTTCTGATAAAGATGTGCAAGGACTTGATGTATTCTCGTTGAATTTCAGTCGAAAATTGTCTCATTCTTCCCTGTACTTTGGCAAGATACAGATCTTCAATGTCGTTGAGAGACAAGTTTGGAAAGTCCGCCTCACAGAATTCATAGTCCCTTTCATCTTGTCTTTTGACCACAATATTCTTGAGGAAGGTGTAATCCCATTTAGAAGAAAGAGTTACATGCTTAACAGCAACGATCCTTTTATCACTGTGCACTTCATGTTTAGATTTTCGAACCTGGTAGCTCTTGTAGTAGATTCTTCGGCGTTCCGGCCAATGATGAATCCCATACATTGCATCAATGTCATACTGATCCACACGGTTAGAAAACATGTGAGTAGCCTTTTCTTCGATGGCTATGCAGTTGGAGTATATGGCTGTCGGGTACGGAAGTGTAAGTGATGTATCGTATTTCTTAGAACCATCGCTACCGTGTAGAAGAAATTCCAAGTCATTGTTGAAGAAGTAGCGGAATGGAATCTTAGGTTGATCTGGTTGGCCAATCGTTGGTAGACGTCTAGACCAGTCGGTGTAGTATGGATCGTTGTCTCTTCTGGTGAAGTCAATGTTTGCTTCAGGGTTGAGCCAATCAATCTTGTTAGACATGGCTTGTGCTATGTTTTCAAGGTGATATTCAACTTCAATAGCACTTTCCGAGCTGTCTTTGAGTAGTTGAAAGGCTTCATTCTTAATTCGTCTCAACTCTGATTTCGTCATCTTCTTCACCCGAAACTTCTGTTGAAGTAACTTAGCATGCTCCAACGTTCGACCTTCTACCATATCTTGATCATCAGTAAGGGCGGGAGTAGCATCAACAAGTGTAGAGAACCATTCAAACTTGGTGTCATCTTCGTCTAGCCATGAGACGACATCAGCCTTAAGTGACTTCTTCTTCTTCTTTGGCCTAGATGAGGATGCTGGTCTTTGTTGAGGAGAGGTGGGTTGTTATTGGGGCTCAGGTATCTCTTCATCGTTACCACCAGTGTACTCGAAGTGATCATCGGTTTTCTCTGTCTGAGGTGGTAACTCAGAGTCCTGAGGTTTATCAGCAGCAGCAGAGCTTGGCGGAGATCTTCTTTCGGTTGGAGTCTTTTGGGTTGGTGTGGAGAAGATCACCAGACTTCTTTTGACGTTTAGGTGCAGAGTCCTTGTCCTTATCATCGTCATCTCTTGGTCATTTAGGTTGGTCTGCTGATTCCTTGCATGATGATCTGAGTTGATAATCTAGTAGACCTTCAAAAAATTTAGCTTCATCCGAAGTAAAAGTTGCAGATCGTTTTGACATTTGCATCACCAATTTTGCAATTAACTTAGTTTCAGAGAGATCAGATTCTTTGGCCATTATATTTTTAACCAATGCGACGATATTTGGTGTAAGTTGTCTGGAAAATACTTCTCTTGTCACACCAGGGACAGTGTCGAGAAAAAACTTGTGAGTATATTCTCTTGCCGTCTTCTCCAATTCCTTTTGGAAATATCCTTTGATAAACTTCTGGATTTTTCCCTTTCTTTCAACATCTCGTTTATCCCATCTTGAAGAAAGTTGATTATGTCAGCAAGTTGATTCAGCTTTTTATTGATTACATCTTTCTTCTTGACTTGCTTGATAGCTTTGACAATCTTTGTCTTAGCTCGGGATATCCAAGAGTCTGTTGGTTTCTTCACTGATTTAGATGTGGATCTGGTTGTTCCTTTGGATGGTGGTGGGGATGAATGAGAGGAAGAATCTGATGATGATGAGATATTAGGAGACCGGATCCTTGGTTCGTTGAAGTTTCTTTTGAAGCCGCTTTGGACTATCAAGAAGAAAATCATCATATTCAACATCGTCATCTTTTCCAGATTTGGCCAATTGTTTCGGGCTCAATCTTGGCTTCTTCATCAGCTTTTTCTTTCTCAGACTTCTCTTTTTAGGTTCCTCAAATTCATAGGTGATGGTATCTTCCAATCGTGGTGGGTGGTTTATCTGCCGATGAACCGCATCAGGAACTGGTGTAGATAGTAACCAACCACTACTTGACCCTCCGGGGCCACGAGTTTGATCCTTTACAAATTCATCGGCAAGATATTTGAGTCTGAGGTTCTTCAACTTCTTTGATATTCTTTCCTCATCAACAGGTTCTTCTTCAGAACTTTCCTTATCATGCTCAAGCACAGGAGTTTTCCTTTGCCTTTTTCAGCTATTGGACTGGGAGGTTTAGCTACTGTTGGAGTGTCATCGATTGCCGTTTCAGAGTAGGTGACCTCTTCACCGTCAGTTTCCTCGAGCTTTCATCCAGTAGCTTTCGTTGCGGTTCAGGCTTGGGAATCGGAATGGCTTCCTTAGAGGGAACTTTCTTTGACTCTCAGTGCTTGTAACACTTCCTGCACTGCCTCTCCTTGTTTTCCTAGTAGGTGTACGGGAGGACTTTTCATCAAGAAAACCGACTTTGCCTTCATCAACCGCTACCAGATACCTTTTGTATGAATAGAGTTGTTTGACTGCATCGGTTAGAAGGTGATTTGGCAAATGACCACTGTTTCTTTGTTGTAGATTCCTTAAATCTGACTGTGAGTGTAGGATCATACAGCATGGAGTGATTTTTGGGGTCATTGAGTCTCAAGGGGATGTCAGGATTATTCCCTAGAGCTCTTTGGATCAACAATTTGGTATATCGGATATATGGGATCTTGGAGCCAAGCTTTTTGAGGAATGACATCATGTCGTCCCATATCAGAGCTTCAACTTCAATGTGTTTCATGTTGACCAAAGCCCAAAAGATCTGTAGTTCTATGAGCTTAGGATGCTCATAGCCACTATCACGTCCAAAAACGGATTTAGTGATGATAATGTAGAGGGTTCTCCATGGCTGAGGAATATTCTTAAGATCCACATATGAATTCTTTGTGATTACTCCTGAAGATTCATCATAACCAATATCGATCATGAATTGCAGAACAGCCTCTTGGTTGGTGTGGCAGTGTATTCAGTTGGCTCGATGACAGGTATGAGAAGAACAGCCCTTAAGTCTGCCGGTGTGATGGTGACTTGTTTGTGGTTGAGCGTCACCGTCACATCATTTTGACCTTGATCTTTTCGCATTGTATGCCAGAATGGTGAATGTAGATCTCCCGGCACTGTAGCGAATGGTGAGCATGTTCGATAAGGATGATTCTTCAGAATGTCCACAGCAATTAAGCAAGAAGACTCCGAAAGGGTGAGAGTATCAAAACCAACACGAAGGTTGTTCTTTCCAATCTTCATCGGATAGCCATTAGGGAAGATATCTTCAACGGTGAGAACATTTGGTGCTTCCACGTTTTGCATTTGAGCGTCCATGTCGTGATCTGAAAGATATTTAGCCAAAAGAACCAAAATATCGAAAGACATTACGTTAGTCAACAGATGGTTTTATTGTCCAATTATTGAATGTGATATGTCGATGATTGTTACGAGTCCAATGTCACTTGTTAGTCCAATAGTCCAAAGACGTCGTGATAAGTTTCGTGAATTGATTAACTTTAAGTTTTAAAGTCTAAGTTTTCACTTATTATTAAAAACTTATTAAACGTTTAAGCTTAGGGTTATTAGTCAAAGAAGTTACTAAAGTTTGCGCAAAAGTTCACCTAAGTTACTATAGTTTTTTTCGTTACAAAGATGTTACTTAAGTTTGGTCACCGGTTATATAAGTTACTTTGTATGTTTTAACCTTCTACTATAGGTTTTTTTTTTTTTTTCGTTAATTTCAAAAATGGTCCCTCAGACTAACTGTCGTTAGTTTTTTCCGTTAGCTAACGGCCATTTGCAAAAAACATTTGCACTGTTAGTCCTTTATCCTAACGACCGTTTATACTTAACTCAAAATTTGGTTTTCATACATTTTTGTCCATTTTTCTTACGTTTGTGACCCTTTTTACTTTAGTTTTTCATCGTTTTTAATACGTTTTACGTGTTCGTTTTTATAATTTCGCCTATTTTCTTACACTTTCATCCGTTTTCTTACGTTTGTCTTACGTTTTCGCCGTTTACACGTTTTAGTCCATTTTTTACGTTTGTCCGTTTTTCGATTTTATATGTTTTGTCCGTTTTATACCTCTTTAGCCTAGTTTATTACGTTTTGTATGTTTTTCTAACGTTTATCTGCTTTTTTTACTTTTTTCGTTTTCACATTTTTTCTGTTTTTCTTACGTTTTTTCCGTTTCATGATTTTGTTTATTTTTACATTTCAATTCTATACACTTTTATACACGTTTTTATACACATTTATATTAATGTATAAAACATAACAAGTATAAAACATACAAAGGAGTAAAACATACAAACTAGTATGAAAATGTAAAAGACGTAAGAAACGCATAAGCGTATAAATGCGCACACAAATCTAATAAAAAATTATGAAAACCTATGAAAACTTATGAAATAAACGAAAAATAGATGAAACCCAAAAATGGACAAAAAACACAAAACGCAGCTGGAGAAAACGACGACAAGAGAGAGAAAACGTATATAAACGTAAAACAATGTAAAGAAAGTATGACAAGAGAGAAAAACATTCATAAACGTATAAAAACGGATAGAAATGTACGAAAATATACAAAGATATGCGATGGAGAAAAACATTCAGTAACCTATTTAATAAACCCGTAAACTATAGTAACTTCCTTGTAACATTTTAAACTATGGTGCTGACAAAGGACAAGGAAACTGGAATGTTGCGTCCACCCCGCAGATATATATAACATTTATGTAACATTTTTAATCTTTGAGTAACCCAAATGACAAACCCGTTTACTTAAGTAACATCTTTGTAACGAAAAAAACTATAGTAACTTAGGTGAACTTTTGCGCAAACTTTAGTAACTTCTTTGACTAATAACCCTTTAAGCTCATTAGTGACATCATTGGTTTCGTGGCGTTATGATTTATTTATTTACAAGTTTGCATGCGTAACAATTCATAATTAAGGTTAAAACTAGGCTTAGGCGTAGAAATGGCAAGCTTATGCGTAAACAGGAGTGACATACGCTGCGTAAGCTATGCTTTTAGAGATCTTGACTTACGCGTAAGAAATATTATACGTAGGAAAAGAGGACCTCGCGCGAGCTTACGCGTAAGCGATATGGACCTTACGCATAAGGCTTACTCGTAAGAGTCAACCTTATGCGAGGTTATTTGTACGCATATCCTTCACAGGATACGCGTAGTCCTCAAATGTAGAACCTTACGCGTAAACGTACGCCGCGAAGATTTCTCTTACGCATAACATGCTACGTAAGGTAATCCTGCGATTGCAAGTAACCTTGTTTCAATTTTCACGCGTAGGAAACCTGAAATAAGTTAATCATATCACCAATCTTAACACATACATTCAATCTTTATCAGTTCAATCCATGAATACTCATTGAACAGTATATGTAGAGAACAGTGTTACATAAGCTTAAAACCCTAAAGTTCAATTTTTACGAATAAGTGTTCTAGCCATAGGAATTGCACCAAAGTTTTTCTGGGATGTATAGGAAGCATATAGAGTTGTTCTATCCAAGTTTTAACATCAGAATCTAAGCTAATCAAAAATACCCAAATACTTATGAACTTAAACCCTAATTTCCAATTAGAGATCAATTGGTGTTTCTGGGTTGATTCCAAGCATGATTATGGTCAATTAGCCTTGTAAACAACATCATATGACAGTCCTTTTAACCAAAAACATTCACAATTGAAAACCCTCAAAGTTGCGCATAAACCCTAATCCTTAAAACATCATTAAAAACGTTTTCTGGGTAGAATTTTAAGTTGAAAATGTTTATAACACATGTTTTGAAGCATTTAGACACAATTGTTTCATCATAAACATCATTTGATGATTTCGTGTTCATACGCTTATGCGTAGAACACCAAATCACTCATAACTTAAAATCAAGCCGTTGGTTGTTTATTGTTAGGAATTAGAAATTCCAGGTATAAAAGAGTCGGTCACCTCAAGTATATGTAATCGTTAGAAAGCTCGTAGTCATAGTAATATTAAGTTAAGTAGTATTTAGTTAAGTAACACCGTGGAGGACGGACGGGTCTTTACCTACTGTATGCCTGATCCACACCCCGATGTGTGGCGTTTTATGTAAGACTATAAATACTCTCTACCTCCCAAGGTAGAGAGTTGGAGCTCATAATAATATCTTTCACTTTCTCTCACTAAGTTCCCTAAACCTCTAACTTTCTCTCTCTAGAATTCCATCTATATGCTACCTTGTGTTAATGTTATGATGTGTATGTGAAAAGTTATATCTTACAATTGGTATCAGAGCCAGGTTAGATCATATCTTACACATCTTTGGATTTCTAGTGGTTTTTAGGTGGTTTTTGAGTTTGAAAAAGTTTAGTGGTTTTTGCATCATTTGGATTATTTCTAGTGTTAAAGTTTCGATTTGGTTGTACTTTTATGTTTAGAATCATCACAAATGTTTAGGTTTTCATTTGGTAAGCTTGAATCATCTTGGTTGGGTTGTTTTGGATTGAAAAGTGAGGTTTATATGGTTTTTCAAGCTAGCGACTTAGCTCACGGAATATTTTCTTGGTAGCGACTTGCTTCACATTTTTGTAGCGACTTACGGTGTTGGAGCTAGCGAGTTAGATCTAGCGAGTTAAAGTACAAGTAGTGGATTCTCCACTACGGTAGCGACTGTAGTAGCGACTTGGTGCAAGAGCTTGAGTTGCTCTTTAGCGACTTGTGTCTCTAGCTTACTTGTAGCAATTGTCCAAAAATTTGATTAGCGACTTGGTTCAGTAGCGAGTTACTACTTAGCGACTTGCTTTTCTCGTTAGCGACTGGGACTCTAGCGACTTAGGGGTGTAGCGAATTCAGGGTTAGCGACTTAGTGCATTAATTTCTAGCGACTTAGTGCATTAATTTCTAGCGACTTAGTGCATTATCTTCTAGCGATTTAGTATTTTATCATCTAGAGTCTTGAGTGATTGTTTACGTTTTCTCTTGATTGTAAAACCCTGAAAGAATCCATTTTCCGGTTTAATCATAGAGCTATAAAATCCCGTATAATCTGTTAACATGTCTACCAACGTTCCCAATGTTATCTCCATGTTGCGAAGATGTTCGCAGCTGGCTCAGATACTCGTCCACCCATGCTTGTGTGAATGACTACGACTCTTGGGCCTCAACGAATAGGACTGCATTGCCTTGGAAAGGAAAATGGTGTCAACATTCTCAAATCCATTGATGAAGGACCATATCGAGTTGAGGCGACTAGAGACATACTTGATACTAATGCAGATGGTACTCTGTTACGGAATGTATGGACCTAAGATGTATGATGAGCTTGATGATAAGGATAAAAAGAGATTCGATGCAGATATCGGGGCTTCAAACATTGTTCTTCAAGGTCTTCCTAAAGACATCTACAAGCTGATCAATCATAAACACGGATGCTAAGGCGTTTGGGACAATGTTAAGATGCTTCTCCGTGTTCAATTAACTATGGAAGACAGAGAATCCCAACTCTATGACGAATTTGAGCATTTCAAGATGAAACCGGAGGTGAGTGCTATGAGTACTATGTGAGATTTCATAAGTTAGTTAATGACATGAGGAACATCAAAATGACTATGCCTAACATTCAGTTGAACTCAAAATTTGTGAACAACATGAATCCCGAATGGCACAAGTTTGTTACCGCTGAGAAGCTCACTAAAGGATTGAAGAATACAAACTATGAGCAACTCTATGCCTTCCTCCTTCGGAATGAGAGACATGCTATGTTTGAAAAATTAATTCTCAATCAGTTCAAAACCAACGAGGGAGAGACAAGCTCGTCTAATGACTTTCTACTTTCTACTCAAACATCGATATCACAACCAAAGCATCACAAGTCATACCCTTGGGTAATGGTAATCACAAACTCATTCCCGATCCTATGTACAAACAAGCCGATGTCGATACTCACGTGGGTAGCTTCATTAATCAACTAGCTCTTCTCATTCGTCAAAACATGAATACTCTCCCACAAACCAACAACAACCTCGAGCGCATCTAACCCACACAATCAAGCCACTGTTAAAGATGGAAGGATCGTGGTGCAACCAGTTCAGAAAGACAAGATGATCGACTGGAGCTGAGAGGTTATGTTGGAAACTAGAATCGAGGAAGGAATGGTAACCAAGGTCAAACTAAGCTCATCAAATGTTATAACTGTGGTGGAGAGGAACACATTGCAAGGAACTGTACATCTCCAAAGCCACAGAATCGATTACAGAGAGAAGATGTCTGGCTCAAGCTCGGGACAATGGTGCTACTCGAATGAAGAGGAATTGTGCTTCTGTTGAGGGCAATGCCAAGACCTATGATGCAGATGGATGAGCGCCTCTATTCAGATAGGTCACAATCATCGAATGCCTTTCAAGTCAGCCGACTGTGATGCATACGACTCTGATGTGGATGATGGACCTACGGCACACACATTTTTTATGGCTAGCATTTCTCCAATGGTTTCTCCCAAGGTCTCTTCTTCACTACCAATATCCCATGACAAGCTCATCTCGAGGTATTAAAACTATACGATGATGCTGATGCACAAAAGATGCATGACAAAGTACAATCAACTGAAACTATTGAATCAAATATTGAAAATATGGGTAATATCAATATTGTCCCATATGATCAATACGTGAAACAAAGTGAAAGTGAAGTTGTACCAAGTGATGCATCTTCTGCAGTCAACAATGACTATGTTTTTGATGAATACTTTGCATGTGCTCGATGATTCCATTATTTCGAACTAAATGCCTATAAAGACGCGTTGCTATTTATGAACAATAAGTTTGAGTTGACCACTCGTGAGCAGGAAATGGATAACCAAGTAAGTACAGGAATTAGAAAAAGTAAGTTTAGAGAAGAAGTATTGAAACAAGAATTAAATTCCTTGCAAGAAAAACTCTCTAAAACATCTAAACAAAACCAAGAACTTCAAGAAAATGTGAAAATGCTTAAGCAAGAATTTAATGCAAAGGAATCAAAACTCTTGAGAGATTTTTCTAATCGGAAAACTTTGAAAAACAAACTTGAGAACAAGTTGTACATACAAGGAAACACCATTCATTTGCTCACATGGTCACTAAACATCGAGTCTTGCGATAAGCATAGCATTCCTTGTTGAGGAACCAATCCGGGTAATTAAAAAGGCTTGAAATGCTCATAAGGTGCTTTATGATGGTAATGAAATTCTTAAGCCTAGGCAGAAACCTAGTTGCTTGAGTGACCGAGGAAGATAAGAAATCAGATGAAGTCACTAGGGAAAGGATGAACATAAAACTAGATGACCCGAAATGCAAAGAGAAAAAGATTATTATCACTCCCATGACTACAAGAAGGAAAACTGGATTTCCTTGAACATGTTTAAGCCTCAAACATTGTGACTGAACAAGTGTTTGGAAAAAGGATATGGACTTGCAAAAAGTAAAAATCTTGTTGAAAATAATCCCCCTGTAGGAAATTCCCTAAAGCGATTGTGTATCCTCCAAATACACCAATGCATTTAGTTCCTAGAACTATTGCCACTAAGAGCAAGACCTTAATCAGTCAATATGTTATTCTTCAACTATTTACCGATTTTGAGAAAACTTGTAAGAAAAGGATCACACCCATCGATAACCGGGGGAGGGGTTTTGAGCAAATGAAAGAATGTTATTTAACCGAGGTCATGCCTTTCTTTAAACAACTAAAAGATCATTTTGAGAGTCTTAAAAAGGGGACAAAATCAGATATTAAAGAAATGGAAAAGGAATTTGATGCAATGGTAGTTGAAGTTAGTGATTATAAGCGTGCACTAAAATATAATGAGATTGAGAGGAAGAACTTGCATACCTTAAATGAGACTCTTATTATTGAATGTGTTGCTCAAGATATCTTTCAATCGCTTCAAATTGCTCTATTAATGCTTCCAAATTTCATGAACTATCTCGTGCCTGAAAGTCTCCCATGATCGTGTCATTGAGCTTGAAAAACTAATTTCAACTAAACGAGAAAATTGAACTCGATGATCACAACAATTTGGTTAAACATTTTTCTAAACTGGAAGTTGAGCATTTTAATTTACAACTAAAATATCAACATCTTAAAGAAAATGTTAAAACTTCAAATGTCAAGACATGCCGATGCTCCGAGTTTGATGCTTTCAAATTAACAAGCGTGATGAAAGTGATTCAAGCTTAGTACAACACGATCGAAAAGTTGAAAGCCCAAATCTCTCAATTAAAGGGTCAAACGAACAATGCAGGCTCCCAAATCCTCCTTCTTTAGATTTCGAATTCTCAAACTTTTCATCTTCAAAACTTAGTTAATGCCTTACAAAAGGAAAACGAGTTTTCTAGAAGAAAATGAAAAGTTAAACGACATTTTAAAGAGTTATATGATTCAATGAAAGTCACCCGTGACCAAAACAACGAAAAAATAACGTCTTTACAAAAGGAAATTGAGAATCTAAGTCAGGGAAATGGGAAACTGCCACTTGTTTTCAATAAGAATGTTGTCTCAAAGTCACCCTTAGACTGCAAATACACCAGGATATTAAATATATTCCTCATCTTAGGAATAATGAACATGCTTTTCATGAATCTTGTCACCTTAAGGATAGAATGTCTCCGTGAGATTGTCGAAGAGGATTTCATTAACAAACCTCTTGATAGTGAAATTAGGTTTGCTTGCCTCCGGGCCAAACGATCTCAAGAGTTGCTAGAATGTGTAATTGCCACATGTCCAAAATCCTTAACCTTAGGTGAAAAGGCAAAGTGTGATGCCCGTTCTATGCCTAGTGCCAAGCAAGAAATCCGTTCTATGCCCAGTCTTAAGAAAGGAAACACTAATGTGCCTTCAAGTAGTTCGATTCCGATATATGTTAGTGCTAAGAAAGTGAACTTAGTGTGCACGCAAAAGCTCAAATCACAGTCTTAAAGAGTATACACTAATGTGCTTCTAGTACTTGGATCCTAGCACATCAAGTTCGGGAATGCAAAAATTAGATCAACCAACTAATGTTCCCATTCCCTACAGGAGTAACGTGACTTTAAAGCGATCAGGTCAAAGTCTCAAGACAATACAAGGAATGATAGGACCTTGCAAGCTAAGAATGTGCCTTGAAAGAGTAGAAGACCAATATAGGAACTTTAGGCTTGAGTTGAATAAAACGAATCGTGTTGATTCTAGTATTAGCCTTAGGGCATCTGTAATTAATTCAATTGACATACTATCTGCAAACCTTGTAATGCTGCATGCTTGAATTCTATTGCTAATCATGAATGTGGTGTGAATGCTTTGTCTAATGCTTTGTCAAATGCCCGATTAAAATTGCTAATGCTAATAATGCGTGCAAATAAGGCAAAAAAGGCAAAAACGAAAGATTGTTAGAAAACGGTGGAAACCCACAGGAAGAACTTTTATAAAGATAGGTTATTATTGGATACCTTTTGGTAATAAGAATAATCAGTTTTGTTCTCAAATTGCTAAGATTATGCCCACTAGAAAATGGATGCCTACTGGTAGAACTATTCCCTTAAGAAGTAAACATACTTTGAATAGGGCAAATCTGGACACCGACATTGCATCTATTCCCAATGATTCCATTGCTTCTACTTACGATATGGATGTTTCGATTCGATGTGGGTGTTCCATTATCTGTTACTAACCAAGTGGAACCCATTCTTGCATGGGGATCCCAATTATCCAGCTTATCCATTTTGTCTCGTGTTCAACTGGGTCGTTCAAATCATTCTCGTGGTACCGGACTCAGCCGTTCCAAGCATATGATTTGGAGATCGCCGATTCGGAACTTCTTCGTGAGCAAGTTCGACGGATTAGATTTGGTAATGTTCATTTCGGTGCTATTATGGGTTATGGAGATTATGTTGTTGGTGATAGTGTCATCTCGAGAGTCTACTATGTTGAAGGGTTGGGTCATAATCTGTCTGTTGGTCAATTCTGTGACTCGATCTAGAAGTTGCCTTCGAAAACATACCCTTTGTTAGAGATCTTAATGGTAAGGAACTATTAAAAGGAACTCGTGGGTCAAACCTTTACACCATCTCTATCGATGACATGATTGAGGCTTCTCCAATCCGCCCAACAAAGTCATGGTCGTCGCCCCAATCACAACTTGAACCCACCATGCCAAAGGACCGTAGGTTTACCGACTAAAGTATGAAAAGGATCATCTTTCAAAGATGTCAATTGAAAAGCAAGAAATATGCCCATAAACCCAAACCTACTAACTCGTCACGAAGTTCTTCCTTCATATGATTCATATGGATTTATGTGGACCAATGAGGTATTGAATATCTTTGGGAAAAAATATGTGTTAGTTGTGGTTGATGATTACTCTAGATTCACTTGGGTCAAGTTCTTAAGGACAAAGGATGAAACTCACGATATCATCATCAAACTCATCAAACAAACTGCAGTTCGACTTAACAAAACCGCCGAATTGTCAATCGGACAATTGAACGGAAGTTTGTCAACAAACAACTTAATGAATTCTATGAAAGCGGAATCACCATCAAAGAAGTGTTTCACGAACTCCTCAACAGAACGGTGTAGTTGAAAGACGAAATCGGACTCTGCTTGAAGCCGCTAGAACAATGTTGATTTACTCAAAGGTTCCAATGTTTCTCGGGGCTGAAGCAATCGCCACTGCATGCTATACACAAAATCGTTCCCTAATCCACACCGCACATGGAAAAACTCCATATGAACTTGTCCACAACTGAAAACCTAATCTCTCTTTCCTTCGTGTGTTTGGTGCATTGTGCTATCCAACTAATGAGGGTCAAGACTTAGGGAAACTTAGGGCTAAAGCCGACATTGGAGTATTTGTAGGATACGCACCAAACAAAAAGGGATACCGAATCTATAACAAAAGAACCCGAAATATCATGGAAACCATTCTACGTTTGATGAGTGACGTAATAAATGGCTCCACACAGGACCCGGGACCAAGAAAGTCCCATTGGTTCATCTCTTGTTCCAAACTCCACTCAAGAAACTCCATATGTACCTCCATCAGAAGATGATGTAAAGAAATTGTTTGATCCTATGTTTGATGAACTGTATGATTCAAACACTAATGAGGTGATGATTCCTCGCAAGAGGATGCTCATATTCTGTGAATGAAGTCAATCCTTCCTCAATATCTTTAAGTCAAGAAGCACCGCCGATCCTTCGCTCATCAACAAATCATCATTCTTCAAATGTACATCATGGAAATGTTTTGGCATCAATGATGAAGTTAATCCCTTTGCTACTCCTGAGGATGCTCCATTTGAAAACATATTTGCTACTTGAATCATCATCGAACCATCTTCTTGAGAGACATCGACTCGGCACTTCGCCTCAACAACTCCACATGAACACCTCAAAAAATGGACTCATGATCATCCATTAGATAACATCATTGGAAATCCCTCTCGTCAGTATCAACCCAGGAAACAACTTGCAAACCGATGCCTTATGGTGCTTCTTCAACTCAGTACTCTCTAAGATCGAACCAAAAGATGTTAAAACCGCCATGAATGAAGACAGTTGGTTCAATGCCATGCAAGATGAAATTCATGAGTTTGATCGACTTGATATATGGGAGTTAGTACCGCTCCGCATCGTGCGATTATAGCTCTCAAAAGGATCTTCAAAGTAAAACTTGATGAGCATGGTGATGTGTTGAAGAACAAGGCTCGTTTAGTTGCTAAAGGATATCGCGTAGAGGAGGGTATAGACTTTGAAGAATCTTTTGCTCCGCTTGCTCGAATCGGCAATCATCTTTCTCTAACTTTGCATAGTAAGAACATGGTAGTGTATCGATGGATGTGAAGGCGGCATTTCTAACGGAGATCTTAAAGAAGTCGCTCACGTCAGCCAACTGAAGGATTTGTGAATCAAGAGCATCCTACTCACGTTTATCGTCTGACGAAGGCTCTCTACGGTTTAAAGCAAGCACCCGGGCATGGTATGATACAAGTCAAAGTTTCTTCTATCATCCGGATTCAAGAAAGGAGCAGATTGATCCTACATTGTTCACCGGAAGTCGTGCAAACATTTAACTCATGTTCAAATTTATGTTGATGATATTATTTTTGCTTCGAATGACCCAATGGAATGTGATCATTTTCTAATGAAATGAGTTCTAAGTTTCAAATGTCAATGATGGGACAAATGTCGCTTTTCTTGGGATTACAAATTTCACAAAGTCCCGGAGGCATTTTCATAAATCAATCTAAATATGCAAATGAGATTTTAAAGAAATTTGGATTTGATTCATGTGACCTCGTTGACCCCATGATTGATCGAACCAAACTAGATGAGGACCACTCGGGGATCATGATTGACCAAACGAAATATCGTAGTATGATTGGATCCACGATGTACCCTCGCTAGTAGACCGGACATCTTGTTCATTTGTTTGCATGTGTGCTAGATACCAGGCTAAGCCTACTAATAAGCACCTTGAAGCAGTTAAACGGGTCTTATTCCAAGGAACCATCAATACGGGACTATGGTACCCAAAAGACACCGGTATGTCACTAACGGCCTATGCGAGATGCGATCATGCGCAGTTGTCAAGATACACGTCGGTACATCCGGAGGTGTCTCAGTGGGTGATAAGCTTGTGAGCTGGTCTTCAAAGAAGCAAATGAGTACTTCTATTTCCTCTATGAGGTGAATACATAGCCATGTCATCTTGTTGTGCTCAAGTCTTATGGATGAGATCTCAATTATCTCGACTTCGGCTTTGAATTCAACAAAATCCTCTGCATCTGGATAATAAAGTGCTATTGCTCTCTCATGCAACAACGTTCAACACTCAAGAGCAAAGCATATAGACATTCGACATCATTTCATGGGAAACAAGTGGAAAAAGGTGTGGTGGAACTATATTTTGTGAGGTCTGAATATCGGTTAGCGGACATCTTCACCAAAGCTCTTCCAAGAGAACGTTTTGAGTTTATTCTTCCACGTCTTGGCTTGAAAAGCCTTCAACCAGATACTCTCAAAGCGTCTTCAGAGGAAGACGGGAGAAAGGTCTATCTTCATCTATTTCATGTAAATACTTATTCGAAAATCAAAATACAAAATTATAAAACCCTATAAAACCAAATAGAAAAATATAAAACTTTCAAAAATCCATAAAAATTTGAAAAAAATTCGAAAAATCTTTAAAATATTGTCTTCATTATGTTTTTTTCTGGTTCGAAAATATCTACTTGCGCACTCAAAAAGAATGACCGGACTTTAGATGTTGTTCAATTCTTATTAAAAAAAATTCAAAAAATATTTGGGAGAAAGAGAAACAATGGTTTATTGTCATTTTCGTGCAATAACCCTGGTATAAAGAAAGAACAGCCATGTTTTACCATGTTTTCAAATTCCATGCTCGATTCTATAACATTTATCTAGCGAAACTAAATGCTTTGAAAATAACTTCGGCTCTATTTTTGATAATCATCGGGACTTATCTCAAAATCTATCGCTAATCAACAACAACCTATGTCATTGATTGAGGGGGAGAATGATTTCAATTAAATTAAAAGTTATTTGGCATTAAATTGTTTTCAAAAGATGTACATGCATGTTTAACCAATGGAGTTTAAAATCTCATCGATCCTTATCGTTAAAACGCTTTCACAATCAAGTCACAATTCTCCTTAAAAGCTTTCAAAATCAATTTAATTCTACAGAGATCACAAATCTCAAATGTTTTAATAATTGTGATCTGGGAGGTTGTGATTTAAATAGGATTTAAACTGATAATTAGATAAATGGTTTCTTAAGTGATTAGCATGTTTGCCTCCCGTAAGTGACAAACGATTTCAAATTTTCCATGCACACATTGAGGGGAGCATCTATATTAAACCACAATGATTTGAAACGTGATCACTTATCTCAATGTGCAAGTTCCCTCTAGTATGTGTAAAACTCTTTTCAAACCTCGAGGCACATATTGAGGGGAGCAAATTCATGGAAACCTCATCCTTCCTCAAAATGCTTTATCTACTTGATTTGATCAAGGAAGTGATGGTGATATTTTTAGAAAATGGTAAACAAAGAAGTTAATTTCTTCCTCTTGCCTCCGTGTGCAAAACAATTTCAAACATTTGATGCACATGTTGAGGGAGAGCACTTATTCTAAAAATATCAAAAACAATTCAGGTACAAAATGCTTTGATAATATATCACAAGTATCCGGATTGATTTTTCAAAAGGTTTTCAATTGGTTCCTATGGCGATGAACAATACCAAAAAGACAACCAACTTACATTATGTATGGTGATATAAGGATAAGGTTAGGTATTTGTTCCCATGATCCGCCAGAACCGGAGGGATCTACCCAGGACTATCCACTAGTTAGTGTAGAGTTCTTAGGTATGATGATAAAAGGAGAAAAATGAGATATGGGAAGTGCGGACTAAGACCGAGCTAGTCTTTGGAATAAACCCAACAAGGTTCTAGCTATGAAGTCTCTAAGTTAACTGGGGGTTGAAGAATTAATAAGAATTGAATGAGAAAAGGGTGAAAACAAATAGCCCTCCATTTATTCAACCTTAGAGGCGTAAACCGGGTTCAATTCATATGCTACTGATGGTAACATCGGTATTGAAGACAAGGCGTCATGGACCCAAAGGACGACCGCACTTCAACTTTTCAAACCACTCAAGTTCCTCTTAAAAGGACTTGTTTCATTCTCACGGGAACCGACATTATCTATCGACTTTCTCTTAGAGATTGTTGATATTGAAGAAGAGACCCTCTCCTTAGTCTCCGGCACAGGATCCAAATATGCACAAATTGAGTCTAGAGCCACGAGATCATCAATAAATCTCATTAGGACACTTTCAATGAAGACTCTCTGTTTCACACAATGTGGAAAGAGATTATATCTTGAGTCCTACGCATTATCCTTGTGGTATTGCCAGAACATCTGAGTGATGTGTTTACATATTCACTGTGAAGATGGAAAGTTTCGAGCCAACATCTAACAAGCTCCTGGTAGGTGGCATGTGAGATCTACTATATAGATCAACCATGTGACAAGCGAACGAAACAATGGGGATTCAATCTTTTGAATCAATCCTGTTCAAGTTATGGATGACGGATACCTTTGAAAAAATGGTCTTTGTGCTTTAAAACTCTTTTCATTAGCACGTCGACCGTGTACTAATTTTTCAAATCAAAAGGTGTTTTATGATTGATAATTGATTTTCATTAAAACCTTAGCTGTATTGCAAAAACAATTTCTATTGAGCAATACTCGATTGTTTTTCAAATATCTTTTCATCAATCATTGGACTCAAATTCGCTGGGTTCACTCCCGTGTTGTCTTCTTTGAGATGTTCGGTTTGAGAAAACTAGGAGTACCGCGAAACCCCTGTCAAGGAAATTCTTCGAATTATACGATCACAGCAAGACTATCGATCAATCCGGGAACATGGGCGTGTACCTCAATTCAACGAAAGTGATCAAAGACACTTTCGGCGATTTATTGCTAACGTTGTATGCGTGTACGCTCGACGCTTTGCGAAATGCTCAATGAAGCGGTCAATTCATAGCCGCATGCTCACTTAACACATTCATCTCAAAAGAAATCATGATTAGTGCATCAATGACTCGGATATTTTCACTCCATGCTTCTCTACGCTGGCGCCAATATCATGATTCAACAAATGCTTCCGCTACTCATGATGAGAAGATATCATGATCCAGAATGTGAGCATGTCAGTCCAAATGTCACAACATCACATAATACCAACACCACAAAGGATGTCACAGAGATTTTTGATGGCTGATAATCTCAAATGATGGCTCAAAATTATTATCACGTGGATCAATAAAAGACCTCCACTTGAAGTAACCAAACATGCAATGTGAAGAATCAATGACTACGAGCTTAGGAACAAAGGACTACATCAAGAATGCAAGAACAATTGTTAATGTCATATCTGCTTGTATTCAATGTAATTTTAGCATGATGAGGTGACCTCCTTAGGGGAGATTGTTAGGAATTAGAAATTCGTATAAAAGAGTCGTTCACCTCAAGTATATGTAATCGTTAGAAAGCTCGTAGTCATAGTAATATTAAGTTAAGTAGTATTTAGTTAAGTAACACCGTGGAGACCGGACGGTCTTTACCCTTGTATGCCCGATCCATATTGGTGTGTGCGCTTATGTAAGACTATAAATACTCTCTACCTCCCAAGGTAGAGAGTTGGAGCTCATAATATATCTTTCACTTTCTCTCACTAAGTTCCCTAAACCTCTAACTTTCTCTCTCTAGAATTCCATCTATATGCTACCTTGTGTTAATGTTATGATGTGTATGTGAAAAGTTATATCTTACATTTATGAAATTAAAAACCAATGTTTGTAAACGTATTAAGAACATAAATCAACTTACAAATCAGGAGTTTAAAGCACGAATTCGAAGTTTGATTCTTAGGCATAGGATGTTTATGGATGAGAGTAATAAATGTGTTAAGTATGTTAGTGAGGAGTTTTTTATTAAAATGTAGTTTAACTCGCACAACATTGGCCCTCCTCCCAACCATTTACATCCATATCTTCCATTTTGGTGGTCAAACTAAATGATATTTGAAAGAAACTTGACAACACTCTCTAATTTAAGAAATAATGAAGTTTTATAAAATTGAAGCAGGAGTGTCGGTGAACCGTAAATGCACCACCATTAATAAAGAAACAATCAGATAATATGCAAGGTGGCCTTTATGAAACAAAAAATTATTTGTTGTATCCCCCCAACACTTGATCGAGAAAAATAACAATTTTGAAGGAATAAAGTGTTTACTCGGTTTGTAATTACTGCTGTATGTTAAAAGAAATATAGATGAAGAATATTTTTGTTGTTTTATCTCGATTTATATTTTTGTATTTTGTTTTTTGAACAATTTTACAAAAGAGGTTTTGGTGTTCAATTGGTTTTAAGAATGTTTCAAAGAGTTATCATCCGCCTGAGTCAAACACCAAGATACCAATCCGGTGGACCAACTCATTAAACCTAAAGGGAGCTAAGGCTGGTGAGGAGATCCGCCAATTGTTATTCTCAGACCCACAAAGTATAATTCAACAAAGACTGTCCACGTGACCTTGATGAAATGATATCAAGATC
>OU343224.1:167045336-167141168 GCA_910596185.1 Chrysanthemum makinoi
GGGAACAATGGGTTCACTCTTTTGATCACCATTGCAGTGGTTATTCTTTCTTTAGGGCTGCCTTCGATGACCACCGCCGCCTACCCTTACTCATCCCCACCACCTCCACCACCCAAGAAATCACCACCACCACCGCCTAAGCATCATTATGTTTACAAATCACCACCACCTCCTCCACCCGTTTACAAGTCACCACCTCCGCCAGTTTATAAATCACCACCACCACCAGTTTACAAATCACCACCTCCACCAATTTACAAGTCACCACCACCTCCAGTTTACAAATCACCACCACCACCAGTCTACAAATCACCTCCCCCTCCAACCCAGTTTACAAATCCACCACCTCCTCCAGTTTACAAGTCACCACCACCCCCCGTCTACAAATCACCACCCCCACCAGTTTACAAGTCACCACCACCCCCGGTTTACAAATCACCACCACCACCAAAGAAACCTTACGTATACAAGTCACCACCACCACCCCCAGTCCACAAGTCACCACCACCACCAGTTTACAAGTCACCACCACCCGGTTTATAAATCACCACCCCCCTCCGATTATACAATACCACCACCCCAGTCCACAAATCACCACCACCACCAGTTTACAAATCACCACCACCCCCAGTATACAAATCACCACCTCCTCCAATATACAAGTCACCACCACCACCTGTTTACAAATCACCACCACCCCCAGTCCACAAGTCACCACCTCCACCAGTTTATAAGTCACCACCACCCCCAGTTTACAAATCACCGCCTCCTCCAGTATACAAGTCACCACCACCCCCAAAGAAACCCTACGTATACAAGTCACCACCACCGCCGGTTTACAAGTCTCCTCCTCCACCGGTTTACTACTACAAGTCACCACCTCCTCCTCACCATTAGAGAGTCACTATTGTTTTCAAGGTAATAATTAGTTTCATGCATGAAACTTATATTGATCGAATATGGTTATATACGTATACATTATACTAATTCATCTTGTTATCATTTCCTGCAGAATCATAGAATGATAATTTGAGCTAATGAGACTATTATTCGAGATTCCAAGATGGAAAATAAACATGCAGGATAAAGAAGGGGTTAAAAGTTGCACGAAAAGTTTGTATTTTATTCATGTATTTTATAAATTCTTGTTCAGTTTGTGTTAATTTGATAATAAAAGATGTACTCCGATTAATAGCGATCTTTTGTCGTCGTTGATTTACAGTTTTGCGTTACACAGCTAAGAAGTATATAATATATATCCTTTAGACTGAAAAATATAACTTATATGCTCAATAAAAAAAATCGAGCTCAAAAGGTATGATTGAGCGTATATATAGTTTCACTCACGTCTGCGTCAAATGCTCAGGTTAATTTATTTTATCTTTTTTCATATAAACCATACCATACCTTATATATGATGCCATGTTCTACATTTTCGAAGTACCACGCGAGTTGAGTTAAGAAGCTTAAAGATGAATAATCCTTTGATAAAATATTGACCCAGATTAACATAGTTGTTTGAGAATAGGATATTTGGTTAATTATCAAGTTATATCTTGCATGCACTAGCCACTTGGGATATTATAATTCTAATATATGCAATGTCTTGTTCTATCGTTCTACCTTTAGCATCTAATTATTGGATTATTGACACCACTTCTCTTATTTCCTTGAGTACTTCCCTTTTATTTTAGACTTACCGGAGTTACTTGCATAGCCCGAAACCACGTCCATACACCCAAAGTGATTAGGCTGGTCGCATTCGAACAAATCAAATCGGTTGGGCATGGATTTTTTTGACCTTCGACTAGGGCATGGATATTTGGTTAATTATCAAGTTATATCTTGCATGCACTAGCCACTTGGGATATTATAATTCTAATATATGCATGCTTGTTCTATCGTTCTACCTTTAGCATCTAATTATTGGATTATTATTTTCCACTTCTCTTATTTCCTTGAGTACTTCCCTTTTGGTACAGACTACAGGTTACTTGCATAGCCCGAAACCACGTCCATACACCCAAAGTGATTAGTTAATTATCAAGTTATATCTTGCATGCACTAGCCACTTGGGATATTATAATTCTAATATATGCAATGTCTTGTTCTATCGTTCTACCTTTAGCATCTAATTATTGGATTATTGACACCACTTCTCTTATTTCCTTGAGTACTTCCCTTTTATTTTAGACTTACCGGAGTTACTTGCATAGCCCGAAACCACGTCCATACACCCAAAGTGATTAGGCTGGTCGCATTCGAACAAATCAAATCGGTTGGGCATGGATTTTTTTGACCTTCGACTAGGGCATGGATATTTGGTTAATTATCAAGTTATATCTTGCATGCACTAGCCACTTGGGATATTATAATTCTAATATATGCAATGTCTTGTTCTATCGTTCTACCTTTAGCATCTAATTATTGGATTATTGACACCACTTCTCTTATTTCCTTGAGTACTTCCCTTTTATTTTAGACTTACCGGAGTTACTGGCATAGCCCGAAACCACGTCCATACACCCAAAGTGATTAGGCTGGTCGCATTCGAACAAATCAAATCGGTTGGGCATGGATTTTTGACCTTCGACGATGTTAGATCGGTTGGGCGCAATAAATTGGCGGTTGCCATCGGTCGTGGTCTCCATTTTGTGAATATCGGTTCGATTCCCACTCGATATTGACGCATGTATTCTCCTTCCCAACGCATCCTAAAGTGTACATTTAATACAAAATTTAAAAAATGACCGTTTGGTCATTAAAAAAAAAATTCAAACCCATTTACACTCTATAAATACCCACTTCACCTCAAACACAATTCACAACTTACCATTTTCATCTACATTCAATTCAATCTAATTCTTATCAAACTTCAAAATGTCAAAGAAAAATACATACACAATCAAAACCCGACGATCACGACTACCCCAAAATGCCCCGGATCTGAATTTCTCGCCGGAAAACAACTTCGAGTTAACCGGCTTATCACCACAACAAAACCGGCCTATTCGCTTTCGTCCACAAGGTTTTGATTATCAATCACAACTACCCCAACCAAATCAAAACCAAAACCCGTTTTATGTTAACCGTCCTTTTGTCCCACCGCAACGTCCTTACCACGATTACCGGCAAGAGCCTAGTGGGTCGTCGTACCATCCAAACATGGACTTCATTTATCCTTCTCAACCGTATCAACCTTATTCCCGATTGAGCACTAAATCTAGACATGAATTTGGAAGATTTTATGCCGGGGTATCCGACACAAAACTACCCAAGTCAAGATGCTTCGATGGGACAAGTTCAGGTCTGTGGTTCGTTCCATGGTTCCATTCCGTTGATGATTCTGATGATGAGGAAAACCGCTTCGGCGAAGAGATGTCCCCATCAAACCAAGCAGCCATCAAGACGTGCTTCAAAGGCCAAGGACAAAGCCAAGAAGCCGGAAACAAGCAAGGGGAAAGCCAAGAAGCCAGCAGATCCATGGACAAAGGAGGAAGAGGTGGTGCTTTGTAAAGCTTGGGTTTATGTGTCGGAAAATGCGGCGAGAGGAAACGCCCAGAATCGCTTCAAGTTTTGGGAGTTAGTGATCGACTACTTTAGAAGAAACTGGCAAGACCGAGCTATGACTCCATCACTACCAAATGGGAAGGCAGAATTCATGTAATAGGGTTGGAAATTATTGTGCTATCATGGAGAATATCAAGAATACCATGGAGCGGTGAGAATGATATCGACGACACCTCAAAGCTCTTAGAATACCGTATGACGTCGGTCATGATTTCACTTTGGAGGAGTGCTACGAGGTATTAAAGGGTCATGCTGCTTGGAAGGAGGTTGAGTTGCCGGCTTTATTAACAAATAGTCGGAAGAAAACAAAGGGTTCTACCACTACCTCTGATTCAACCCAAGCTCGTGATCCTTTCGATGTCTATGGCGTTGATGATTCTGCTGAGGAAGCGACTAGAGAATCACGACCGGTTGGTCGTGACAAAGGAAAGAAGAAAGCATCCTCCTCCTCTCGTGATGATGATGTTCCATCAGACTCATTTATGCAATCGTTGGCAAAAAATTTCTTAAAGACCAAGAAGCCGTCAAAAGAGGATAAAGGTAAGAATAAGCAGGGTTTAGAAGATACTTGGTTACGGTTGAGAGAAAAAGAGCTCGAGATAAAAAAAGAAAAACTTGAGCTCTTGAGGATATCAAAACGGGAGTCCGACATCATCTTCTACAACACCCCAATCGACCCAAATTTGACCGGCCGCCAACTAGAAGAGTTGGAGAAAGTTAAGGCAGCAATCAAAGCACGTTACAATTTAGATTATTAGTTTAAGTATTGTAGTGTTTATTTTAATTTCGTATTGTATTGTAATGTTTTTTTTTTTTTTTTTTTTTTTTAATTCGTAGTGTAATGTTTTTTTTTTTTAATTTCGTAATGTAATGTTTTTTTTAATTTGAATGAAATTTAAATTTAATGTTAAAAATGTTTGAATTAAAAAAAAAAAAAAAAAAAATCCTTAGGTCGTCGACTGGGGCATCCGGGTTGTCTCAGGTCGCTGGAGAGAGAAAGCTGACGTGGCGCAGGTTGACCCAGGTTGTCCCAGGTCACGACTGGGACTAGCCTTATGCGTAAGGATTTGCACTATTAAAAAGAAATGAGAGACACTTATTATGGACTGATGGGGTGATGGTGAACACAAACTTTTGTTATCATTAGGCGATATGCATACACATAATAATGGTGGATTTGTCATTAATTACAATGTTTATATATTTAAAAACTTGCAGCTTTAGTTTTGTCTTGATATCTCACTACAAGAAAAAGTAGCTTTAGTGACGGGAATTTAATGACGAAATTTTTGGTCACTATTTACATGAAAATAGTGACGATATAATTTTTCGTCATTCTTTTTGGTCATCGGTAGAAAGTCAGTGACGAAACTTATATATGGTCACTTTTTAGTCACTAAATTACATGAATAGTGACGAGAAATTTCGTCATTAAGTATTAGTGACGAAATTTTGGTCACTATTTCACATATTGCTAATTCTATAAAATAGTTAAGAATAAGGGCATTTAGATATGTACTTATTAAAATTTGCATATTTGTATATTAATCCAAAAATAGTAAACACTGTCTAACGATACGGATAAAAAACTTGTATTATAGAAAAATATGCAAAATTGCAAATATTTAACTTTCTTTGATGTATTCTCCCCTAAACATATTATTTGAAACAAATGTCTTGAAAACCGCATTTTTTAATCGACCCGGTCAAGTCACCGGGTTACCGGTTTGACCACCGACTCAACTCGGTTTTGTATTAAAAAAGTTAATATGACCGCTGGATCAACCGATTTCTAAAAAGATAGAAAAAACTAACCCGATCGGGTTTCGAGAACCGAATCAGTTAACCTGACGGGTATAAGTGGTTAACCTGTTTCTAAAAACCACGTTTTTTTAACCCATCACATATTATATTTTACTGATATGAATGAAAAAAAAATGAAAAAAGATAGAAACTTGAATAAATATCATACTTGTATTCAATAAATATCAAATATATTATCAAAATTCCTTTTATAACTAAAGCAATGAAAAGAAAATCTGTCATTCACAAACTTCCTTTTCATAAATATCTTAAATAAAAAAATTAAATCATAGCAGACGATCTCGGCATCTCCATCACCATCTTCGTTCCGTTACCATCACCGCCATCATCACCGTCGTATCACTGTCACTATCACCAGCGTCGCGACGTCGAGATCACCGTAATCACTTCACCATCGCCGTCGTCACACCGCCACATTCTCAATCACCGCCGTCGTCTCCGATTCAGAGACATCTGTAAGGTTAAATTCTGATTTTGCCATCATCAATCATCTCTGTTATTTGTAACAATAATTTCAACCTGTTGTTCAATTGAGTTTGTAAGTGTTGAAGATCACTAGTGAAATCTATGTATAAACTCCTGTTTTGTTGATTGAGTGCTAATATCAGGGTTTTTTTTAATCTAATTGTTATATTGATGTAGGTATATTTGTGTGAGCTTTTAAGGCGTTTAAAACGTTTATTTTAGTGTTTAAATTTAGAGCACATTTGGCAAGCAGCGTTAGCATTTAACTTTATCAAAGCGGCGTTAGCATTTTAACTTTATCAAAACAAATACCTTATTTTCTGGAGCAATGATATTTACGAGTCTATATCACTTATACATTAGTAATCTTACAAATAGATGTGTATAATTAGCTAATGTATAATGATTGACCTCATCTGTTATGTGTTTGAAAAATGTAGCCATCATCTGACTACCATATATCCATAGATATCCTTAGGGTTTACCTATCGTGAAAAGCGATTAGGAGTAGGGTAGCTGGTGTTGAAAGTTATTAAGTGGTTTCGAGAAAATAAAAAGCAGTTAGGAAAGTAATGTTTGAAATTACAACTAAAGTGTCTCCTTCAATAATCCTAGTTTTGTTCGCTACACGAGCTTGACAGACCTTAAGACGGAAGTGCATATTGCTAGCATACAAAGTTTATGTTAGGTTCCCATATTAGTAACACAAGCATCAATATAAGAAATAGAGAAGAGAATGATCGGATGAACAAGACACAACACTATGCGTATGAATATGTGAAAGGTTATGCGTAAAGTGTAAGAGTGAATTGAACAACCAACCTTCAATAGAAAGTTTACAAGAGGTATTTATAGGGCAAGGAGCTAGGGCAACACTTCTTGACTCCTTCCCTTCTTATGGGCTTGGGCCAAGGCTTATGGGCCTTCTACATAAGCCTTAGCTTAATAAAAAACATAAATGCCATATTAAGCTAACTATTACATATGAATCACTAACACTTGAATTAATATTTAGGAGTGATTCCAACAATCTCCCCGTAAGTGTTGGTGATGAATTAAAGAGTGATAACCGTTGTAGGTGCAGATGTAATAGTAGCGTTGACGTCTTCTGACATTCTTCTTTCTTGTGAGAAGAAGTGTCTTGATTCGAACAATCTCCCTAGAGTAGAGAAATTGTTTCCTTTGAACAGTTCTGCTTTGACGTCATCATTTTCTTTGTTCTTTGATCTTTGTTCTTTGTGATGGTAGTGATAGTATGTTGTTGTTATCTGCATCAGGTCTGCTTCGTTGCTCCAGTGTCTCCACGTCTTTCTTCAACATGCTCACACGCTCTTTGATGTTGGATTTCAGTACTGATGTAGTTCTCTTAGTCTTTAAACTTTGTAGATTCTTTGACTTGATGAAGAATCATTCTGACTTTGTGTTGCCTTTTGAGAGAACTTCCATTAGTGATGTTGTTGGTATGAGCATGTGAAGAATCTGCACGATCAGTCCCCTCCAGAGCTTCCATAAGAAGAAAACATAAGAAAGGTTAGTGATAAGCGGATTCCAGCACTTACAAGTTTGAACTTCGAGTGTGTTAACAGCATAGTGTGAAAACACAACTCTAATTCTCACAAAGGCTGTTCCTGAACTGGAGTCCCACAAGTGAGATAACGCGATGTACCGAAGTACACCTACAGTTCAGATGAGTCGCTGAGGTACACCGAAGCATCACCTCACGACTGTAGACCGTTTGAGACACACTAAGCGTAATCCACGGGGAGTTACCGAAGTGACCTGCTGTCAGGGCTGTTTGATGTTGACCCTGGCAGGAGTTTCCATTCAATCACTGAGGATCACAATTGTGAACCTCTCATAAATGTTCTCGACAGATTGCTAAGATCTGTGAAGGACACGATAATGTATCACTTGCGTTCTTATTGTTGAACGACAAGTGATAAAATGTCAAGTGTACCTAAGAGATCTTTTGATGAATCTCGTGGCTCTAGACTCAATAGTGCGTTTGGTTTTCCTGAGCGGAGACTAGGGAGAGGGTCTCCTTCTTCAATACCAGCGATCTCTAAGAGAAAGCCGATAGTTTACGTAGGGTTCCCTGTGAGAATGAAACAAGCTTCTTTTGGGAGAAACTTGAGTGGCTAAGAAGGTTTAGTGCATGCGTCACTGGGTCCATGACGACTTTAATCTTCAATACCGGTGTCATCTAGTGACAACCAGTAGCATATGAATTGAACCCGGTGTCTGCTCTAAGTTGAATAATCTGGAGGGCTATTTCTTTTCACCCTTTTCTTTGCTTTTCTTTTTAATTCTTCAACTCCTTCTTTCTCCGAGTCTCATTTTCTCCTTTTTATAATCATACCTAAGGACTTCTAATTCTAACTATTGGTAGTGTCCTTGGGTAGATCCCTCCTGCTCTGGCGGATCATAGGACGGTTATTCTAACCTTAATCACCTTATAACTCCATTGCCATAAAACCATTTTCATGAAAATCTCACGAAGTGTTTGTGAATGAAAAACATGTTTGAACACTTCAAGAGTTTTAGATTTTCAGAAATACTCCCCTCAACATGTGCTTAAGAGTTTTGACAGAAATATGCACAGTGAGGAAAGAACGCGCACTTTTTGAATTGATCGACTCAAGATAGACAATCCCCCGAGACACGTTACGTTGCATAGTTAAAGAGTTACATTGTCAGCGTTTAGGTGACAACTAGCTCTAATAACTATCTTGAAGGTGTGGACAAGCCTCGAAAGGTTGTCAAACCCGTCAAAGTTCATGTCTACCAAGAGTTTCTTGAATGGTACATTCTACTCGGACAAGTCCTTTGCGAGACACGTTTACATCACTAGCGAACTAGCTTGAATTATTACCCGTCCCGGACAAGTCTTTTCGAGTTACTAACATTTAGGGTTTCGTCAATTCATTGGTTAAGTCTATAGCACAAAGAGTCATTTGCAATTTCACAACATATTTCTTATCACATAATTTTCTCCCCTCAAAATGGCATATAAATGTTATGTTTGACGAAAATTTGATATCGAATATGTCCATTTTGAGTTTTGCGGGAAGATTATCACGAAGAACAATTTGTGAACAAAGTTTTAATCAAATACTCCCCCTCAACAAGTGATATTAACTTTTGAGGTTTTGAAAATCATACGGGGAAGTACTTGTTCTTTTGAGCAAAACCTTAGAAAAGTGAAATGTTTGATAAGTTTTACTCAAAAGTAAGAAGCTTTCGCTCCTTTTATAAGGATTGTGGCACTGAAGCATACCACAGGGTCCTTTCATTACAAGTACGGGTTGTACATTGTTATGTGTGCACAAACCATGTTAATAAATAATCACACATCCAAATCAATACGGAAAAATGAAACAGTTTAAGGGGTACCAGGTAGTCCAGCAATATATCCAGGAATGCGAACAGGGCGTTGATAGCCTGTGAGTGTAATCCTGGGACGACCACCTACGAAGCTCTCCAGAGTTCTGAACTGGTCCCTTCTGTACAACCTTTCATCGATTCAAGTGATGATCCTCTTCACATCCCGTCTTTCCGAGATTCCATCGCTTTGGAGAACCAATGCCTTCATGTATCGCCTTCAACCTATAAGCCAAGCCGTCCCTGACCTTCTTCAGTGTGTGATCCCCAAACTTATGAAGATCTCTACACGCCATCAAGCAGTTGCGTTGTAGTTCACTACGGTAAACTACTCGGAATGGTTTGCTGACGAGAGTGTATTGTGGAAGCTGGTTGATGTCAGGAAGTTCTAGCTGAGGCAGTGAGGTTGACACGAGTATGATACGATTCAACAGCAAGTTGTAAATCTTCTACACGTTCCTGGATCACTATGCTTCTGATAAAGATGTGCAAGGACTTGATGTATTCTCGTTGAATTTCAGTCGAAAATTGTCTCATTCTTCCCTGTACTTTGGCAAGATACAGATCTTCAATGTCGTTGAGAGACAAGTTTGGAAAGTCCGCTTCACAGAATTCATAGTCCCTTTCGTCTTGTCTTTTGACCACAATATTCTTGAGGAAGGTGTAATCCCATTTAGAAGAAAGAGTTACATGCTTAACAGCAACGATCCTTTTATCACTGTGCACTTCATGTTTAGATTTTCGAACCTGGTAGCTCTTGTAGTAGATTCTTCGGCGTTCCGGCCAATGATGAATCCCATACATTGCATCAATGTCATACTGATCCACACGGTTAGAAAACATGTGAGTAGCCTTTTCTTCGATGGCTATGCAGTTGGAGTATATGGCTGCTGGGTACGGAAGTGTAAGTGATGTATCGTATTTCTTAGAACCATCGGTACCGTGTAGAAGAAATTCCAAGTCATTGTTGAAGAAGTAGCGGAATGGAATCTTAGGTTGATCTGGTTGGCCAATCGTTGGTAGAGGTCTAGACCAGTCGGTGTAGTATGAGGCGTTGTCTCTTTGGTGAAGTCAATGTTTGCTTCAAGGTTGAGCCAATCAATGTTGTTAGACATGGCTCGTGCTATGTTTTCAAGGTGATATTCAACTTCAATAGCACTTTCCGAGCTGTCTTTGAGTAGTTGAAAGGCTTCATTCTTAATTCGTCTCAACTCTGATTTCGTCATCTTCTTCACCCGAAACTTCTCTTGAAGTAACTTAGCATGCTCCAACGTTCGACCTTCTACCATATCTTGATCATCAGTAAGGGCGGGAGTAGCATCAACAAGTGTAGAGAACCATTCAAACTTGGTGTCATCTTCGTCTAGCCATGAGACGACATCAGCCTTAAGTGACTTCTTCTTCTTCTTTGGCCTAGATGAGGATGCTGGTTTCTTTGTTGAAGCGGGAGAGGTGGGTTGTTGGGGCTCAGGTATCTCTTCATCGTTACCACCAGTGTACTCGAAGTGATCATCGGTTTTCTCTGTCTGAGGTGGTAACTCAGAGTCCTGAGGTTTATCAGCAGCAGCAGAGCTTGGCGGAGATCTTCTTTCGGTTGGAGTCTTTTGGGTTGGTGGTGGCATTGAGGAAGATTCACCAGACTTCTTTGGATGTTTAGGTGCAGAGTCCTTGTCCTTATCATCGTCATCTCTTGGTCGTTTAGGTTGGTCTGCTGATTCCTTGCATGATGATCTGAGTTGATAATCTAGTAGACCTTCAAAAAATTTAGCTTCATCCGAAGTAAAAGTTGCAGATCGTTTTGACATTTGCATCACCAATTTAGCAATTAACTCAGTTTCAGAGATATCAGATTCTTTGGCCATTATATTTTTAACCAATGCGACGATATTTGGTGTAAGTTGTCTGGAAAATACTTCTCTTGTCACACCAAGGACAGTGTCGAGAAAAAACTTGTGAGTATATTCTCTTGCCGTCTTCTCCAATTCCTTTTGGAAATATCCTTTGATAAACTTCTGGATTTTCCTTTCTTTCAATCTCGTTTATCCCATCTTGAAGAAAGTTGATTCTGTCAGCAAGTTGATTCAGCTTTTTATTGATTACATCTTTCTTCTTGACTTGCTTGATAGCTTTGACAATCTTTGTCTTAGCTCGGGATATCCAAGAGTCTGTTGGTTTCTTCACTGATTTAGATGTGGATCTGGTTGTTCCTTTGGATGGTGGTGGGGATGAATGAGAGAATCAAGTGATGATGAGATATTAGGAGACTCAGGATCCTTTGCTGGTTCAGAAGTTTCTTCTTTTGAGCGTGCTGGACTATCAAGAAGAAAATCATCATATTCAACTTCGTCATCTTTTCCAGATTTGGCCAATTGTTCTGCCTCAATCTTGGCTTCTTCATCAGCTTTTTCTTTCTCAGACTTCTCTTTTTAGGTTCCTCAAATTCATAGGTGATGGTATCTTCCAATCGTGGGTGGTGGTACCAGTTCCTTATCGATTAACCGCCAGGAACTGGTGTAGATAGTGCACCCACGCCTGACCCTCGGGGCCACGAGTTTGATACTTTACAAATTCATCGGCAAGATATTTGAGTCTGAGGTTCTTCAACTTCTTTTGATATTCTCTTTCCTCATCAACTGGTTCTTCTTCAGAACTTTCCTTATCATGCTCAAGCACAGGAGTTTTTCCTTTGCCTTTTTCAGCTATTGGACTGGGAGGTTTAGCTACTGTTGGAGTGTCATCGATTGCCGTTTCAGAGTAGGTGACCTCTTCGTCTGATTCAGTTTCCTCAGAGCTTTCATCCAGTAGCTTTCTTTGCGGTTCAGGCTTGGGAATAGGAATAGGAACAACTTCCTTAGAGGGAATTTTCCTTTTGAGTGCAGGTTTCCTCTTAGGGAACTTTCTTTGACTCTCAGTGCTTGTAACACTTCCTGCACTGCCTCTCCTTGTTTTCCTAGTAGGTGTACCGGAGGACTTTTCATCAAGAAAACCGACTTTGCCTTCATCAACCGCTACCAGATACCTTTTGTATGAATAGAGTTGTTTGACTGCATCGGTTAGAAGGTGATTGGCAACACTTGCACTGTTTCTTTGTTGTAGATTCCTAAATCATTTGTGAGTGTAGGATCATACAACATGGAGTGATTTTTGGGGTCATTGAGTCTCAAGGGATATCGGGATTATTCCACTAGAGCTCTTTGGATCGACAATTTGGTATATCTGATATATGGGATCTTGGAGCCAAGCTTTTTGAGGAATGACATCATGTCGTCCCATATCAGAGCTTCAACTTCAATGTGTTTCATGTTGACCAAAGCCCAAAGATCTGTAGTTCTATGAGCTTGGGATGCTCATAGCCACTATCACGTCAAAAGCGGATTTGGTGATGATGATGTAGAGGGTTCTCCATGGCTGAGGAATATTCTTAAGATCCACATATGAATGCTTTGTGATTACTCACGAAGATTCATCATAACCAATATCGATCATGAATTGCAGAACGGCCTCTTAGGTTGGTGTGGCAGTTGTATTGGTTGGCTCGATGACGGTATGAGAAGAACGACCCTTAAGTCTGCTGGTGTGATGGTGACTTGTTTGTGGTTGAGCGTCACCGTCACATCATTTTGACCTTTGATCTTTCGCATTGTATGCGGGCGGTGAATGTAGATCTCCGGCCTTTATGCGAGTTGGTGAGCATGTTCGATAAGGATGATTCTTGAGTGTCCGCAATTAAGCAAGAAGACTCGGCGGTGAGTATCAAAATCAACAAGAAGGTTGTTCTTTCCAATCTTCATCGGATAGCCATTAGGGAAGATATCTTCAATTGAGAACATTTGGTGCTTCCACGTTTTGCATTTGGCGTCCATGCGTGATCGAAGATATTTAGCCAAAAGAACCAAAATATCGAAAGACATTACGTTAGTCAACAGATGGTTTTATTGTCCAATTATTGAATGTGATATGTGGATGATTGTTCACGAGTCCAATGTCCTTGTTAGTCCAATAGTCAAAGGCGTCGTGATAAGTTTCGTGAATTGATTAACTTTAAGTTTTAAAGTCTAAGTTTTCACTTATTATTCAAAACTTATTAAACGTTTAAGCTTAGGGTTATTAGTCAAAGAAGTTACTAAAGTTTGCGCAAAAGTTCACCTAAGTTACTATAGTTTTTTTCGTTACAAAGATGTTACTTAAGTTTGGTCACCTGTTATATAAGTTACTTTATGTTTAACCTTCTACTATAGGTTTTTTTACGTTAATTTCAAAAATGGTTACCGGACTAGCTGTCGTTAGTTTTTTCCGTTAATACTTGACCATTTGCAAACATTTTACCTTTATTTGTCCTTTATCCTAGCGACGTTTATACTTAACTCAAAATTTGGTTTTCATACATTTTTTATACATTTTTCATACGTTTTTGACCCTTTTTTCGGGTTTCTTGTTTTCATACGTTTTTATACGTTTAGATTCGTTTTTATCGTTTTCGCCTATTTTCTTACACTTTCATAGTTTTCTTACGTTTTTCCGTTTCATAGTTTTAGTCCATTTTCTTCGTTTTTGTCGTTTTCCGATTTTATATGTTTTTGTCAGTTTATACATTTTTAGCCTAGTTTATTCACGTTTTAGTATGTTTTTCTTACGTTTTTATCGCTTTTCTTATTTTTTTAGTTTCGGACATTTTTACTGTTTTCTTACGTTTTTCCGTTTCATACGATTTTGTTTATTTTTACGTTTTCCACAATTCTATACACTTTTTATACGTTTTTATACACATTTTACATCGTATAAAACATAACAAGTATAAAACATACAAAGGTGTAGAAAAACATAAAACCTAGTATGAAAGCGTAAAAACTTACGTAAGAAAGCGTCACAAGCGTATAAATCGCACACAAATCTAATAAAAAATTCTGAAAACCTATGAAAGCGTATGAAAATAAGCGAAAATAGATGAAAGCATTGCAAAATGGACAAAAGCGTTGGCTGGAAAGCGTCGACAAGAGAGAAAAGCGATACATAAGCGTAAAACAATGTAAAGAGTATGACAAGAGAAAACATTCATAAGCATTATAAAAGCGGATAGAAATGTCTGAAAATATACAAAAGATATCACGTGGAGAAAAATGTAAAAATTAAAATATTAGAAAAACATATAGTAATTTTTGTTATTCATAACCTATTTAATAAACCGTAAACTATAGTAACTTCCTTGTAACATTTTAAACTATGGTCTTTGGCGTGACAAGAGGAATTGTCGTAGGTTTCCACCCATGATAACATTTATGTAACATTTTAATCTTTAGTAACCCAAATGACAAACCCGTTTACTTAAGTAACATCTTTGTAACGAAAAAAACTATAGTAACTTAGGTGAACTTTTGCGCAAACTTTAGTAACTTCTTTGACTAATAACCCTTTAAGCTTATTAGTGACATTATTGGTTTTGTGGCGTTATGATTTATTTATTTACAAGTTTGCATGCGTAACAATTCATAATTAAGGTTAAAACTAGGCTTAGGCGTAGAAATGGCAAGCTTATGCGTAAACAGGAGTGATTATACGCGTAAACGTAAGCTTATGCGTAGGATCTTGACTTCGCGTAAAATATTCGCGTAGGAAAAGAGGACCTTATGCGTAGAAACTGCAGCGTGGCTATATGGAACCTTCGCGTAAGGCTTACTCGTAAGAGTCAACCTTATGCGTAGAGGTTATTGTTTACGCATATCCTTCACAGGATACGCGTAGTCCCCAATGTAGAACCTTACGGCGTAAGATTTCTCTTACGCAACATGCTACGCGTAAGGTAATCCTTATGCGTAGATTGCAAATAACCTTGTTTCTGAATTTTCACGCGTAGGAAACCTGAAATAAGTTAATCATATCACCAATCTTAACACATACATTCAATCTTTATCAGTTCAATCCATGAATACTCATTGAACAGTTATGCGTAGAAACAGGTTACGCATAAGCTTAAAACCCTAAAGTTCAATTTTTACGAATAAGTGTTCTAGCCATAGGAATTGCACCAAAGTTTTTCTGGGATGTATAGGAAGCATATAGAGTTGTTCTATCCAAGTTTTAACATCAGAATCTAAGCTAATCAAAAATACCCAAATACTTATGAACTTAAACCCTAATTTCCAATTAGAGATCAATTGGTGTTCTAGGTTGATTCAAAGCATGATTATGGTCAATTAGCCTTGAAACAACATCATATGCCATCCTTTTAACAAAAACATTCACAATGAAAACCCCAAAGTTAGCATAAACCTAATCCTTAAAACATCATTAAAAGCGTTTTTAGGGTAGAATTTTAAGTTGAAAATGTTTATAACACATGTTTTGAAACATTTAGACACAATTGTTTATCATAAACATCATTGATGATTTGTGTTCATATGCTTATGCGTAGAACACCAAATCCTCATAACTTAAAATCAAGCCGTTGGTTGTTTGAAAAATTAAAAACCAATGTTTGTAAGCGATATTAAGAAATAAATCAACTTACAATCGATTTAAAGCGAATTGATTTGATTCTTAGGCATAGGATGTTTATGGATGAGAGTAATAAATGTGTTAAGTATGTTAGGTGAGGAGTTTTTATTAAAATGAGTTTAACCTTTTGACAACATTGGTCCCTCCTCCTTAACCATTTACATCCAACGCCCATATCTTCCATTTTGGTTATCAAACGAAGGATATTTGAAAAGAAACTTGACAACACTCCCCCTCGACTTAAGAAATAATGAAGTTTTATAAAATTGAGTGCGAGGAGTGTCAGTAAACCAGAAATGTGACCACCATTAATAAAGAAACAACCGGGATAAGGTAACATGCAAGTACAAGGTTTTATGAAAACGAAAAATTATTTTTTGTATCCCCCTCAACACTTGATCGATAAAATACTGAATTTTGAAGGAATAAAGTGTTGACGGAAGGTTTGTACTTGCCATGTTAAAAGAAATATAGATAGAAGAATATTTTTGTTGTTTTATCGATTTTTATATTTTGTATTTTGTTTTTGAAAAATATTTACAAAAGAGGTTTTGGTGTTTGATTGGTTTTAAGAATGTTTTAAGAGTTCATCCAGTTCCTCTTGAGTCAAACACCGCATACCAATCCGGTGGACCAACTCATTAAACCTAGCAGGAGCTAAGGCTTTGGTGAGAAGATGCAAGTTGGTATTCTGTACCCACAAAGTATAATTCAACTGTACCCTTCCACGTGGTCCTTGATGAAATGATATCGAAGATCGATGTGCTTTGATTTGAATGTTGAACAGTTGCGAGATCGCAATAGCACTCCGATTGTCGCATTTATCGGGATTCGTCAAATACATAACCGTAATCTTTGAGTTGTGTTCTCATCCAAATGACTTGAGCACAACACGCTGACATGGCTACATATTCTGCCTCGGTTGAGGACAGTGATGTACAATCCTGCTTCTTCGATTGCCATGACACGAGTTTGTCACCAAGAAATTGTAATGCTCACGAGTACTTTTCCATGAATTTAAGCATCCTGCGTGATCAGCATCTGAAAAAGCTATTAGTTCAAAACCAGAATCCCGGATACGGATCCCAAGTTAATGATTCCCTTGATGTATCGGAGGATTCTTTTAGCCTCAGAGAGGTGGGTTTCATTGGTCTCACTGATAGCGGGAGCAAAGATATACGGCAAAAACAATATAGAACGCTAGTTGTTAGATACATTAGAGACCCAATGATACTACGGTATTTGGTAGGGTCCACCAATTTCCCATGTAAATCAGCGTCTAGCTTCTTGGTATGAGCCATTGGTGTGGCATAGGTGTCCGCGGTTTGCATTCCAAATTTGTTTAACAATTCAAGGGCATATTTGGGTGACTCAAGAAAATACCACGGGGTGATTGATGAACTTGCGGTCCTAGAAAGAACCTAAGTTCACCCATCATTGACATTTCAAAATGTTTCTTCATTAGTTTTGCAAAGCGATTGAGTACTTTTTATGTGTTGACCCAAAAATGATGTCATCCACGTAAATTTGAACAATTAAGATATGTGCCCGTGATATTGTATGAGGAAGATGATAACTTAATGGCAATGAGGAAAGATGATAACTTATCGTACACCACGCGAGAGCTTGTTTGAGTCCGTATGAGCTTTGTTCATTTGTAGACATGGTTGGGAACTCGGGATCAACGAATCCTTACGGTTGGCGACATAAACCGTTTCGGTTGACCATTCAGAGCGGTTTTGACGTCCATCAAAGACCGTGATATTCATATGAGCGCTGAGCGAGAAAGATCGAACGACCTCAGGCGAGCAGCGGAGCGAATGATTCTTCAAAGTCAATACCTCTTCTGTCTATAACCCTTAGCCACCAGCGTGACTTGTTTCGATTACGTTCCTTCACATCCAATTTGTTCTTCCAAATCCATTTGAGACCAATGAAGTAGATCCCTGTTGGTCTTTCAACCAGTTCCCATACTTCAAGACGTTTGAATTGGTTGAGTTCTTCTTGCATGGATTCAATCCAGTTGTCCTTTGTCATTGCGTCTTTAATGTTTTTAGGCTCAGATTGGCAGACGGTGAGTGCATAAATGCAATGTTCACCATCTGTGTGAAGGCGTTGTCTTGTTCTGGTGGTTGATTCGGGTTTCCAATTATGTTTTCAAGAGGATGGTCTTTTGTCCAACGATGTGTAGAGGGTTGATGTTGGTATACATTGTGCAGATTTTGGGGATTCAAATGGCTTGTAGATGATTCCGCGACATCAGGTACAGCAGTTTCATTGCAAAGCGGGTTAAAGCATTTGGATCAAAATCTGCGGTGGGGTACTTCATTAAGAACATCATCAGTTGGTTCAGCGTCGTTGGATGCGGTTTGTTCAACTGTTGTTGTAGAGTCAACTGGTGGTGCTTCTTCAACCGTTGTTGTAGCAGTGTATCGGGTATTGGAATATGATCGGGTTGAGCAGGAAACATCGGATACACTTGGAGCACGTTCATCAATGTCATCACTAAGCAGTGAGGGCAAATAGCTTTTCATTTGTTGAGTAAGGTAAGGGGCTTGGTTCAGGTGATGATGGGGTTTGAGGAAGTTTAAGCGGTTGTGACGGGTTCCAAGCTGTTATGCTCGGAAGCCATTTCATAAGCTCATCGAAATTTTCATGAATCGTTTCCATAACCTGCTTTGTACGACGATTTCAGATCCGGCAACCTTTAGAATTCTCACAATATCCAATAAAGACTCCAATGTCAGCTTTGGCTTTGAGCTTTCCAAAGTCATCACGATCATTATTTGGATAGCAAAGGGATCCAAATACATGAAAGTGTTTGAGATTCGGTTTTCGGTTGTGGATAAGCTCAAAAGGTGTTTTGTTGTGGCGTTTTGTAATCATTGATCGGTTTTGAGTGTAGCATGCAGTTGATACGACACGCCCAAGTAATCGGAAGTTTAGCATTGATTAACATTGTTGCAGCTTCCACAACGTCGGTTTAGTCTTTCAACAACTCCGTTTTGTTCTGGGGTACGTGCAATGGATGTTTGATGCTCAATTCCCACTTTCTCATAATATTCACGAAGAGTTTGATTCACAAATTCAGTTCCTTTATGCATTGAATTTGTGCGTGATTGTTCCGGAGCTGAATTTTCGTTGAGAAGGTGATGATCATCTATGGAGCTTGATCTTTGCTTCGAAGAAAATAAACCCAAGTCCATCTTGAGTAGTCATCAACAATTACCAAGATGTAGCGTTTGCCATTAATCGTCTACCGCGCGCATCGGGCCACACAAATCCATGTGAAGATGAAGCACATCTTGAGAGCGTGTTCCACAAGGAAAGTGAGCACGAGTGCTTTTCCTTGTTCACGAAGGAGCATAGGTGATCTTTAAAATACAGGAATCTCGGGAGACCTTCAACAAGTTTGTGTCGAGCAAGGTTGGTGATGGTTTGAAAGTTTAGATGTGAGAGACGGCGGTGCCATAGCCAAGATTTTGTAGATGTAGCCTTTGAGAGTAGACAGATGGGAGATGAAGCAACCATGTCTTGCATTGATATGTATGCTGACTAGAATTGCGAGAGACTGACATAAGATCGTTTCCTTGTAGATCACGAATGAAACAAGTTTTCTCCCGAAAGCAACTTCCAAGTCTCCATCACGAATTGTGGTGAAAGAGATTGTGACCGAGGCCTTCTACATAATAAACCCTGCTAATTTCGATGTTGCCATTGATATAGTCTCCGTAGCCCATGATAGCTGCGAAGTGATCATTCCGAATCGGCATTGCCAATGAACTTTGCAATAAAGTTTGATAACAGTTTGAGATTGACTGTCATGTGTCGGGAACATCCGCTATCAACAATCCAAAGGATGATCTGTATCACCTGCATTACACACAGGCGACACAGATGGAATAGAAGTAGATGTGGAACCCGAAGAGTTAGAGGGTTCCAAAGCAGTTATGTTAGAAATACACACATCAATGATTTTAGGTATCCATTTAAATCCTAGTGTATTATGTATCCATTTCGCCATCTCAACTAGTCTTTGCTTTAGTCTTAGTGAATGCACTAGGTGGTACTACATTCCTTGGAGGTGAGACTGAGGCTACAGGGGACATCAATGCGTTCTTAGAATCTAAGCGAGGCGGTTTACCAAGCACAGACTTAGAAGCATTTGTGGGCCTAGAGGTACTCTGTTTCTTAGGATTCCGTAAACGAGACAAGATAGCTCTAGCAACACATTTATCATGACAATCAGAAAGCATACTTTTACGACAAATAACACAAGAAGCTTCGGTTGAATATCAAAAGTACTTAAAGGTTTAGCATTCGTTACAACACTTTTTCCATTACATTTTGAGGGCCAATATCTAAAGTGGCCGGTGCAACTTGAGTCTTATTCAAAGTCCTAGGGTGTTCTTCTACTTCAACATTCTTTATTGTTCTTTTCTTAGGTTGCAACTTCCTATTCTTCCTTGTATTGCTCTAGGCTTGAAGTGCGGCGTTTGGAAAAGAGGCAACTATTCTGTTTAGTAGAGGGAAGCACATTAGTATCTTGTGATTTATGTTAGGCATTGGGTTCACGTTTGCTAAGTGTTACAGGTGCAATTTTCTTAATGATGCTAGGTTGAACTTGTTCATACTTTCCTAACATTTCTCTTAACTTAATGATAGTGTGCACCAAATCTTGATTTTCGAGCGAAGATTTCCGAGAAAAGTTCATGACTACTTTAGTGTGTGCAAGATAATGATCAAGTTCGTTTGATGCTTCATCACGAGTCTGTTTGAGTAAATCAAATATGACACCATATTCCTTTTAACTTTTGCAAGTTCTTGTTCATATTTTGAGATTTGACATTTCAAAGCGTTTTTGATCATCGGTTGCTCAGTTTTGGATTAAATGTTTTGAATGCAACTGGTTGATTTTGTTTTTCAAACCAAGTTCACGATTGTGACAATCTTTTTGACACCATTGAAGACGACGTTTTGCATTTGAAAGTTCGTTTAACAATCGTTCATTTTCAACTTTTAAAGACTCGATCGATGCACATTATCGTATTCTCAACAATTTCAACGAATCAACAGAATCAGAGATATGATCGGATGCATATGCAATTAGAAATAACACAAATTATTGATATCGGCACAGATAACATCTTCCAAGAGTCGATCAACATCTTTTCTCAACAATTTCTTTTTACGTTTAGTATTTGAAATCGATGTTTCAGTTTTCTCGAAAACTGTTTTCATGAGACCAAGTTCCTTGTGAAAATCCCTTTCCCAATATAGTGCACAAGTTTTCAAATTTTTGACATGGGGTAAAATTCTTTTCTGAAGAATATCTCTTTGTTCTCGCGCCATTGGCGATTGAAAATGTTCAACTTTTATTTCAGAATGAAATTCAATCTCACGTTCAAAAATTTTGAGGTCAGATAAGAAAGTGTCAAAATATTTTATAACTTCGACAACTTTCGCTTTTGTTTTACTTTCACTAAGTGAAGGTAAAGGACCATTAATTTGTGCACCATTGTGTTGGGGACTAACTTCAGAAGCTGGTGTGATAACCAAAGGTTTGTTAGAAGTATCTTGTTGTGTGACAAAGTTTACGGCTTTTGAATAGTTAAATGGTTTGTTATAAACGACATTTTCCATTTTGACCGACTCTCGTCATCAGCATCTAATTCCTCCATGCGATTATATTCAACAACAGTCATAATTGAATCATCAATTCTATGTTCACTTGCTTTGAAACTTGAGTTTGGTTTGAATGCTCTGTTTGAAAACTTAGGTTTGTAATCGGCAAGAATCGGTCCATATCCATTTGGATTTGGTTTAAAGTAAACTTTTGAATAGTTGTGATTGACTCACCATGTTTATAAACAACATTTGAAACTCTTTGATTTTGTGTTGTAAGTCGACAATTTCTTCAAGATAGTTATCTATTAGTTTATTGGAATGCTTTTGTACTCGGAGAACTGTTTTTGACAAGTTAACAACTCAGCCTTGGCTTTTGAGTTTCCAAAGTAAGAGCGTTAATTTGTTGTTTATGTTCATGTTTAAGTTGTTCTATTTGAGACAACAAAGCATTCTTGGATCGGCTAGATCATATATCTGTCGTTCTAATAATTTTTCGTTTTGATGAGATTTAGCAAAAGCGACTTCAAAACCTTGTTCCCGTTTTTCTTGAGTTTTAAAACGTTGATTTGTCTAATTAAGCATTCATTATCCCAATTAACATGCATTTTATCTTTTAATTGCTTGCAATTTTCCAAGAGATTCTTGGTCTTTAATAAGGTTAGGAGCTCAATTTCTCTATTAGACAAAGCTCATCTTGTTCAACGTGAGTCTCAACATGATCATTATTTAGATCCTCAAATATAACCACGAGTCAACTTGATTATCAATATTAACCATAAGGTTATCTTGATCGTCAAATATAACTACGGGATCTATTTGATAATCATCGGAATGAGATGTAGATGGCTCATGTTGAACACTATGATCCTTGTCGGATGGAGAAATTGGCGGAGATAGTCGATAATGAGGTATATTTTGTTCCGGTACCTGAGACAAGCCGTCAGTGTCATACTTGGGCACATGTCACTCATGTGTAGAGCTTGCATTTGTGCCATCAACATCAACTGCTTGCATTAGCACACAAGTCCTCCATATCATCATCGAGAATGCATCGCCATAAAGCTCATTCCTTGTTGGTAAGTGCCACACTTCATCCTTGGAGCCAAGAGCAAAGCCTCTTTGTGATAAACCTGCCTCTTGTCCTGGCAGGGGCATGCATTAGCCGAGATGACCCTTCTCATTACGGTTATAACAATGAAGACCATTAACCCCATTCGAGCATTCCCTGTTCAACCACTTGAGCCCTTTGTTGTTGTGGAGCACCCATGTTATTCCTTCCATTAGCATTAAACCCTTGACCACCTCCCATCGGCGACCATAACCACGATTACGAACTTCAACCGTCCATTGTTCTAACGGCACGATTCCTTGTGTTAGATGAGGAGAATCACGATTGTTGGATTTGTTTGTATCTGCGGCGAATGCTTTAGCAATCATAACAAATCCTTGTTGCAATTCATCGAAGGCATCAGAGTCCTCATTAGCTTCACTGTAAAGTGCTTGAGCATTGTTGTTGTTGTATGGAACCAATTGAGTTTGTTGAGTTGTTGTTGTGACGGATCATATGGTGTATTGTGCGGTTGGTTGAGGAGCGGGTTGAGGAGGAAAACTAGTTTGAGCCCACAAAGCAAGTTGTTGATTGTCAGGAAGTGTGTGTGGCCAGGAGTCCACGGATAGCCCTTTCTTTGTCAACTTCTTTTGGTGAGGCTTCAAATAGTCGTACAACAATCCGTATGTAGCATGATGAAGATTCTTAGCTTGAGAAAAATGACATACTTCTCCCATTCCGGACCAAGACTACTTAGGAACTTAGTGTTGACAGAATTCTTGGCATGATGATGTTGTGTTTGTCAAATCATTAATGATGTGCAGCGATGATGATATGACTCTAATGTCTCTCTGGTTCAATCATGAAGTGTTCATAAGCCAAGTAGATTTTGGATTCCATGTCTTCGTGATTGAGTGTTGTGCCTTCCATTAGAAGATGAATATGTTCCCACATTGCTTTAGATGTCTTTTGAGCATCAACACTTCGAAGGATCGGATTGGGTAATCCCAAAAGGATGTATTGCATTGCTAGTTCATCGGCTTCAAAATGTAGAAGTTCATCAGTGCAGGAGTATGAGATAGTTGCAATGTTGGTGACAGCATCTCTTGGTGGATTGGCATTAGGATCTGCGGGTGTGACAACGGTAGGCATCTGAAATGGACCTTCCATAATGACCTTCTTTAAGAACTTTCCATGTGGCTTCTTTAGATCACAAAACCTAAAGAACCTTATCACCCATTGATCATAATTTCAGGGAGTGAGCATTGGAGGTCTATCAAGTGAGCCAGCTTCATGAATTGATTGTTGGCTACTGAAGGCTTCACACATCTTGCCAAACCATGTGGGTTCCTTCATAGTACTCCTGGATGGATGTTGATTGTAAAAGTTTGTGTAAGGTTGTACTTGAAGACTAGGTGGTGGTTGAACCATTTGTGGTGGAATTGCTCCTTGTTGTGGAGTATGTTGTTGATTAAATTGTTGTTGATAAATTTGTTGTTGTTGATTAAATTGTTGATGTTGTGGACTTAGTTGTTGTTGTTGTTGTTGATTATAAGTGTAAGGAAAATAGCTAGAGTATGGTGGTTGTGACATGTTGAAAACTTGTGTTGTTAAATGGATCTTTGTAGTCGAATGAAGCGTTGTTGATGAAGTATCCTTAGGCGTAGAAACCAAGTGTAGGCAAAGTAATACTTAAAGTAAAAAACACCAAACTTACGGCGTAAAAGTGATATTCTACGCGTAGGATTAGCTGCAGCGTAAGAATGAAAACACTAAAGTTATGCGTAAACCAAAAGTTAGGCGTAGAAAACTTAGCAGGATTAGCTTATCGTAAAGACAGAGCTTAGGCGTAAGAAAAATCTTATGCGGAAAGAGTTCTACACATAAGTTTAAGCTTATGTAAGATTAGGTTTTGCCTTAAAAATCCTTTACACTATCACGTTGTAAAAAGATATTCAAAGTCGAATTGTTTTCGGGCTTATCCAAGAAAACACCGAGTAAACTACTGAAGATGAAGATCGATCCAAGGAAAATTACGCCGAAAAATAGGGTTTTGATACGCCAGAAAACTTGACCAAAACCGATTTCGCCCAATGATGTTTCTAAACCGCATTTTTGTGATGAAACATCCTCAATATCACCAAAATAACACAAAAGTGTGAAACTTGATGATCCAAAACTTAAAAACACCTTATGCGTAGAAAGAAACCCACGCTTAAAACCAAGCTTAAAAACAATGATCCACACGTAAAGTTTGAAACTTTTACTAAAATGCATATTTTAACACCTTAAAACGCTGAAAGTACAAGAATCTTGATTGAAAAGTGTAAAAATAAGTTTTAAGCGGACAAAGTATGAACCCGTATTACGCGTAAGACCAAAAACTTCAAAAACAAAAGATGTTCACCCAACTATTTGGCCATTGATACCACTGTTAGGTTCCCATATTAGTAACACAAGCATCAATATAAGAAATAGAGAAGAGAATGATCTGATGAACAAGACACAACACTATGCGTATGAATATGTGAAAGGTTATGCGTAAAGTGTAAGAGTGAATTGAACAACCAACCGTCAATAGAAGGTTTACAAGAGGTATTTATAGGGCAAGGAGCTAGGGCAACACTTCTAGACTCCTTCCTTCTTAAGGCTTGGGCCAAGGCTTATGGGCCTTCTACATAAGCCTTAGCTTAATAACAAACATAAATGCCATATTAAGCTAACTATTACATATGAATCACTAACACTTGAATTAATGTTTAGGAGTGATTCCAATAGTTTATATCTAAGTAGAAGTAGAAAAGAGAAAAAAAGGAAAGAAATCGGCTAAATCCATTGATGATACATAGCATTAACAGCTCTTAAACATTAGGGGGTGTTTGAGATCTATTATTGAATTACTTACATCACTTCATCATGGGAGGTTCCATTTATACTTTCAATGTGAAAGAAAATGCACTATGGGCTTTTATATCATATTATGAAGATTTACATTGCCTGCTACTTTTGTGACATCTTGTTGATACTGAATATGCATGATTTGTACAGGTGATTTCCCTCGGTTGATGGAACATTTTGGTTTTCAATTGTCCATGGGCCAGCACCTGCCATGGTATGTATAAAGTTTGATTCTAGTATTATATTAAGTCATTGGAATGAGCATAAATATGATTATCTGTTCACTTTTTCTTTGTCAAATGCATGTAACTTGCTACTCTTATGTGATTTCAAACCATTCTTTCTATGACGCAAAGGTGTGCTAGCTACTTGTTCTAAGAATTCCCATTTATGTTCTCTCTAATGTCTATTAGAGATGGCAAGATATTTAGGCCATCCTTGGGGAAATGCATCTGGTGCCATAGCTAACCAAGTAGATCTAGAAGCATGTGTGCAAGCTCGTAATGAGGCACGTGATCTTGCTACAAGTTACGGACCTAAACGAATTATTTTTGGATGAGTTATATATTTCTTAACTTGTAGATAACGTGTTAGGACCATAAGTGCTTGATAGCTTTGTAGGATCGAATATTTATTGTGTTGATGATTCGGGTGGTCTTGGATGATCAAAATACATGTCCATAGTTAGAGAGAGAAGAGAGAGAGAGGTGTTCTTGCTAGAGGTTTACACAAAGGGAATATTATTGATTGAGAGCACCACCCCTTCCATGGATGGAAGGGGTATTTATAGTTACAAGAAATAACGACCTCCTATCGCCTGTGGATCGTGTACGGGTAAAGACCCGCCCTTCCTCCACGTGTTGCTCTAAACTAAACCGCTACAAACTAACTAATAAGCTACTAAATAACGAATAACGATATGTTCACGAGCTAACTTATGCTAGATAATATTTGAGGTGACCGACTCTTCACTATGGAATTTTCTAATTCCTAACAATCTCCCCTAAGGGAGGTCACCCCATGTTTTACATTTTGAATCCTAGCATTCTCTATTCTTGACTTTGTTCGAAAGCTCGAGACTTCAATTCTTCAAGTTCCGCAATCTTTGTGCTTTGTAGCCATTCTTCAAAGTCCGCATTGATTTGTACTTTTAGTGGAGGCCTTTAATCGATCCACATCTTTGATGATCTTCGAAGCCATTGAGATCATCAACCACAGAAATCTCTCGATCACCCTTTGTTGTGTTGCCATCATGTGAAATTGTGACTTTCGGACCGACATGCTCACACTTTTGAATCATGACATCTTTCCATCGGAGTAGCGGAAGCCTTAATGTTCATGATATTTGCAAAGAACGGTAAGGATAGTATGAAATATCGTGAGCCGATTATGTAGATATGCACCACCATGATTTCTTCAAATTAAGTGAGGATGCCGTGAGCATGCGCTTTGAATGACTCAATTCGACAACAGAACCGCCCAAATGTACCGCAAAACAACAAATAGCTAATAAAACACACCTAAAGTGTCTTTGATCACTTTCGCTGAATTGAGGTACACGGCCCACGGTTCCTCGCTGATCAGCATAGTACGCCTGTGATCGTAGGATTCAAGAATCTCCTTGATGGTTTCGCAGACTGCTCTTAGCCGTTCTCAAACCGAACGCCTCAAAGAAGACAACACGAGTGAGTGAACCAAATAATTGAGATTCACCGATTGATGAAAAATGATTTGAAAAACAATCGCGTATTGCTTAGAAGAAATATTTTTGCAGTACAACGAAGATTTTATGAGAAAGGTCAATTTTCAGTCAAAAATTCTGTTTGTAAAGAGTACACATTCGACGTGCTAGAGAAAAGAAGAATTTTGCACATCGAACGTTTTTCCAAAAGTATTTTTTCAATCAGAGATACTTTTTGAGTTTGAAAACATAAGTACACATTCGATGCGGCTAGAGAAAAGAAAAGATTTGCACATCGAACGTTTTTCCAAAAGTATCCGCAATCCATTTCGACCAAGGTTGATTCACGAGTGAATCGCCCATCGTTTCTATCCAGTTGTCACATGGTTGATCTATAGAATAGATCTCACATGCCACCTACCAAGAGCTTGTTTGATGTTGGCTCCAGAAGGCTTTCCATCTTCATTGTGAATATGTATCATATCACTCATGTTTTGGCAATACCACAAGGATAATGCGTAGGACTCTTAATTATATTCTTACTTTCCACATTGTGTGAAACAGCAAGTCTTCATTAACTTTGTGTCCTAATGAGATATTGTGGATGATCTCTTGGCTCTAGACTCAATCGCGCACATTTGGTTCCTATGCCGAGACTGGGGAGAGGGTATCCTTCTTCAATATCAACAATCTCTAAGAGAAAGTCGATAGATTATGTCGGTTCCCCGTGAGAATGAAACAAGCCCTTTAAGAGGAACTTGAGTAGCTTGGGAAGTTTAGTGCAAAGTATGTCATCGGGTCCATGACGATTGTCTTCAATACGCTGTTACCTTAGTAACCACCAAGAGTATATGTATTGAACCCGTTTCTAAGGTTGAATTATTAGAGGGCTAATTCTTTTCACCCTTTTTCACATTCATTTCTTTTTCATTCTTCACCTTCAGTTGCTACCGAGACTTCATTACTAGAACCTTGTTGGGTTTATTCCAGATTTAGCTCTGTCTCAGTCAAGACTCTTCCCATTTCTCAATTTTCTCCTTTTTTCAATATACCTAAGGACTCTACACTATCTAGTGGATTGTCCCTCGGTAGATCCCTCCTGTCAAGGATCGAACTAATACCTAACCTCACCATCCTTATAACTCCACATAAAGTAAAATGGTCGGTCTTTTGGTACAGTTCATTCTTCCTTGAAACCAATTGAAAAATCATTTGGAAAAACAATCAAGGTACTTGTGATACGAGATCAAAGCATTTTGTACCTTAATAGTTTTGATCATTTAGAAAACCTCCCCCTCAACATGTGCATATGATTTAGAAATTGTTTACCACATGGAGGCAAGAGGACTTTGAAATATTCTCTTAGATCACAATTTTCATACGAAAAAGCCATTTGATTTTCTTGGTAAAATTCTCCCCCTCAATATGTGCATAGGATATTTTCAAACATTTTATCACATAGAGGTAAGAGTTCTTATGAAGTACATCCACGATCACAAAATTCATTAAGAAAACCATTTGAAAACTCAATCAAGGTACTTTATGTTAAAACATAAAAGCTTTTGTACCTCGATAGTTTATTTTCCTTTAAAATGCTCCCCCTCAATATGTGCTTCAAGATTCAAAGCTGCTTAGCACATATGAGAGAGAAGCCTGCACAATTGAATCAAAACGATCACCATTTATCAAATTTCATTATTAAATCACAAATTCTCCTCCGATCAAAAATATCAAACCCTTTGAGATTTTGGATCCCAAGTGATTTAATACGGTTTAGAAAACATGGGAGAATATGTGGCCTGGTTTAAATACTCATCATGTTTTTGGATAAATCCTCCTCCTCAACATGTGCATTGTGTATGAAATCGTTTGGCACATGGAGGCAGGAGTGCCTTTAAAGGACTAAAATCAATTCCATTTAAACAGATAAGAGATTTAACTCACGATCTCTACCCCGATCAAAATTTCAAACCTTTTGAGATTTGTGATCCCAATTGATTTAAATCATTTAAAAGATTTTGGGGAAAGACGTGGCTTGATTTAACTTTGAAAAATGACAGATAAGGACCATTTTAAGACATTAAAGATTGTTAGTGTCAGGTATGATTATTTTAAGAGATCTTTAAGTAAAACAAAACAATTTCACAATCAAACAAGAACATAAAAAATTTCATTTTGAAAGACCTTGATTCAAAAGAAAAATCATACCATGACATAACATTAAATCTTTAGATCACCACTTATTTTCGTACAAAACGGACTCTTTTGAAGATATATTGTTTGAAAATATTTTAAATTAAATCACTCTCCCTCTCAATCGATGACCGAAGTCGATAATTGAGTGACTTAAATTTTGATAAAATGAAGTCCGGTGATTTTCAAAATTTAGTCCAATATATTTTCAAAACAATATTTTTCCATTTTCAAAACAATATTTTTCAAAGTTTTAGAAAAATGGTATCATCAATGATTATCCTCGCACAAAGATATGTTAGGTGGTTGAGAAGCTTCTGTTGTTGATGTAGGGCTTGGAAGAAAAACCGTCACGATGCAAATTGAGACTTCTTCTTACGCTGCATTTGAATGCCAACCGAGGTCAAATTAAGCTCTTTCTTCAATCACTTAGAAGAAAACCATCCGGCTGATGCAGTGAGACCTCTTACGTTGAATTTTTTCCATGCCAACTCTCCATAGAAGTCCAATTAAGCTCCGTTTCTTCATTTGTCAACCCAAGATATAGTTACCCTTTCCTTTTCGCATCCAAACATCATATTATGTGGGATCCGATCGGGAACATTCTTATACCAATATACCGCATACGTTAGTGACACAAAACAGATATATGGTAGTCGACATCACCCAAACAACAACCGACTAATAAAAGTCAATTCAACATATCAATCAGATCATATAAGGCATGGGAATAATGTTCATCAATCTATAATCATCTAAACCTAACAATCACATCCTAGAAACCTAGTCCTTCAACATAGGCAATTATATTTTTCAATTAAGCACGAGGATGATTAAGAAAGCCCGTTAGATGATATAAATTTGAAAAATATTCTTCCCCTCAATCAATGACTCTTTTTCTTGAAAAGTTTTAAAAGCGCTGAAGTCATTGATTGAGTTTTCAAATTTAATAAAACTCAATCTCATTGTTTTAAAGCAACTCATTTACCACCATTTTGTTAAAACAACAAATATTTTTCTTAAGAATTTTAGACGGAAAAACATTTGTGTAGGAACAGTAGTCCTTCGACATACTTTCCTCATTTTGTTTTAGGATAAGTGCACGAAATATTTGAAAATGGTTTAGCGCAAAGACTTTCCTTTCTTGAAGAGCGGGTTGCTATCTCAAATAATAGCAAACCATAGTTAAGCACGGTTACAGCCAAGAAATAACTGAAGCCATCATTTGAAGCCCTGGGTTACGATCGAAATAACAGTAAGCCATAGTTTTTGGACATGTTTTGAAAGAATATTTACACCTCCTGCTCGAACTTCATCTAAAGTCCCGTGACATTATTGAATGACATTTCTAAGACCGTAGATGTTATCGATACCAGAAGACATGTCTTGAGAAAACATATTTTTGGTATTTTTGAAATTTTTCTGATTTTTATGGGTTTTTGAAGGTTTTATATTTTTCTATTTTCTTTTTGTTGGTTTTATAATTTTGTATTTTGTTTTTGAAAAATATATACAAGGATAGAATAGATGATATAGTTAAAGAAGATGATGATACGAGTACCGAGATAAGGATATCGAAGACGTCAGTAGAAGATAGAAGTCCTCAACTCTTAAACATTCACCACCAAAGCTTCCGGGGCTCTTGAATCGAAGAAAGAAATTGAGTCAACCAGAAAGTGAGACTTTGGCTTTTCCCCAAACCGAAAATTCTTTAGCTGAGCAGATTCGAAGCTCTATTTCAAGCTTGCCTTAGCCAGGTGCACAGAGAAGCACACCATTATCATAAATCCCGCTTTTTTCAAGAATAATCACCGTGATTCTTCGTTCGAGGTTATATCATCAACAAGAAGAACAGCAACGTATCATCTCACACATAAAATAATCTTCTCAAATTTCATAACCACTGAAGTCTGAAGCAATCCATTCCAAAAGGTGTCAAGAGACCACTTCCCCGTAGTAGTTGAAATGATGCAAACCGTCTCTTAGTATAATTCTCAAGAACTCTCTCGAATACACTTCATGAGGGGAATGAAGAACACCTTCCCATGTTCACATTTTTCTTCCCCGATGAACGTGTATGAAGCTCAAGAACCCGAAGTACACCAATACCCAAGAGCTCTCCCTAATACACATCATGAGGGTAATGAAAACACCTCCCCATGTTCACATTTTTCTTCCCTGATGATCGTGTATGAAGCTCAAGTATCCAAAGTATACCAATACCCAAGGAAGGAATAACTGATAACATTGAAGAAGCATGCCAAGTCACTGATTATCTCTCGGATGTCAACTCCGAATAAATGATTATTTCTCTGAATCATCGATTAAGCACTCAAGTGAAACAAAGAGCATCCCCAATGTATACACTCTATCTCCCCTGATCATTGCGATACCATCGAAATCACCACACTAGTGTACCTCTTTTATCTTCGTAAACTTTCTAACATCACTTCCCTCACATAGTTGAAATACTAACACTAAACGCCTTGATGAGTAAAACCTTGAGTTTCTCTCCGGTCATGACATTTGTTTTCCCGGGATATCTTCAATCACTTAGAAGAATTAAGTTCATCAAGTTTACTTGTCATGAGTCAAACCTTGAGTTTCTCTGCGGTAATAACACTTGTCTTCCCGGGATATCTTCAATTACTTAGAAGTATTAAGTTCATCAAGTTTACTCGGCTAGGTGCTTGTCTCCCCACGCCTTTTGCCGTTTTGACACTTCGTAATCAAAGAACTCTTTGTAAGTCCATATACTAGAAATATTTTGAGAAGAACATTTGAACTCTTGTGAGAATCAACTTGTCAATAATGTGAGCAAGTCTAATTGGAGATTAAATTTGGCATTTCAATCTCCTCCAATTAGTGCTCTCCCTAAACCGACAACTGCTTGATAAATGCCCAGAGTAAGAAGAAGTCTTTAGATCGTTAAATGCAACTCGTCTTTAGTCTTCTAACATGTAGCGTAAAATGTAGAATGCATAGACTCGACCTTCTTAAAGATTGTGCAGTTGGGGAATAGATAGTTAACATCTTCAACTCACACCAAAAGCATCCCACCAAAAGGCATCCCAATTAACTTACATCTTGCAAATCCCTTTAACTAAAATCCATCCCAATCAAACAAGAACGTAAAGATGTTCATCAAGGAAATCAGCAATCGGCAAGAACGAACACACAAGATGGTAACACCAAACTACCAATCACATCAAACAAGAACGATAGATTGTTTGGAATCCTCATGTTTATGTATACGTGAAGCATTAACCGAAAGCACTTTGTCGATAAACTCATCAATCCAAGTGAAGATGTCAACCAACGGCTCTTAGAAGAGAAAACTCCATGTGAAGATGACCCGATAAGAAGAAGCTCGGTTCTTACATGAGTTTAGAGCCGTATGACCATTTATATTCTCAAATATCAATCAACAATGCAAAAATTCACACTTCTCTCCCCTCAAGGATTGCATACAGAGATGCCATTCTTGACTAAATAAGTGAAATCCATCCGAATGTTCTATTCACACTTCTCTCCCGCAAAATAAGCACATGATGTCGCCATCTTCATTATAATCGAGCAAGTGGAATGAGAAAACAATCAGTGGTAGCCCGTTCACTTGATGACTGATAGCGCATGGAAAAAGTATGAAGCATGTTGATGAGAATGGTCATAATAAGAAGATTTCTCTTCTTCAAGATAAAGCGACCGAAGCGCATAACATTTCTTTTCTTTAGGGAACGAGGCATGAACTTTGTGTTCATACGCCATAAGAAGATTTCTTCATAAGATAATGCGCATCAAACGCATACATTTATTTTCTTTAGAGTACGAGGCATGAACCGCTGATGTGTTCATACGTCATAATCTCTCTCTTCTCTCAAAGCAAAACATGTAATCAATTCCCCATTATCATTCAAGAGGCTCTTTGTCATGACAACTGATGGAGAAAACCCAATATGATGAATTTGACTTTCAAGTAAACTAACCCGAACTCGTGACTTAAACTTGCACATATGTAACAAAGAGCGTACCGATTTCCATTAGGATTCTAAGTACTCTAAGTACTCTATAATCTTCATCCAACCAACCATCAAGTATAAGACGTACATCACCTCTTGAAAATCCACAATTGAATGTGACACTGAGCACTACAACGTAACTCCTTAAAGTGATAGTTATTTTGAGATGATAAGAGCCCAATTCCCCCAAGTGGTAAAAGAAAAGGTAAAAGTCACCCAACAATAACTAGATTTCCAAGTCTTCATTTTTGATAATAAGCTCGAACAAGGATCTTGAAGAATCTTCATCCAACCATCCCCGATACCTTCAGATACTAAGTACACTCGCCCGTGATATTTCACTTCAACCTCAAATAAATAATAGTGAATTAACCCGTTGTCACATCTTATGTTTAAAAGCTCAAATCTAGCCTCCTTTGACGTTTTAAGTGAACTTTGATAATGGTTTCATCCCGACCATGGTTAAAAGCACATAACCTCGTAAAACCAAGTAATAACCAAACTGCCATGACGAATATCCAAACACACATCCAATTCATGAAGTACACCCTTTTATCCCTTCTTTGAAGTAAACCGTAGCACCAAGATCGATAAGATCCCAAAACACACTTTCCATTCTCCAAGTGATGGTTCCATCAATACGGATTTTACAACTCTATGGTTTAAACCGAAATAGTTTTTTCAAGGATTTTACAAAACCAAGAATAAACCGTAAGATAGATCCGGAAATGCACTTTACTATTACGAGGATGTTTCCATTGTCACGGGATTTTACAAGTCTATGATTTAAACCGAGAAATAGATTCTTTCGCGGATTTTACAAAATCAAGACAAAACCGTAAACAATGTCAGCTTGAATGTGTTATGACCACTTTGGTTTCAGTGAATATCTGTTTTAAGAGAACGTGCAGCGGTTCATCAACGGTCCATTATCCAACATCAATAACATCAACAACCATCCTAATCAACACTTTGGTAAACACATCATTCACAAATTCTGACGGCTCTTGTAGTGACCACATGGAGAAGTAAACCCGATATACCAAACTTGATCATGAAGTAGAATTCCCCAGATTTGTTACTTAAACTTGTACTAATCCTCGTGAACAAGAAACGGTGTACCCAATGTACAAAACCTCTTGACATTCTCAACTGAGTGAGACACCGAAGTGATAGCTACGTTGTGGGTTAAGTGAGAAAGAATCACAAACGTAATTAAATAGCCAAGTCTTTATCACACTCTATAAATGCCCAAACATGTCATCTTCGCGGAAGGGTAGAAAGAAAGAAGACGAAATTAGTAAACGCGCCCGGAAAAACCTTACTTCAAAATCAAATAAGAAATAACATATAAACAACCCCCGAAGTCAACTTTGTTCAATAACCAAATCAAGCCGTGACATATAATTTTCCGAGAAGATGTATATACCAGAGTACCAAACCTCATAACACAACAACACAATTTATCATATCAGATCTCAACAAGTCTCTTCATCATCAAGTCACTTGAGAAGCCCATCCGACCAAATCATGTGTATGGCCCAAACTTGGTTACATGTAAGAATCAAGGCCCAATCAATAAAAATGAATCCAAACATCCAAGTCCAATCATTTAACTAAAATCATTTAAGCCAATTCAAGTACTCACCAATTAAAATATTGGACAAGAATCTTGAACATATTAAAGATCAACTCAAGCCGCGGACAATATTCCCCATGAAATTTGTAACCAAGAATACCACTCAAAATAACACATTTCACCAATAATAATCAATATGTATCCAAACATGTAACATTTCGTATCAAAAGTTGATTATTCAAGCACATCGACCAATTCATAATTATACCAAATCACTGCAGCCCAAGACGTGTTATACAAAATCAATAATATGAGCCCAAGAAACGTGTTCAAAGTCCAAGTTTCAAACATTTCGTGTACCTGATCCATGATATACACTAAGTTTACCAACAAAACACTAAGTTTGGGCCCAAATCCATGTCATACCCGATCCAATTAGAACAATGTTTAAGCAATCGGTTATAAAATGAGTGATACCTAAAATTTAGGTCATTCTAAAAACCCTAAACACATTTATCTTTAAAAATCCGCCTCTTTCAGGGTCTCTCTCATCTTATCCCTAATATCACTTAAACCAATAACTCATCTCATCACAAACTCAGATACTCAAAAAATTGATGCGCCTACTTACCACATCCATCCACAAAACGTGACCAAGAAAAACTTTGTATCAAATCTTAAATCCTTATCAAAGATCAACCATCCAAACATTAAGTCCATACAAAACCTTATACGTGATGTTCAAGTGCATCTCGCCACAGAGATGGCTTGAGATGAGGACATGGATACAACGAGTTAAGCCACAGGGATGGCATGGACCATTGAATCGGCTTCAAGGACAAGATTAGCCACAGGGATGGCACGAGGATGGAGTTGACATCAAGATCTAACGAAGGGTCCGGTAGGTTTAATCATTATGTATGTGTCGCCATTAATGTTTACAACTTGAATCAAAGGAGAGATATAACATAATTATTATAGTCTTTTCCTTTCATGTTCAATATTAGCAAAGGTTTTAGATCAATGATGCATTTATTCTGTGAGAACTCGACTTTGAGTCATGATGTACTTTTGGTAACACGAGAAGTATGAGCTGAGATCTTGATAATTATTTGTCATTCGAGTCTTGTGATTTGGGATGAATGATTAGGATTAGTTGTGGTCGGGTATGTAATGAGACTCATATGTTGATTGAAGATGTAAAGTTGTAGCAGATTCATAGTCTAAGTCTTGAGTTCATTTGGTATTTCGAAACATGATATAAGTGTAAATGATAAAAGTTGGGTTGAGTCATGTGAGTCTTGATTTGAGTCTAGTGGTTGTAGATGTAGATATGATAGTTTGTATAGGACATTAGTTCTGGTTTTGGTCACAAGTGCTTTATCAACATTTGTCTTCACAAGTCGCTAAATCATGACAAGTTGCTAGCAGAGTTTTGAGTCAAGTCGCTAGCATAACAAATCGCTAACTTGTTCAATAACAAGTTGCTAGGTTAAGTCGCTACAAAATTTTTAAGTCACAAGTCGCTAGCTTTTTCAGTTTGACTCAAAAGTCAAACCTTCACCAAGTCGCTTTATATTGCTGTTAACAACTCGCTAGCACAACTCGCTAGACATATACAATGAATCTAGACGATTTGTAAAGACAAGTCGCCACCAGTACTTTTTCAGTATGACAAGTCGCTAGTAAGATGTTTTTGAGTTTTTCCGGCGAGTTTTCCGACTATATTCAAGTTTACCTTAAAAACTTATGCGAGAAAAAATTAGACTTAAAAAATCGCCTTCATTTAAACCCAGTAACATGCATACATTCATTGTTTGCAGTTTGACCAAGAAAAGACCCACCAGTTGACCACAAATAAATCACATAAATTTGTGCCAAAGTCAATAAAAGAATGATAAACCATAAAATTGGTTGGACACAAATATTGACTGATAAACAATGTTTGGACACAAATATTGAGACACTCCACAAATGTTGAAATAGCATTTTTTGACCAAATATCCGACCATTAAAACAGTACACAAAAGCCAGTTAACAATATGAACCAAAAACCACAAACAACAACCATGGTATGGTACGGACCACACAAATCAAAGATAACACAATAACCATGGCTCTGGTACCAATTGTAGGATCGAATATTTATTGTGTTGATGATTCGGGTGGTCTTGGATGATCAAAATACATGTTTGCCATAGTTAGAGAGTTAGTAGAGAGAGAGGGTGTTCTTGCTAGAGGTTTACACAAAGGGAATATTAGATTGAATGAGAAGCACCACCCCTTCCATGGATGGAAGGGGTATTTATAGTTACAAGAAATACGACCTCCTATCGCCTGTGGATCGTGTATACAGGGTAAAGACCCGTCTGTCCTCCACGGTGTTGCTCTAAACTAAACTACGCTACAAACTAACTAATAAGCTACTAAATAACGTAAATAACGATATGTCTACGAGCTAACTTATGCTAGATAATATTAGGGGTGACCGACTCTTCACTATGGAATTTTCTAATTCCTAACAAGCTTAAATAATATAGCGTATAGTCACTTCTCAACTAGGACAGGTTCTGACCACTACCTTTTTTTTACTGTCAACCATTGGGCGGAGTTTAAATTGATATAACTTATGAGATGCAACATTAAGACCCTTTACCTCTTTCAGTGACTAGTTAACAAAGAATATAATGTTATTTGTATAGGGTTTTTTTAGTTTATTTTAACACAGTCTTGGGTGCTTCTACTAGCTGCTCATTGTTAATTACACCTTAGTTGGTTAAACATAGAATGTATTGTGATCTATATTTGGTACCATTTCCACTATCTTGGGTGCTTCTACAAACTGCTCATTATGAATTGAATCTTAGTTAGCCGTTCTTTTTAACTGAATATTTAAGTTTACAATGAATATGCTAATTGTTGGATCATTCTTGGTTATTATATTCTGACTTGGTGGTTTAAGAATCTACTTACGAAGCAAAACAAATGTTTATATGGATAAGGTATATTCGTATGTTGGTTCTAATAGACCATTAAAGTTAATGGATATTAGAATCACTGTAGGTCTAGATGGAGTGCTGGTAATCAAGTTTAATGGTGTTCATGGAACATCGATTGTCAGTGGGATCTGTATTAAGGAAGCATCAAATGTATCAGGTACACATGGATTTGCGTTTTGGTTTATAGGTGGCAAAATGGGTGGGTGGGTAAAGTGTCAAAATGGGTTGAAATTCAATTTTACATTCTTGCGACTTTCGACCCTATCCCTTTTCACATTTCTATGTATTTTTACTCGTTTGACCCATTAGAATTAAAACACAATCCAACTTTCTATCTCCACTTTGGTTACCGACTTACCGTATATGCTTAGGAGCATAATATTTCACTTTACTTTTCCTTTTTAAAGTGTTTACTCGTTTTGCAATCTGGTAGCTCTCCTTTTGTGTATCTTGGGCTTTCTGATATTCATACATAGTCATAACTTGTCATGCTGTACTTTATAAACTATTATGGATATGGATTTGGTATACCAATTTGTATCGGATATACATCTTATATTATTGTGCTTAATCAGGTCTGGGACAAGTACAGCTAAAATTGGGTGACTTTAAAAGCTCTCTATCAAATTTTGAGAAGGTGTTGGATGCTTATCATGAAAATTGTGAGATATTGAAGGGAAGTAAAAAATTTATTTAAGCGACTTTGCTATACACTTATCTCTACTTTTTCTATGGTCCTAGTGACTGATTTGGAGTTTGTTGAGGCAGGTTGTTGCTCACATATATCTTTAGCTAAATCAGACTACCAAGGCTCATGAAGCTAGAAGAAAGTTGTTCGAATTGATCCATGAGATCCCGAGGTTATATTATTTGCCATTTTTTAGGATGAAACATCTTGTATAAACAATGAAGATTTGGCCATGCTCTAGAGCTATCCGACTAATTTAATAACTTAAAACTCTAAGAAGTCGTATGAAATAAACATGCTTAAATTCTTGATTGCTACTGCTGCTTAGACTTCTGTTTTTGTGTAACTATGGTGCAGGCTTTTCTAGATCTTAGAGAGTTGTAAATTTCAACAGAATCCGGAGCTCCTTTGGAAGCATTCAAAACAGTAAGAAACTAAATACCTTAATGTCACCGCTAAGTGATTCTGGATGGTTAATGGTTTTAGACATTGGTTGAGGTAATTTTAGTTATTAATCGATATTGAACTATAACTAGTTTATTTGTTCAGATAACTATCTAAGTGGTTTGAAATTTTTGAAGTTGTTATGAGTATATAGATTGAAATGATCAATAATAATATTGTATGGTTTGCTTCACAAATGATGATTTCATAGTAGCTGACCTAGTTAAAGAAATTGAGAATACTGATATAGTTGGACTTGGACATGTGAAATTTTATATAATTAGAGAATGCTTTAAAGCTTTATGTTGTATAATGTTTATGATTGCATGTTTTATAGTTGCATATTTATCATTTGCATCACTTCATAATATACTTTTTTTTTCGTTGGCTAAACTTGTGACATGATATGTGTTGAGTTTAAGATTGTGATTCTTAACATAAAAGATGGTTGTTATCAGTAAGATTGTGTTGAGTTCAATGTAAATTGAAGTTTATAATGTCTAATTATGGAAAGGGTATGCTCATAAGTGTCTATGATTTCGTACTTCTTGACGCAGATTTGATGAATTTGGAAAGCCTGAACATGGATTCATATAGCATTCAGGATGATAGCATATTGTATCTAACAACTGTTTAGATTGAATGACCTGGAACAAGGTGGGAACTCAGTGACTACTGTTTTGCTGCGCGGAAGTACTGATAGCATATTGGATGACCTGGAACGGGCTGTTGATGATGGTGTAATTACTTGCAAGGTATCATATATGATTAATCTCTTTGCTCAACAATATAACTTGGAGGTGGCAATTTTCATCAGCAATCTAATGTGAAGGGGTCCATTTTGGTTATGTTTTTATCTTAATACCTTAAAACAACAAACTGTTCTAGCACACAATGAAATGGGTTAAAATTTTGTCCTAATTTTCAACTTTAATGCACCCGTATAACCCACTTTATGAAAAATAGTATATTTTTACTTTAATAATTTAGGTAACCTTAATCTAATTTTAATATAATTAACACATTAGTTATCTTAAATAGTGGACAAAAATGTGATTGCAGCCATGTCACTTTTCACTTATGTTGCTAGATGAGTTTCTAGCCAAAGTTATACTACTATTAGTGACTTTCTTACTCTTTTTACCAAAGTGCAGGTATCAACTACCTATTTCAGCTGATCAAAAGAAACCATTAGTCGAATATGAACATGAAGGAGGTATGATCTTGATTGTAAGATCTTCATTTTTCTACAGTCATATTACCTGACAATTTATAAGCTTTTCACCAAAACTCTCTGTAGTTTCCTTATCTATCTATCTATCTATTCATTAGTTTCTAATAACTATCTTTAATGCGTTTTATCTTCTTTTCTTAGGGAGTGCCCGCTAGTCGTACAAATCTTTGATGAGCATGTGATCAGGGGAATGCCAATATGCAGGTTAGATGTATTCCCTTATAGTTTTATGTTAGTTCTGAACTTGTTAAAACAGAGGGACTAAGTGATTTAGGTGTTTACAAATACTTCAAACATGTAATCACATGTTATTGCTAGTTTACTATTAAAAGCAAGATGGAACAATGATTTAATGTCTTAAACAACTTGTATCATTAACGTCTGTCATGAGAACGACAACATAAGGTAAATAGCAGAGGACATTAACATTTGGGAAATACGAGGCTCCTTTGCTTTTTAGGAATTGAATCATGCTTTTAGGAGAACCGCGCCTCTTCGGTTCAGTTGAGGAATATGAATTTTTAGTTGTTCATAATTTTCCAAAGTTTGTAGTTGATAGGAGTATTTTGTTGTAGTTTTTGAGGTTTTGGTCACTGGTTAATATATGAGTTGACTTTTGTAAAATTTCAGGGTGGAAGTTAGTGAGGAGTAGATATCTATATTTGATACAGGGCTTGGCATTTGGCATGGACGATACTAATATAGAGAAATTGTAATGTTCATTTCTTAATAAATGGTCCCTTTGTCATTGTGAATGCAATTATTGTTTTTTTGCTTGCGTCTTACTTAACTATTATGTTTTACCATCAGATAAATGGTAATAAATGGCCGATATGCACGAGAAATAACTTTTAGTGGATGGTAAGAAACCGGATCATTGAACGAGGTAACTATTATGTGTCCAGTGGGCTTTATAAGTTCAGTTACCAGAATGCTTAACTTTTGGCTTTTGGGTAACATATTATGTATATGGCCTTATGGGTCTTTAACGTGATGTTGTATACGAACCAACTTGGAGTCTTGGAGCAGATGTTGTATAAGCTCTTGTAATATTTGTAATATTATTGATACTGGTTGCTTTGTGCGCGTCATTGGCCGTTTGACTGGCTTTGCTCCAAAGAACCGGGTATGCCTCTGCTAATAATACATATATTTTTTTTAATCTCTTCTGTGTTTTTCCCAAGATTATTGTTGGTTATTTATTTTACGAAACTGTCATTCTCTATTGTCTAGGCTGTTGATAACCACAGGGCTGGTCTTTCCGGGATTCGATAACTGTTCTTTTCCAGTCAATCCGGGAAGAGTGCGAGGGACTCGTGAAAATGTTTGAGATTATTAGTTTTGCACTAATGGTAGATGTTTTAACGTTAGAAGTGTTAAAAGACATGTTTGTGATGATTAGTAAAGAAATCACATGCCGGATGAATTTGATAGGTTATGGGTTGTGTTTGTGTTGAATTTCGACCATGCATTTGGCTTTTGTGAGCGAAGTTAATATGTTAAATTTGTGTTGCTAGAGATATTCAGATTTTAGTTCATTTGTATATTGAAAATTGGTACAGATTTTTGCGTTGCTACATATATTTAGATTTTAGTTCATTTGTATATTGAAAATTGGTACATATTTTTTTTTGGTTATAGGCTCATTATAGTGACCACCTATTTGGTCTCTAACACTCAGCAATCTGTGACGACTTTTTGGTCACCAATAGCAAAAAACAGTGACGACTTTTTCGTCACTATGAGAGTTGTGATGTTTTTTTTGGTCACTAACAGGGTTAAATTGTGACCACTTATCTTGTCACAGAATTGTGACGACGTAAAGTTTCGTCTCTAATTGAATTTGTGACGGAGCTTTAGTGACGACTGGTGACGACTCGAATTTGGTCACTAAACAGATTTGTGACGACCTTTTGCACTGTTAGTGACCAAACTCTTTTTGTCACTAAAGGTCGATTTTCTTGTAGTGTCTGTTACACGATTATATTATTAAGCGTGATGTCAGTCATGATTCGATGCCTCCCCCATGACTCACCATCCACCAATAATATTCTGACATCTCACTCCATGCCTCTCTCATGCCTCACCAAACTTTTTTAGTGGCAACCATGATTCACCAAAGAGAAAATTAATCATGGGTGGTATTTGCAGTTCAACGGCTACATTTTGCTCACCAACCTTCCATGCTTCAGCGGCAAACCATGCCGACCTTCTCAATGCCGAAGGCATGCCGCGAATGTGGTGGTGGTTTGCTCCGTCGGCATGGAGCATGCCGAACTCCATCTCGCTCCCATTGCCACCACCTTAATAACTGCTTTGGTTTACTTAAAAAATTTTATCGACTTAAATTAATAAATTTTTCGTTTCTAATTCAAGTTTGGTCGAATAATATCTTGAGGGAAAGTAGACAGAGTTTTTTTCCTCGTTAGGGTTGGTGATATGTACCTGAGTATAGGAGAAAAAGAGGAGTGAGTGTGAGGGTGCTCACCATTCGATACTCGTAAAAGTTTTATTATTTATTTGATTTGTAAGTGTGTATGAGATATTTTGTTAAATATGTTTGAAAGGTAAAAGGATTGATGACCATTGTAGTTAAAGAGAAAAGTATAAAAGGGGGATAATATATTTTTTTGTGTCCTCATCATGGTTAGTTTTGAAGGCTATCTCCAAAATGGTAATACTCAACTCCTCAACTCTGCAACTCCACTCAATCCTCGACATGTGGTCCATTTTTTATAATAAAAATACTTATGATTTGATACTTTTTCTTACTATGAATAATATAAAAAGTCTATAATACCCTTAATTTAATATATATATCTCATCTTCTTCTTTCATATATAAACCCACTTCATCACTACCACCACCACCACCATCACCATCATTATCACCGGCCACCACTCCACTTCACCACCACCAAAGCACCTACGGTTTAGCTTTACGGCATTGATTTGAAAATAGTCCTCTAATGGAGGTAACAAATCCACTTTTGATTCAAAATTTACCCACTTTCACTTGTTACTTAACCGTTAACTTTAAAACATCTATTTTACAGTTGGAAACTGACCGGTTCCACTTAAGAAGGAATAATAGGAGTTGAGTTGTACAAGTGTTTGTGTCCCTTTTTTCAGTTAATTGGTTTCCTTGCTAATTAAAGCTTGATAAAGAAATAAAAGCTACGGGGTAATTAATGTTTTTTTTTTTTTTTTTTCTTTGGTAAAGGGGAGTAATCCTGCACCCTGGTAAAGTATATTAACCAAAAAGCACTAAAGTACAACAGATGAGAGTGAGTCCCTCATCTTAGTCCCTTAGGACACATACCTAACTACTATATAAGAATGACAGGCCATTCTTATAACTTACAAATCCAAATACAACTAACAATGACTAAATAGAAAAATACAATACATCATAACTTAAATAAAAACTTAAGTCTTCTTAGTCATCATAGCGATCCAGATCATGAACATGAAGAAACCCATAACCAAGTTTCCCCGCCTTCCAAGTGCTAATTCCAAAACAAATCCGTTTGCAGCTTCTATTAGTATTATGCAAGAATCATAATCTAATAACCTAATAAGAGTGCAATTCTTAGCAAAACGAATTTGAGACATAAACAGGGTATAAGCGACCCTAACTTCCATCATATAAGTAACTTGAATCCGAATGAATCACATGAAGACAACCAAGAATCAAGTCACAATATCACCACATCTCACATGATCACACCAAGACTGAAATAAAATAACTTCACTGCATACCAGCCCTTCATACGCAAGTGATCATTAGAGGATACACATAGCGTACTGCTAACCCTAGCATTATGTGTACAAACATAGGGTCGAAACCCTAGCTTCCATCAAACCATAGCAGCATCCCAAAGCATGACAACCAGCAGCACCCATACCAAGACCGACTAATGTAATTTGAATGAGCCGCACGTCTTGGATTGGAACCAAGGGTTTTGAACATGGCATCATCTCTCTCTTAAACCCACAACCAAACAGTACCGTGTTAGATCCACAAAACAAACAATCCCTTAACAATAAGGGTTTCGTCCCAAACACTTCCAAACAGATTCAAAAAAATCGAACCCTAAAAAAGGGTTAAGTATAATCGTTGAAGCTTCAAAAACCCTAAAAAACGATCAACAGATATATCAATGAAGCTCAGGCCAATAACCGACTATAAATAAATCGAAACCCTAAATATGAATAATAACCGAATAGAATCGGTTTAGGATTAAAAAGCATAACCCTAAACGATTTTCCAATAAAAACTAACAAAACAGTAACGATTTGCAAGAGTGAATATAGAAAAACGATTTAGGGATTTAGGGTTTGTTAATATATAGGCGATTAAAGGATAGATCAAAAGAAAAACCGACTCCCCAACCCACACAAATCCGATCTACACATAAATTCAGTTAATCATTGTGAAGGATTAAAGAAAAAACGTAATGAGATGGACAGAATTATGGCCGGAATTTGTGAGGGAGGGGAGGCAGAAATATCGCCCACACAAGAGAGAGAGAACTTTTTTGATTGGATTTAAGAATGTGTGCAGCCTACGGGGTAATTAATGTTTATTACAAAACAAATGGACAACTTGAATGCAAGGAGTAAAACTACAATAAGCTACTGAAACAGGCCTTATGTTGTACTCTCGAATATGATAGAATTTTTAATATGAATGGTTACCTTATGTTGTACTCTCGAATTAAAAGTTGATAGCCACCAAATTCTTGAAATAACCACCAAACATTTTTAAGAGTTAATTGCATTTTTGGTTCTTGTGGTATTGTCAAATTGCAGATTTGATCCCTAAAACTTTGAAAGTGCACTGAACGTCCTCATTTTGAAGTTTTCGTTGCATATTTGGTCCCTAGGGCCCCGACAACGTTAAAGTTTTAGGGACCAAATCTGCAATTTGGCCATACAACAGTGACAAAAAATGCAACGAAAACTTTAAAATGAGGACGTTCAGTGTACTTTCAAAGTTTTAGGGACCAAATCTGCAATTTGGTCATACCACAAGGACCAAAAATGCAATTAACTCCATTTTTAATGAAGTTAAGAGCCTGGAAAGTTATTACCAAATTTCAAAAAGTTAAAGTTAAGAGCCACCATATTGATTGTTGGGATATCTTTTAAGCGGTAATTCTGTAAATAAGTATAGTGGGTATGTCGAAAAAAGGTGGTGGGGCAAAGGGAGTGATGGCTGGTGGTGGTGAAGTGGAGTGGTGGCTGGTGATAATGATGGTGATGGTGGTGGTGGTGGTGGTGATGATGATGAAGTGGGTACATGGAAGAAGAAGATGAGATATATATATTAAATTAAGGGTATTATAGACTTATTATTTTATTCATAATAAGACGAAATATCAAATCACAATTATTTTTATTATAAAAAATGGACACATGTCGAGCATTGGGTGAAGTTGCGGAGTTGAGTATGACCATTTTGAAGATAGCCTTAAAAAATGACCATGATGAGGACCAAAAAAAAAGATATTGTCTCTTTTTTGTACTTTTCTCGTAGTTAAAAGGTAAGAGAAGTAATGATATCTTTGAATGATAATGTACCGCTGAGATGAATGGTGACCATTGCATATAATCTTATTATTGAATGAAAACCCTACAAATTTGTTTTGTTAAGTTACAAAATTTATACCTAGTCCTACATACATTACAAAATTTATACCTAGTCCTACATACATTGAATCTAGATACCCTAAGTATAATATAACTTACAATATAGTTCTTTGAATATGCCTATCTGAACAAATTATGAAATCAATCAACAAATCTTGGTTCTTAAACCAAGAACCTTTATTAAACACAATCACAAACCCATAAAAATATCAAGAATCTCAACTAACAACTTAACTGATCTCAATCAGTTACCAGAATAGAAATCAACCAAACTAACCAATCAATCTCACACTGCTACTCAGGTGGAGATCTATTATCTAACTTGATAATAGTTCTATTACAATCAACCAAAACACAAGAGAATGAATATCAACAGATCTTAACAAGATCAACTTTTAGGGTTTGTGAAGTTTAGAGAGAGAGAGAGCTTTTCTTATTTCTGAATGATGGAGAATCAATAAACTCGTGAGAAGACTCCAGCTTTTATACTCAGCTGACCAATTGACACTATCAGCCCTTCTACTTCCAGCTTTTGTCCACAACATCCAAAAGCTTAAAATACACTAAACTGAAATATCAAACTAAACATAATAAGTCCCTCAAGTATAAAACTCAGAATAAGATTACTTCTTTTAACACCCTCCCTTAATCTTATTCTGAAAAAGATCAATAAGATTAATATCTAAGCATATAGATCATAATATAGATATTTTATATTATTACATCATAAAATAAATACAAAAATGATTTGCACACTTCATTAATTGATTTGTACATTTAAAAATGTTATATCTTGACATTTATACCCTAGATAACTTTTACTCATATTTATCTATACAAAAGTAATCACCACCCTTTAGATCTAACCCAAAGCATTATTATATATGTTGAAGACACTTAATCCCCAAGCCAAAATGTCCTAAACTGAGTAATAAGCAAGAAATGATCGGGTGTAATGACCGAAGGGGATTAAATTCATTAGTTACAACTTTTCAGCTCATACACATCCAGCCGCGCAGTTCCGAGGCATTTCCCTATGCGTGCATTTTTTTTCGTCCGAACCGTTGGTTGTTTCTTTTCTTGATCATGACTTATTTTCTTCACTTCAAAGTTGTCAAACTCTTTTTCTTGAGTTTTGGGAGTAATTAATTCATGACTTTTTCTTTTCAAATATACGTTTATGAGATGTGCACTTGTCGGTAATTCCTCGTATGTGCATCTTTATCCATTTATTCGTCATTTCTTTATCTTTTTCTTCACTTTCCTTTACTTAGCTATTCTTAAACCTGAAAAAATAGTTTTAGTATTTTCAGTACCAAAACTTCACTAAATTAACCAAAAAATAAGCAGAAAAGTACGGATAACGCTAGTAAAAACATATACAATTTGAGCGTTATCACCTCCACTAGTTATCCCTTCTCCATTAAATAAAAGTGTACATTTTTATACCCAAAAACCTACCCACATACTATTATGGCCATAAATTTTAAACCATTTGGAGTTAACAGATGTCGTCATTGCAATTCTCTTCCTTTTTTAGTTCTGCAGAAAACCCTACCAAGATCACATCTGTCGGCCGCCAGAAGCCCACTACCAAATATTTTTAGTCTTCGCTTAGCTTTTGCTTTTTTTTATACATCAACAAATTTATTATTTGCTTTTGCTACAGTACCTATATGCTTTTGCTGCATAATTGTTTCATCTTTGTTAATACAAATAAGCCGTAAAAATGTTTATTTATATTTTACGATCTTCTAATGTTTTGTCGATAACAAACGTAAAATCATTTTAACGAAACAAATAAAATACGTAATTGTTTGAGCCAATAGTTTTCTAACACACTTAACGTTTTCACATAAAACAGTAAAACAAGTATAAGTGATTTTATGATTTAGTAATATATATGTACAACAACTAGTGTTTACATATTGGGAAAAATATATACACAACTAGTATATATTATATAAATGGGTAAAAACTACAACCCATGGAAAATATCCATAACCCATGGTATTGACCCATACCCATTTGACTAGGTACATTGAACTCATGAGATACATTGTATCTAATAAGAAACCCATGGATTAACCCATAACCCATGACCTATGACCCATAACAAAAATACCCATGGGCAAAGAGGAGCGTCCCACGGATCCCTAGCTTTACGCTAGACGAATCCCTTGTGGGAGGGATCCGTGGGATCCAGGGAATAGTAAGCATTTCTCCTCTATAAATAGTGAGCCACTTCTTCATTTTTGCTAGCACTCTCACACATACTTTCCTCAAGTATTGTAACTCTCTAACCACTGATCCTAAGTGATCTTTCTATGTAGTTTGTCTTTTGTTTTTGTGTGATTCTCTAGGTTCCTTTTAAAGGCGAGATCACCACTTCTTGAAGTCGAGCAAGCTCAAGTCCATGAGTTGCCATGCTTCGTCATGATCAAGACAACTGAGGTTCTCTTGTTGACAGTTCTTTCTTCCTCTGTAGATGTGTTGTGTTGAAGGCATTAGTGAAGGATGTCGAAAGAGTCAAGACGAAAGCATTAGTGAAAGATGCTTCACGTCCGTGTCAAAAGCATTAGTGAAGAATGCTAAAGGTGTCAAGACGAAGGCATTAGTGAAAGGTGCCAAGCGTTGTGTCAAAGGCATTAGTGAAGGATGCCTAGGAATCAAATCAAGTGGCATTAGGGAAGAATGCCTAGGTCGTATAATCGAGGAGGTGAATCGTTATACATATAGTATTAGTTTATTTCCAAGGATGGTGATATCCTTGATGGTGTTGTAATAAGGAGTGGATCTCCTTGGGATTAGGTGTTGTGTTTTGTTGGGTAGTAGTTCCTCCATTTTAATGGAACTAGGTACTTAGCCTAGTACCTGATAAAGGGTAGGCGACGTTGTGGTAGGTGTGGTTCACCTTGGTGTGAAAGAACCCGGTGGTTAACCTAGTACCGAAAAAAGAGTAGGCGACGTTGTGAAGGCTTCTCCGCCATAAGGAGATTGGTGTAGTGTAGTGATTACGAACTCTCGAGTAGGTGACTCGGGGAGTGGAGTAGGGCAAGGAAGGTGTCCTTGTAGCTGAACCACTATAAATACTCGTGTCGTGGTTATGTGCTTCTTACTCTTTACCTTTCATTACACTTTTATAAATCTATCTATCAACGTCCAACATACATACCTAAATAGATTGACATAAGTCGATCTAAATATTTAAAAGGAAGTTTTAAATTGGTAAAACTATTCAACCCCCCTTCTAGTTTGCCACAATTGGCATCAGAGCTTTGTTACCAAGTTTCTTAGAGTATATTGTACTTTAAAAACTTGATACGGTCAGTGTATATTTGAAAACTACAAAGAAGGATTTTTTTTCAAGTCATGCTTTTTAAAAATCATTATAGTGTTTGTTATTGGACAATGATAGAATGCTCTAACACTCTCCTTGTTAAGTATTCTCCATACTTGGATTTGGGCATATCAAGAAGATCATGAAGAAGCTATCTAAATATTTCTTTTCGTGAAAAGAATGTTTAGCATTGTTCTTCTCACACATGGATCTGGAGATTCCAAGAAGATCACTAAACATCTCCTCTAAATACTTCTTCCCTTAAGAAGAATATTTAGCAAATGTATGATCATTAAATAATTTACACTTGTTTTTATTGTTAGAATCTTAGTTGCATAATTAATCTCTATTAGTAATTACTTAAGAAGTTATCTATATTAAAGCCATCATCAAGAATAGTATTCTTCGATTGATTTATATAGACTACACTAATAACTTGTAATAATGATATCTTGGCTATTCGATAGCCTCAATCATTATTTTTCACAAAGGAATTATTGACACTTCATCTATGTCAATTAATTTCTATGTAAAACTTCTTATATAATGATAAAATGGGATTTTATCATAATCTTCGATAAACCTCCCAAGAATTGTGACTAATTCTTTAAAAGGGGACCACGTCAAATAGGATTAGTATTAAAACCGTCTAAAACTCAAATCACAAGTTATAGAGCTTAAACATCAAACTCTAGGCATTTTAGAACTCCCAAACCAAAGTTATCAAGGAATGCTTAAACTGATTTTTGCTGTCAAGCCGGATCCCTGAGTTCAAACTAGCCGGATCCCAAATGAGAGGGATCCGCGGGATCTGTTCAACGTAAGACAAAGATAAGTTAGTAATGAACACTGTGGATGTTCCACAATTATTTTCCCTTCAAAGACTCACGAACAAGAACACAACTACTGTTCAAAGGAGCAATTTGATCATTTCTCTCAAGCATAACAATCACTTGTGTAAGTATAATCTTCACTACATTGTTAATTTGATTCCTTGATTACTAGGATTACAATTTCTTCATTTTTAGAAGTTGGGTTCAAATGGGTTTATGATATTTTGTTACCACATTGTTTTCTAAGATAATCCTAATCAAAGAATCAACATTGTTAATACAAATTAAACTCATTTCATGAATTCAATAAAAATGATTTGAGCAAAATTGTAATCAAACCCTATAGGTTACTATTCACAATTAACACCACATTGTGGTTATGTTGTTTAGGAATAATCATGCCAAGCAACCGACAACAAGACTACCAAGATACCGCTCATTACATACCAATGTACCATAGAAAAGATGGACTTAGTCCCGAAGATAGGAAAGCTTTTAAAATGCTTGAAAAGAGACTCTTTCACGAAGGTTGAGTAGTAGAACCATCATTTCTTGCCAATACCGACATAAGAGAAGTTTTTGGAGCTATTGGGTTTGATTTTTTATTGGCCATAAACGAACAAATTTGCTCGGTTTTTGTACTCGAGTTCTACAAGACAATGGGGAATGTTGGAAATGATGATGGGTCCATCTCGATTGACTTCACCATAAATGAGCATGAGTACACCCTTTCGCTTGTAGAGTTTGGAAGAATAATAGGGGTTCCATATCAAGGTGTTTGCATGTATTCTAATGAGTGGTCTTTGGAAGAGTTACACACTATGGTTGATAATCATGAAATCTACCACATGTTAATCCCGGAAGCAACCACGGTGAGGGACACCGTGTTCATGCCAAGAGCATCCCCATCAAGGGTCACTAGGAATTCGAAATTGATCTATAGGGATCCTTTCCAAATGGAGCTCTCCGAGATGTACGCATTGTATAGGAAATGGGAAAATGTGGTGAGGGAGAATGTGTTGTGCCTAGTAGGAAACAAGGATCACCCCAACGCATGTCTAAGTTTCATGATCTATTGCCTAGTGACCAAGACTCGCTTTAACCTTGCCTACTACATGATTAAGAGAATGGTAAGTGTAAGAAGCATGGACAAAATGGTGCTCCCGTACGCAATACTCCTAACCCGTCTTGTTAAATTCATCTTTGCATTAGATCCTTCTCCGCTATCCTTTGATCATAGCTATTGCAACAAAGTTATGGTACCACTAACCGAGGGTAGAACTACAAGGTTTATGGTGGAAGGAAAAAGGCCTCACCCACCCACGGATTCCTCGGATGAAAGGGAGAGGCAAACAGAAGGTGAAGGTAGTAGCAACCCACTCGGAAATACCGATATCGACCCCTTGGACTACATCAACCAATTGCCGGACGTTCCTAGTGCATCACCCGAATGACAACAAACCAAGGGAATCTTCAAGTGCTTTGCCAACTTCTTGAAGAAAAAGAAGTAGAGATGGTGTGATAAAGAGTGGAGGATGGGTGAAGATGGGAGAAGCAAGGTAAGGTCATAGGACCTAAAATTTGTGAAAAACAATTTCAAACAATGGGTTGTAACACTTAAACAATACTTATGTAGAATAGGATGTAGCAGGTAGATCTTCCCATAACTTGGCATTAAACAATTGTAACTTAGGAACATGTAGAATGAGATTTTACGACTCCTTGAAAACATTCAAGTAGTCGTCGTCACTCATTTTTAGGAACTTTTAGTTGTCTCACATTTGCTATGCATTATACTTGATGTGTCCTTGCTTGTAGTCCTTATAGAAATAACTAGGAGAAGCACTTGCTTAAGAATGCAAAATGGCACATTTGCTGAAAGCCTTTTGATCTGCATTAGATGGATCCCAGAATTATAACTAGCCGGATCCCTCCCAGAAGGGAACCGTGGGATCCGTGACTACAGATGAGCAATACAAACTTTCTTACATCAAAATGGCTCACTAGATCACCTCACACTAGTCAAACCTAAGACATTAGAGCCAACTAAGTCTTCCTCAAACATTTGAAAGCCTCACACTCACCCATGGCTTACCTAGGATATATTTTAAAAGCGTTTTTGATTTATCAACTCATCAAAACTCACCATATTTCCGCTCCAATGCTCACACATTATTTATGACATCTCATAACACTTAGTTTGATATATCCATCTATTTTAGAAATTGGTTTTAATCACTTTTGACTCAAAATTAGGCTCAAAACTAGTTTTTCATTTTTTCTTTATTTTTTAAGATTTTAGTAAATTTTTTTTAAAGCCTCATCTAACTTGTAGGACTAAATTCCACCATCTTTTCATCTCAATTCAAATGATATCTTTCTCAAGCACTTAGTTAGACTACCTAAAGTAAACTTTCCTACCAAAAACCATCATTAAGCACCATCACCCCTTATGGTTGAGCATTTAAGACATCCACCACTCAAGACTTCCAAATTAAGTCAAAACCTTGAGACACATAAGTACTAGACCTTTCAAAAGTCATAATTATTTCACCTAGAATCTGTCTGACAGACGGATCCCTGGTTTATAACTAGCCGGATCCCTGGTGAGAGGGATCCGCAGGATCCGTGGCTACAGAAAGCTTAAATCAGCTTCCCTCTTCAATTTTAAGCCACCTTTTGGTTATCTAACCACTTTTAGCTTACAGTTATTATCTCCCTAGAGCTCATCAAAATCCTAAGTGCATGCTTAATCCTCTTAGTGCCCAAGAATTTAATTCCCTAAATTCAAATTACCCTTTATAAACCAAACACTCTTAAGGTTAAGGCATCACTCCCACCTAGCTTTCAAAAAGCAGTAACTAAAAGCTCATATAGCATCCTTATCATCACCATGACCAAAGCTCTTAGAAAAAACTCCTCAACCAAAGGCTCATCCAAAAGAAAGGGTCATATGATCCATGAAATTTCATCCGACGAATCATCTCCTGTAAGAGGTAATAATGCTAGAATTCCACCTCAGCAAACTCATTCAAAAATTACTAAGAGAACCGCAAGAATTAGCAAGCCGTCTAAGTCCTCATTCCTTGATCATAGATTTAACAAGCCTCTTCCTCACCCCAAATCTCTATTCATTAGAGCATTCACCACCAAGAACCTCCCACTCACCAACTTTCTCGTTAAATAGGGAACCACCCACAAAACCGAATAGTCCATTATGGGAAACAAGGAACAATCATGGACATGATCATATGGAGGAATTTCCACTACCACCACCCTCACCTTTAGTAGAACCTCATCCCACACCTCAAAATGAAACCCCACAATCATTCGTAGAGCCTCCTCAAAACATCCATTTTCCTCCGGTTAAAATCAAGACAATAATTGCCCAAATTGTCTAATCACCCAAGGACTTGTTTAAGAAGTACGAAATGAGTTACATTTCATGTTTAATCATATTCTTGAAAGATTGGACCAAATCAACAAGTCTACTCATCCTTAGACTCGAGCACTTTGTTGCATTCTAGGCTTTAGTAACTTATTAGTAGAAAATGAATGGCTAAATCATTCTCTTAGTTTTAGAGATTTGTTTATTGTCTCTTTGTTTTATTGAATGATAACTTGTTTGCCATATTTCTCTGAGTATATATTTGTTGTTTGTATACATATCTTGATCTTATACTTAGCATTGCTTGATATATCACCTCTGCTGAACAACCTGTCACCAGACAGACGGATCCCTCCAAAATGCCTAGACAGATCCCTCCACAAAGGGAACCGTGGGATCCGTGGTTCAGAAGAACATTCTACTAACTTGAGTCTTATTTGCAGGAATTTATGCACTATACTCTTGTTTTCTAACATTTATTTTGTAGATTTTCAAAATACACATGAAGATTTTGACACCATAAAGCTAGGGGGAGCTTTGTGTCAAACCATATTGCAAAACCATTTGCAACATAATCCTTAATTGGATTATACTTCATGACACCCCATTGCAACATTGCAATCTTCAAGGGGGAGCATTTTCGTCACAAGGACGGAACCATTTGCAAACAAAATTGCAATTCGTTAGCTTGTTAGTTTATATTTACTTGACGCCCTCACAAAGGGATGGACTCGTCGAGGGGGAGTTAAGACGAGAACCATTCCCGTCACTTGCTCTCTTTACATTTTTTCTTTTTACATGTTTTTCTTAAAACAATGTGTTAGTTTCTTTTCGACGCTCTTTTTGTTTCGACAAAAAGAGGGAGAAGAGAGTAAAAACTCCAATTCGAACTTTTACGAATTTTAGTTTTTCCTTAAAATAATTTTATGTTTTGTCATCAACAAAAATGGGGAGATTGTTAATACAAATAAGCCGTAAAAAGATTTATTTATATTTTACGATCTTCTAATGTTTTGTCGATAACAAACGTAAAATCATTTTAACGAAACAAATAAAATACGTAATTGTTTGAGCCAATAGTTTTCTAACATACTTAACGTTTTCACATAAAACACTAAAACAAGTATAAGTGATTTTATAATTTAGTAATATATATGTACAACAACTAGTGTTTAAATATTGGGCAAAATATATACACAACTAGTATATATTATATAAATGGGTAAAAACTACAACCCATGAAAAATATCCATAACTCATGGTATTGACCCATACCCATTTGACTAGGTACATTGAACTCATGAGATACATTGTATCTAATATGAAACCCATGGATCAACCCATAACCCATGATCCATGACCCATAACCAAAATACCCGTGGGCAAAGAGGAGCGTCCCACGGATCCCTATCTTTACGCTAGACGGATCCCTTGTGGGAAGGATCCGTGGGATCCGGGGAACAATAAGAATTTCTCCTCTATAAATAGTGATCCATTTCTTCCTTTTTGCTTGCACTCTCACACATACTTTCCCCAAGTATTGTAACTCTCTAACCACTGATCCTAAGGGATCTTTCTATGTAGGTTGTCTTTTGTTTTTGTGTGATTCTCTAGGTTCCTCTTAAAGGCGAGATCACCACTTCTTGAAGTCGAGCAAGCTCAAGTCTATGAGTTGCCATGCTTCGTCATCATCAAGACAACTGAGGTTCTCTTGTTGATAGTTCTTTCTTCCTCCGTATATGTGTTGTGTTGAAGGCATTAGTGAAGGATGCCGAAAGAGTCAAGACGAAAGCATTAGTGAAAGATGCTTAACGTCCGTGTCAAAAGCATTAGTGAAGAATGCTAAAGGTTTCAAGAAGAAGGCATTAGTGAAAGGTGCCAAGCGTTGTGTCAAAGGCATTAGTGAAGGATGCCTAGGAATCAAATCAAGTGGCATTAGGGAAGAATGCCTAGGTCGTACAATCGATGAGGTGCATCGTTATACACATAGTATTAGTTTATTTCCAAGGATGGTGATATCCTTGATGGTGTTGTAATAAGGAGTCGATCTCCTTAGGATTAGATGTTGTGTTGTGTTGGGTAGTAGTTCCTCCATTGTAATGGAACTAGGTACTTAACCTAGTACCTGATAAAGGGTAAGTGACATTGTGGTAGGTGTGGTTCACCTTGGTGTGAAAGAACCCGGTGGTTAACCTAGTACCGAAAAAAGAGTAGGCGACGTTGTGAAGGCTTCTCCGCCATAAGGAGATTCGTGTAGTGTAGTGATTACGAACTCTCGAGTAGGTGACTCGGGGAGTGGAGTAGGGCAAGGAAGGTGTCCTTGTAGCCGAACCACTATAAATACTCGTGTCGTGGTTATGTGCTTCTTACTCTTTACCTTTCATTACACTTTTATAAATCTATCTATCAACGTCCAACATACACATCTAAATAGATTGACATAAGTCGATCTAAATATTTAAAAGGAAGTTTTAAATTGGTAAAACTATTCAACCCCCTTCTAGTTTTCCACAATCTTGTTGCCAGATTTCTCCATCAACAAAATTTTTACTTTTTTTTTCCATAATGTTTTTTTAGTTTTTTCTTCGTTATTTATTTTGTTTTTTTTGGATAAATGGTTTCATGGTAAAATATGATACTAAAAAAAACAATTAAGTACATAGGATGAAGGTGAATCTCATATCTTAGCCTGTTACAGGAAAACCAACGCACCTATTGTGTTACAAACAAAATATATCTTAAGAGAGACAAGCCAATCATATGAACCTATCAAAATAAAACACCAATAAGAAAACTAGAACTACTTTGTAACTCTACTGCGGATACGGATGTTTCACGCGCCACAAAAAGCAAGTTATTCCGCAGTTAAGTCATTAACATCATTCTCACAACCATCATAATCTTGATACTTAGAGATACTTTCATCATTTGCACCTCTACCAGCACAATTCGGGTTAGTCATATATCGAACCATGTCATCATCAATATTCTCGACTTCATCACTATCTAAATATTCCCCTTGTTTTGCCCTAGTAGTACTAGGTTTACATACCGATGTCACATTTGACTTTCTAGTTTAATAATCCTTTCAGCCAAAGATGTAGTACTTGGACTACAAAGTGTTGAAGCTTTACAACCCCCTCATTCCTCCACATCTACCTTAGAGCTTAATACGTCAAACGAGTTCGAAGTGGAAGGAACTCCTTCCACCACATCCAACATAGTGCTCAAAACATCAAACGAGTTCGATGTGATAGAACCGTAGTATTATTTTTATCAGTAGTTGTCTTCGATTTCCTTGGTTCCTTGGGTTTAGAAACGAACTGTAACGTTGAACCAATCTGAATCCACGAACTGCTTGCCTTGGCATTGTCATATTCTTAATAACGTATGAGATAATTTTCTTAGGAAATTCATAAAGTACATGACCAAGCACATTACAGTTTGAGCATCTTGGATGTGTCCACTCTTACTCAATACAGATAGTGCTCATAGTATACCCCTCACCCTCAAATTTTGGAACCGCTACCCCCAGGTTGTCTTTCAACTCCGCATCAGCTCTTAACTCAGTCATGGCTCGTGCATAGCTCGACCTACCCCAAGATTCCATGCACAGTCGACGTGTAAGAATCAAGCATCAATGGGGTACCTAGTTTGACTGCAATAACACTCAAACTATCTTACGTAAATGCGGTAATCGGTATATCATGGATCTTAACCCAAACCGGAATTTTACACACATCCTCCTTCATAATATTTGCATCCGGTGACCATTTTTTCAAGATTAACTAGACCAAATTTACTCCAAGTATTCTTTACATAGTTCTCGACAACCGCATGTGCCACACTTTTCCCAAACGTATACCATAGACCGAATTAAACTAGATGTAGACGAAACCATATTTGAAAGTTTAGCGAAATCCACACTCCGACTCATAGTAGACAAACTACCATGAGTATCACCAACATGTTTTTTTAACCTTATCCTTCTCTACATTATGTATCCCACTTGTAGCTTCCAACTGGTTCAACTCAGGGATAGTAGCAGAACGGTTTTCCATGTTTCTATTCACAATATCAGAGTTACCCTCAGCCCTATTACCTCGCTCATTAATCGTGATAGGATCTAGCCCACCACCAAATGTTGATTCTCCTTTACACCCTTACATCTCACACTCCCTTTTTGATCTCAAAAACCCTTTCTCCATACTTGCAGCATGCAAACCAGACGCGAATTAATTCAGCCGATGTACCAAAAAGAAACCCTACACACCAGGTCGTCACCCAACCCACACAGGCGTGCAAGAGAAAATCAAAACCAAACCAACGTTATATTGATTCAAATTTATTTTGGTTTTTAATGCAATCCGAACTTTCGCGATTTTTCACTCGAACTGCGAAAGATTATTAGAAAATAGAGTAAAGACTCATACCTGATTGCGGATCTAAGGTCATTAGGATTCTCATGTAACCTTCACTATATATACTTGATCAATAAATATAATACTTCACGGGATACATAATCTAACTGTTATGGTATATACTTTTATTAGTCCCTCCGTCTCATATTAAGTGTCCACAATGAAATCTTAAGATGTCCCAAATTAAGTGTCCATAATGTATTCCAACAAATGAGATGAGTCTTTAATGGGTGAAAATGATATTTTATTGGTGGAGAGTATAGTTAGTGAAATTTCTTAAAACTTTATGCATATAAAAAGTGAACACTTAATATGTGACGAAAGGAGTAGTTACATTTTAGGGTTAAACTATCATGCTAACAATACCACATATTAGCATATACTTTTATTAATTACATTTTTAGGTTAAACTATCATGCCAACAATACCAAATATTAGCATGTCAATTTCTTATATTTTCATATTGCAATGTTTTGTAAAATCTTTCACTAGTTTGGATTCTTCACTGAAATTGACATAGAAAAATATTTGGCATGAAATTATTAACTATATTGGCTTGTATGAAAATTTTGTAACCTATTTCTCTTCTACCTAGCTTAATTATATTATCTATATAAGTAAATAAAAATCTCCTATGAGAAAAGAAATAACGTTTTATATCAACTTGCCAAAACATGGGTGCAAGTCCTAATTTTTCAAAAACTGCATTTTTGGTCTATGTGATATGGCTAAATTGCAGGTTTTGGTTATAAAACTTTGAAAATGCACTGATAGTCCCCATTTTAAAGTTTGGATTGCATTTTTGGTCCCTAATCGGTGTGAAATGACCAATTTACCCTTGTCTTATCTGAATAAGACAAAGTTTTAGAGACCAAACCTGCAATTTGATTATACCAGAAGGACCAAAAATGCAATTAACTCATATAACAATTTTAAAATACCCTTGAAATACAATTGAAGTACTTCCAAAAAATTCGAACTTTTGGAGTTGTACAGGTCTCGTTTCTAAACATCCATATAACTAAGGGTCACCTCCAAAAAATTTCCTAACATATTGAGAACAAAAATTACAAGTCACATATATCTATAATACTTATAATGAATGCATCACTATTTCATAAGAGTTAATTGCATTTTTGTTCATGTGGTATGACCAATTTGCAGATTTGGTCTTTAAAATTTTGAAAGTGCACTGAACGTCCCAATTTTGAAGTTTTCGTTGCATGTTTGGTCCCCCGAGCCCAAACGACGTTAAAGTTTTAGGGACCAAATCTGCAATTTGGCTATACCATAGGGACCAAATTTACAATTTAGCCATACCAAAAGGACCAAAAATGCAGCAGGAACTTCAAAATGGAGACGTCCAGTGAACTTTCAAAGTTTTAAGGACAAAATATGCAATTTGGTCATACCACAAAAACCAAAAATGCAATTAACTCATTTCATAAACTTAAAACTTTTAAATTTGATAATGTGTATACCCTATAATACAATTGATTAAAAATATAACAAATTCATCATTAAACTGCGTATTTTTTGTCGGGAGACAATAATTTTAAAACGAATGAGGTAATACTTTGAATATTGATTAATGTATAAACTTTTATTATTTTTCATTTATAACTTATAAATTATTTTCTCGCAATGAATACAAATCAAGCATGTAAGTCTTGTATCGATCAAGAGTCAAATCAGAACCACAAGTATATAAGTATAACTATTTCCAACTGTACCCCGTTAGTTTGCACGAGTATATCTCGTATATCTTGAATGCATGAAGTGTATTTTCTTGTCTTTCTATGGAATTTACATTCTTCCAATCTTACCTACCATATATTAACATGTCAATTTATTTTCTTTTTTTTTTACATGATCTAAGCAATCAGTAGAAAAGTCTATTTTGTCTCTACTTCTCATCCAATCAAATTGCTCTACCTATCTATATAATGAGAATTTTACCTATACCCATGCATTATCCACGTGATGACATTTTTGTTTCTACTTCTTTACTTTCTTTTCCACCAACCCTGATTCATGTTGGTAAAAATCATCCGTACCATTGTTTCATCACCTTCTAGACGAAGACTATCCGCTCGTTAGGGTGGGGTTATTGAGATTTGAGACGGTGCATATTTTTTTAGATTGGCCCCTCTTATTTTTTTTTTATTATTTTCTATTTTTTTATTTTTTTTATTTTTATAATTTTGTTTATATTAAAAACATGAACTTGAAAATGCTTGAAATAAATATAAAGTTTAATAAGTCAAAGCGCTTAAAACTGTCAAATCTGTGAACAGAAACGACAAAAAACTCGCGTGTTGTCTCTGAAAAAGTGAGGGGACAAAATGAATATTCCTTATGATTTGACCCCATAGGGAGGGTTCTAATAGTACAACCCACTCATTAATGCTTCAAGAGTTCTAGGTAAACATTTATGAAATACATATGCATAATTTTTCTTGATGTTCAAGTTACGTGCGTACTTACGTATGAAATGCAATATATTCGTAGTACCCCGTTTATATGTTTACCAAAGAGTACATATAATTAAACAATTTTTGCATGTCACCAATATCATCAATTATGAGAAAATGATCATATTAATAACAGCAATGCTCAAACGTTGAGTATTCAAGTGTGGGGTCGTGGGGAAACATACGACGGCTTGCAATGCATAGATTTTTAATTACAGATATACATGTATATAATTTATTTATCATAGTTGGTGGAATAATTTTCAACTAATGTTTAATTTAATAGCGCTTATTTGCATAACTATAATTGAATACTGCAAGATTTTTTGCTATATAAAGGAGGAGATGCTTGCTCAAAAAACACAAATCAAAACCCACTTCTTACAATAGAAATGGGAACAATGGGTACTCTTTTGATCACCATTGCGGTAGTTATTCTTTCTTTAGGGCTGCCTTCCATGACCACCGCCACCTATCCTTACTCATCCCCACCACCTCCACCACCCAAGAAATCACCACCACCACCACCTAAGCATCATTATGTTTACAAATCACCACCACCTCCTCCACCCGTTTACAAGTCACCCCTCCTAGCGGTTATAAGTCACCACCACCACCCGTTTACAAGTCACCACCTCCACCAGTTTACAAGTCACCTCCACCACCTAAGAAACACTACGTTTACAAGTCACCACCACCACCCCCAGTCCACAAGTCACCACCACCACCAGTTTACAAGTCACCACCACCACCGAAGAAACCTTACATTATATAAGTCACCACCACCACCCCGGTCAGTCCACAAGTCACCACCACCACCAGGTTTACAAGTCACCACCACCCACTTTTAAATCACCACCTCCACCTGGTTTAGTTACAAGTCACCACCACCTCCAGTTTATAAATCACCACCACCACCCAAGAAACCTTATGTATACAAGTCACCACCACCACCCCCAGTCCACAAGTCACCACCACCACCATTTTACAAGTCACCACCACCCCCAGTTTATAAATCACCACCTCCTCCGGTATACAAGTCCCCACCACCGCCAGTTTACAAATCACCACCACCACCAAAGAAATCCTACGTATACAAGTCCCCACCACCACCACCCCCAGTCCACAAGTCACCACCACCACCGGTTTACAAGTCTCCTCCACCGGTTTACAAGTCACCACCACCTCCACCAGCACATTACATCTACAGCTCACCACCTCCTCCTCATCATTAAAGAGCGACTATTGTTTTCAAGGTAATTGTTTGTTCCATGCATGAAACTTATATTTACTGAATATGATTACGTACGTATACATTATACTAATTCATCTTGTTATTATTATTTCCATTCTCGCAGAATCATAGAATGATAAGTTGAGTTGATGAGACTATATTTCGAGTTTCCAAGATGAAGAATAAACATGCAAGACAAAGAAGGTTTAAATTAATGTTGCAACACGGAAAGTGATTGTATTTTATTCATGTGTACTATTAATACTTTGTTTCAGTTTGTGCTTTATAATAAAGGATATGATTAATAGCGATCTTTTGTCTTCGTACATTTTTTAGTTTACAGTTTTGCGTATCTTAAATATGGAGCTGTATAATAGCTTGATCCAAACTGAAAAATGTGTCTTTTTTTGGAACGGATAGAAAAATATGTCTTATATGCTCGATATAAATAATCGAGCTTAGAAAGTATGTTTTTATATACTCCGTATATAGGTGAACTCCATTATGTCGTCGATCTATCCAGTCAAGTACTCAGGTTGATAAAAATTATCCTCTTCATATAAACCATGTAATAGCTTAATTACTAGTGTGTTACTGTGATCTAATATGCTACGGAATGTATGCTATCGTTTAACAAGAAAAAACATGCATGAAGGTATACAAAGTACTATAAAACCCATGATGTTACTAACTTGTATGTGCATGATATCAGAAACTGTCTTTTATAACGAAGAAAAACAGTAAATTGAGGTAATCTTAAAAAAGTAATTATTGAAAAAAAAAAAAAAAAAAAAAAAACTAAATTAGTCAAGTGTAGCAGTGCTTTACGTCATGTGGCAAAAATTAAGCTATCTCATTGGTCAAAATTTGCTTAACTATTACTATCATTTTTACAAACCACAACCACGTTTAATAACTTGTGTGTACATGAGTTTAAGAAATTAAATAAAGCTAAAATTATTTTAAGTCCATATATTAAACTAAAATTTCAAACAAAACTTAATTGTTGTGTACTTGTGTAAATCTCGTACATACACATGACTTATTATTAGTGGGATGTGATTTAATTTGTACATCATTTATTTTTGACATCCACCATTAAAATAAATCACTTATGCACATAATACAACACCACTATACATGATCTAGTGGTGGATGAAAATAATAATAATATACAAATCATTTCGCATTATTAATACACATGATAAGTAACTGAATAGACATCATATTTACTGTCGACAAATTCTGCTGCTTTGGTCAACTTATATCATGTCATAATCATAGTTAACTACCTATAATTCTATAAACTCTTACAGTAATATTCAATAGAGTAAACTACACCATTCGTCCTTTTGTAATACGTTGACCATCAAGATTCGTTCTTTGACCAAGAAAATTTGGCGTGATCCCTAAGCTGAAGCGTTAGTCATCGTTGGTCCCTCACCCTAACGGTTGGACTAAGCGTTAAGCCTTGTTAAATCGAGGGTATTTTGTCTTTTACCACCTAACAACATCTTCTTCTTCCTCCATCAATCCATCTTCATACCCATTCTAAACAAACACACTAACACCACCACCATTATCACCATAACCCATCACCAAACACAAAATTCATTTCCAAGTCCTATTTTCATCCACCACACTCAATATCTTCATCCACCCACTCAAAACCATAAATTCAAAAGTATATAAACTGGAAAACCATTTTCATCCACCACACTCAATATCACTCAATATCATTCAAAAGTATATGAGTTTGGATTCGTATGTCTCTCATCCAAATGACCCTTGTTATTTTGTTGATAATCAATTGGAGATATCACTTGAGAATCAAGATGGGCACCATCAGATCCATCACACTCGACCATTTTTAGCATTTCATTTCATTTTTCATATCAAACATATAAACTACAACCCGTTTCTTGTATCAGCATCAATCCGAAACACAAACATATGGTATTCTTTCTTTAAAATGAAACCCACAAAATCACAACCATTGATGTTATTCTTGACCCGTAAGGGTGTTTGTTGTTTGTTCGTTCACAGCTAGACCCGTAAGGGTGAGCTTGGTCTAATTGTTTGACCCACCACCGCTCATTTTCGGTCAACCACAGCCACCCCGAAGGGTGTGTTTGTTGGTTTAGTTTGTACCCGGTGAAAACATGACACCCATGAGGGGTGTTTAATTGTTGTCGGACCAAAAGAAACGACCCAAAGGTGTGTCTGTTTCGCTATTGATCCGGCCTCGTAGCAGGGTGTCTTGGTTTAGTTTAGCGACAAGAACACCAAAGGTGTTTGTCTGATGGGGGTTTGTTTGAGGAGCAGAGGATGGGTGGGGTGTTTAATTGTTGTCGGACCAAAAGAAACGACCCAAAGGTGTGTCACGGTTCTTCGTCGATCGTTGATGGTGGGGTCGGTTGATGGGGGTTTGTTTGAGGAGCAGTGGATGGGTGGGGGTGTGATTCTTTTGGTGGTGAAGAGGAGGAGGTGGGAAAGTGGAGGAAAGTGGTGGTGGTTGGGGTGGTGGTGAGGGTGGTCGGTGGGAGTGATGATGGGTGGTGGGAAGTGAAGAGGAGAGACATGGTTGGTTGTTGTTTGATGTTGTGTAGTTGTGTATGTGTAGTTGTGTCTGGTTTCTTGGGTTGTGTTGGATGTTGTTCACTTGTTTTTTTTTTTTGGGAAAAGACAAATATACCCTCCACTTAACAAGGCTTAACGCCCGTTAGTCCAACCGTTAGGGTGAGGACCAACGATGACTAACGTTTTGCCATTAAGGACCGACGGTGCTATTTTTTTGGTCAAAGGACGAAACTTGATGGTCAACGTATTACACAAGGACAAATGGTGTAGTTTACTCTATTCAATATAAATAAATACATAAAAGTTTATGTACCCTGTGCTTTTGGTATGAGTATATACGGGAATAGGGTTAAGTTATGGGTTTCATACTGATTAATGGTGTTTGGTTAGTGGGCTCAGGAATGAAATAGGTATATCATAGTTATATACTCATTACCTACCAATTTGTTTGCTATGAAATTCATTCCATGAGCCACTCACTTTTCCACTACAAAATTGAAACAATTATACACTTTTTCATACCAGATTTTGTCATACAAACATAAACAATCGTAATAATACAATTTTTTATATTCATTGTCATTTTACCCCATACCAAATTCGATACTCATTATGATTCCTAATAACAAACCAAACGACCCCGAATCAAGTTTTTATACTATCTCTTCTTAATATCCTTAAATCTGCATTTTTCTTAAATCCAACTAATAGCTTCAACATTAACTTTAACAAGCTGGCATGACACTTTTGGCGACACTAAGTAACCTTCAGAAAAGTATATTTTTTAGTTATTAATCTCACAAAATATAATTAAACAAAATTAATGTATTCAAACATTAAATAAAATTATATATCTTAAAAAAATATCCCATATTTGTTATTTGGGAGAATTGCATATATGTTAAAATCTCGTGTGTAGCGAAACTTTATATAGCATTGCATAATAAGACATCAAAAGTAAGTCTATTGGACTTTAGCGATGGGTCCTACCGAAAGACAAAGAGGTAACGCGTTTTATATCAAAGCATACAATTGTTTACTTACTAACATTTGAATTAAGTGTCAAACTACACAAAAGAAAAACAAGAAAGATTTGCAAACATCTTTTTATTGAGTAGTGATTACAATTATACAAACATGTTTCATATGAGTAAGTATTACTAAAAACATGTATATATGAACAATATTAAGAACTTGTAAAAGGACGTCAGTTTAGAATAGGAAAAGGAAATGTAAAATAACATGAGTGGTTACAATGAAATCGCGTTTTTATTCCCGGCGCTAGAATAATTAACTAATGTAACATGAGTTTTTAAAATATATTATACTACATTTGTCCCTAAATAAGTGTCCAGTTTAACTTTTCAGAGTCAAACTAGATCAACTTTGACCTTATCTATTTTTGCGAGTGTTATATAATACTTGATGCAAAATATATGAATTGATTGGGTTTTAACTATATTTTTCATTGGTATAGTTTTTCATCAAGTATTATATCACACAAAAAAAATATTTACGGTCAAAGTTGAACCAGGTTTATTGAAAAGTCAACCTGACACTTATTTAAGAATCGGAGAGAAGTAGCTTTTAGACAAAAGAAGAAATTATGTCCATTATTACATGACATAATTTATCAAGGGAGAGTTGATTTAAGAATGGATAGCAGAGAAGGGTTCCAATAAATAGAAATAGGAAAATTAAAATGAAAAAAGTGAGAATAACCGAAAAATTTTAATAGAAGATATATTTGTATTTTTTATATGCATCTTAAATATGCAGTTGTTATTTCTTTTAATTTTTTTATTTTGATTTTATTTTTTATTTGATCATAATTCATAGATAGCAATGTAGAAAAACATACTCTGTATATTATATGGTTTACTCCCTACGCATAGATCTTAAGGCTAGTCACGTGTGGCAGCCTAGTTAAAGTCTTGCCACATCGGCTCTCTCCTAAAACTGACGACGCTGACGACCTAGTTTTACGGTGGTGATCACAATTTTATTTTATTTTTATTTTTTATTTTATTTATTTATTTTTTTTTAATTCAAATATTTTTGAAAACAAAATTAAAATTCATTAAAAATAAATAAAAACATTACAATATATTAAAAATGAAACGATCGAAATACATATACATAAATCCTAAATCTTAAATCCTAATCGAATACTCGTCCCAGCGAGATCATATGCGTGAGGTATATAATCCTCGGCGAGACAAAGCTTCCTCGTCTCACCGGAGATTCCTCACCGGAGACTCCTGTTCATCATCTTTGTTCACCCGAGCGCTCCAATTGACTTTGGTGTTGATGTTGTTCGTTATCCGTTGAACACACTTCCACAACTTGTCAATAAGTTCGTCATCTCTGCGGGCTTCCTCCTTCAGAAATTTATCGATAACACCATTTTAGTTCGCATGTGATGTCGTTGCAAGTCTTGTAAACGTCTCTCTCAATACGTAGCTTCTCATTCCTCCCCTCCTCAAAGAATTGGATGACGCGTATAATAGCGTCTTTTCTAGCCTCATCATCGTTATTGCATTGATTTTCAACGTACGTTCGCATATCAGTAGCGGAATACGGGAGACGAAAAGCTATAATGATATTGCGTAAAGAGAATGTGAATTTTTATGTTGAATTGTGTTTGAAATTATGTGTTTAAAAATGTGTTTGAGGTTTGTATTTATAAAGTTGTAAAAGTCGTAAAGTTTATTTATTACTCCCTCCGTCCCAAAATTATTGTCCCATATTGACTTTTTTAGTCTTTCTTCTTTAACTTTGACCATAATTGTTTTTGTTTGTGTTATATAATACTTGATGAAAAATATATGAATGTATTGGGTTTTAAAAGTATTTTCATTTGGTATAATTTTCATCAAGTATTATATAACACAAACTAATAGGTCAAAGTTAACAAGCAATTAAGACGGTCAAAGTCAAAATGGACAATAAAAATGGGACGGAGGTAGTATTATTTTTTATTACAAAAGGGAGTATTATTTGGATTTTAGTGGTTTTACAATTCGGTTGAGGAGGCAACCGATTTCAAGGTTTCTCTCCCCCCAACTGAGCTTAACCTTCTTCCCCACAATGGCATGACCTTGCTCGACCGAAGCATGCAACCGACGAAGACCTTGGCCATTGTGGCCAGCCTAATACAGTATAACGAAGGTAAAAGTATTGACGACGTAACATTAGTAATACATATGCATAATTTTTCTTGATGTTCAAGTTACGTGCGTACTTACGTATGAAATGCAATATATTCGTAGTACCCCGTTTATATGTTTACCAAAGAGTACATATAATTAAACAATTTTTGCATGTCACCAATATCATCAATTATGAGAAAATGATCATATTAATAACAGCAATGCTCAAACGTTGAGTATTCAAGTGTGGGGTCGTGGGGAAACATAAGACGGCTTGCAATGCATAGATTTTTAATTACAGATATACATGTATATAATTTATTTATCATAGTTGGTGGAATAATTTTCAACTAATGTTTAATTTAATAGCGCTTATTTGCATAACTATAATTGAATACTGCAAGATTTTTTGCTATATAAAGGAGGAGATGCTTGCTCAAAAAACACAAATCAAAACCCACTTCTTACAATAGAAATGGGAACAATGGGTACTCTTTTGATCACCATTGCGGTAGTTATTCTTTCTTTAGGGCTGCCTTCCATGACCACCGCCACCTATCCTTACTCATCCCCACCACCTCCACCACCCAAGAAATCACCACCACCACCACCTAAGCATCATTATGTTTACAAATCACCACCACCTCCTCCACCCGTTTACAAGTCACCCCCTCCGCCAGTTTATAAGTCACCACCACCACCCGTTTACAAGTCACCACCTCCACCAGTTTACAAGTCACCTCCACCACCTAAGAAACACTACGTTTACAAGTCACCACCACCACCCCCAGTCCACAAGTCACCACCACCACCAGTTTACAAGTCACCACCACCACCGAAGAAACCTTACGTATATAAGTCACCACCACCACCCCCAGTCCACAAGTCACCACCACCACCAGTTTACAAGTCACCACCACCCCTGTTTTACAAATCACCACCTCCACCAGTTTACAAGTCACCACCACCTCCAGTTTATAAATCACCACCACCACCCAAGAAACCTTATGTATACAAGTCACCACCACCACCCCCAGTCCACAAGTCACCACCACCACCATTTTACAAGTCACCACCACCCCCAGTTTATAAATCACCACCTCCTCCGGTATACAAGTCCCCACCACCGCCAGTTTACAAATCACCACCACCACCAAAGAAATCCTACGTATACAAGTCCCCACCACCACCACCCCCAGTCCACAAGTCACCACCACCACCGGTTTACAAGTCTCCTCCACCGGTTTACAAGTCACCACCACCTCCACCAGCACATTACATCTACAGCTCACCACCTCCTCCTCATCATTAAAGAGCGACTATTGTTTTCAAGGTAATTGTTTGTTCCATGCATGAAACTTATATTTACTGAATATGATTACGTACGTATACATTATACTAATTCATCTTGTTATTATTATTTCCATTCTCGCAGAATCATAGAATGATAAGTTGAGTTGATGAGACTATATTTCGAGTTTCCAAGATGAAGAATAAACATGCAAGACAAAGAAGGTTTAAATTAATGTTGCAACACGGAAAGTGATTGTATTTTATTCATGTGTACTATTAATACTTTGTTTCAGTTTGTGCTTTATAATAAAGGATATGATTAATAGCGATCTTTTGTCTTCGTACATTTTTTAGTTTACAGTTTTGCGTATCTTAAATATGGAGCTGTATAATAGCTTGATCCAAACTGAAAAATGTGTCTTTTTTTGGAACGGATAGAAAAATATATCTTATATGCATATAAATATCGAGCTTAGAAAGTATGTTTTTATATACTCCGTATATAGGTGAACTCACGCTTATATGTCGTCGATCTCTCCAGTCAAGTACTCAGGTTGATAAAAATTATCCTCTTCATATAAACCATGTAATAGCTTAATTACTAGTGTGTTACTGTGATCTAATATGCTACGGAATGTATGCTATCGTTTAACAAGAAAAAACATGCATGAAGGTATACAAAGTACTATAAAACCCATGATGTTACTAACTTGTATGTGCATGATATCAGAAACTGTCTTTTATAACGAAGAAAAACAGTAAATTGAGGTAATCTTAAAAAAGTAATTATTGAAAAAAAAAAAAAAAAAAAAAAAACTAAATTAGTCAAGTGTAGCAGTGCTTTACGTCATGTGGCAAAAATTAAGCTATCTCATTGGTCAAAATTTGCTTAACTATTACGTAGTACTATCATTTTTACAAACCACAACCACGTTTAATAACTTGTGTGTACATGAGTTTAAGAAATTAAATAAAGCTAAAATTATTTTAAGTCCATATATTAAACTAAAATTTCAAACAAAACTTAATTGTTGTGTACTTGTGTAAATCTCGTACATACACATGACTTATTATTAGTGGGATGTGATTTAATTTGTACATCATTTATTTTTGACATCCACCATTAAAATAAATCACTTATGCACATAATACAACACTACTATACATGATCTAGTGGTGGATGAAAATAATAATAATATACAAATCATTTCGCATTATTAATACACATGATAAGTAACTGAATAGACATCATATTTCTTTGTCGACAAATTCTGCTGCTTTGGTCAACTTATATCATGTCATAATCATAGTTAACTACCAATAATTCTATAAACTCTTACAGTAATATTCAATAGAGTAAACTACACCATTCGTCCTTTTGTAATACGTTGACCATCAAGATTCGTTCTTTGACCAAGAAAATTGCGCCGTCGGTCCTTAACTGCGAAACGTTAGTCATCGTTGGTCCCTCACCCTAACTGGTTGGACTAACGGGCGTTAAGACTTGTTAAATCGAGGGTATTTTTGTCTTTTTACCACCTAACAACATCTTCTTCTTCCTCCATCAATCCATCTTCATACCCATTCTAAACAAACACACTAACACCACCACCATTATCACCATAACCCATCATCAAACACAAAATTCATTTCCAAGTCCTATTTTCATCCACCACACTCAATATCTTCATCCACCCGCTCAAAACCATAAATTCAAAAGTATATAAACTGGAAAACCATTTTCATCCACCACACTCAATATCACTCAATATCATTCAAAAGTATATGAGTTTGGATTCGTATGTCTCTCATCCAAATGACCCTTGTTATTTTGTTGATAATCAATGGAGATATCACTGAGAATCAAGATGGGCACCATCAGATCCATCACACTCGACCATTTTTAGCATTTCATTTCATTTTTCATATCAAACATATAAACTACAACCCGTTGCTTTGTATCACATCAATCCGAAACACAAACATCCTTGGAAAAATAATATGAAGCACCGACACACCAATAAAACTTTTATGGTATTCTTTCTTTAAAATGAAACCCACAAAATCACAACCATTGATGTTATTCTTGACCCGTAAGGGTGTTTGTTGTTTGCTCGTTCCAGCTAGACGTAAGGGTGAGCTTGGTCTAATTGTTTTGACACACCTCATTTTTCATCAACCACAGCCACCTCGAAGGTGTGTTTGTTGGTTTAGTTTGTACCGGTGAAAACATAGGACCCACGAGGGGTGTTTAATTGTTGTCGGACCAAAGCGACCCAAAGGTGTATGGGTTTTACGCTATTGATCAAGCCTCACGCCCACTTAGGGTGTCTTGGTTTAGTTAGCGGCAAGAACACCAAAGGTGTTTGTCTGATGGGGGTTTGTTTGAGGCGTGGATGGGTGGGGTGTTTAATTATTGTCGGACCAAAGAAGGACCCAAAGGTGTGTCTGGTTCTTCGTAGTCGTTGATGGTGGGAATCGGTTGATGGGGGTTTGTTTGAGGCAGTGGATGGGTGGGGGTGTGATCTTTGGTGATGAAGAGGAGGAGGTGGGGTGGAGGAAAGTGGTGGTGGTTGGGGTGGTGGTGAGGGTGGTCGGTGGGAGTGATGATGGGTGGTGGGAAGTGAAGAGGAGAGACATGGTTGGTTGTTGTTTGATGTTGTGTAGTTGTGTATGTGTAGTTGTGTTTGGTTTCTTGGGTTGTGTTGGATGTTCCTTGTTTTTGTTTGGAAAAGACAAATATACCTCCACTTAACAAGGCTTAGCAGTTAGTCCAACCAGTTAGGGTTGAGGGACCAACGATGACTAACGTTTGATTAAGGACGGCCAGCGCAATTTTGGTCAAAGGACAAAACTTGATGGTCAACGTATTACACAAGGACGAATGGTGTAGTTTACTCTATTCAATATAAATAAATACATAAAAGTTTATGTACCCTGTGCTTTTGGTATGAGTATATACGGGAATAGGGTTAAGTTATGGGTTTCATCTTGATTAATGGTGTTTGGTTAGTGGGCTCGGGAATGAAATAGGTATATCTAGTTATAGACTCATTCTTCTACCAATTTGTTTGCTATGAAATTCATTCCGAGGCCTCCTTTTCCACTACAAAATTGAAACAATTATACACTTTTTTCATACGGATTTTGTCATACAAACATAAACAATCGTAATAATACACTTTTTTATATTCATTGTCATTTTACCCCATACCAAATTCGATACTCATTATGATTCCTAATAACAAACCAAACGACCCCGAATCAAGTTTTTATACTATCTCTTCTTAATATCCTTAAATCTGCATTTTTCTTAAATCCAACAAATAGCTTCAACATTAACTTTAACAAGCTGGCATGACACTTTTGGCGACACTAAGTAACCTTCAGAAAAGTATATTTTTTAGTTATTAATCTCACAAAATATAATTAAACAAAATTAATGTATTCAAACATTAAATAAAATATATATCTTAAAAAATATTCCATATTTGTTATTTGGGAGAATTGCATATATGTTTAAAATCTCGTGTGTGCGCATGCTTTATAACTAGCATTGCATAATAAGACATCAAAAGTAAGTCTATTGGACTTTAGCGATGGGTCCTACCGAAAGACAAAGAGGTAACGCGTTTTATATCAAAGCATACAATTGTTTACTTACTAACATTTGAATTAAGTGTCAAACTACACAAAAGAAAAACAAGAAAGATTTGCAAACATCTTTTTATTGAGTAGTGATTACAATTATACAAACATGTTTCATATGAGTAAGTATTACTAAAAACATGTATATATTAACAATATTAAGAACTTGTAAAAGGACGTCAGTTTAGAATAGGAGAGGAAATGTAAAATAACATGAGTGGTTCTGATGAAATCGCGTTTTTATTCAGTAGAATAATTAACTAATAATGTAACATGAGTTTTAAAATATATTATACTACATCGTCCCTAAATAAGTGTCGGTTTAACTTTTCAGAGTCAAATAGATCAACTTTGACCTTATTTATTTTTGCGAGTGTTATATAATACTTGATGCAAAATATATGAATTGATTGGGTTTTAACTATATTTTTCATTGGTATAGTTTTTCATCAAGTATTATATCACACAAAAAATATTCACGGTCAAAGTTGATACAGTTTTAACTCATAGAAAAGTCAAGCGGACACTTGTTGTTAGAAACGGAGGGGAGTAGCTTTTAGACCAAAAGAAGAAATTATGTCCATTATTACATGACATAATTTATCAAGGGAGAGTTAATTTAAGAATGGATAGCAGAGAAGGGTTCCAATAAGTAGAAATAGGAAAATTAAAATGAAAAAGTGAGAATAACAGAAAAATTTAATAGAAGATATATTTGTATTTTTATATGCATCTTAAATATCAGTTGTTATTTCTTTTAATTTTTATTTTGATTTTATTTATTGATCATAATTCATAGATAGCAATGTAGAAAAACATACTCATATATTATATGGTTTTACTCCTACGCATAGATCTTAAGGCTAATCCTTTGTGGCAACTAGTTAAATGCGAGCCACATCAGCTTTCTCTCTCCGACGACCTGACGACGACCTAGTTGCTACAGTGGTGATCTGACAATTTTATTTATTTATTTATTTATTTATTTATTTTTTTTTAATACAAATATTTTTGAAAACAAAATTAAAATTCATTAAAAATAAATTAAAACATTACAATATATTAAAAATGAAACGATACGAAATACATAATACATAAATCCTAAATCTTAAGTCCTAATCACGAATACTCTCGTCCGCAGGATCATATGCGGGAGGTATATAATCCTCGAGCTGAGAGACAAAGCTTCCTCGTCTAGGAGATTCCTCACCGAGACTGGATCATCATCTTTGTTCACGGATAGCTCCATTGACTTTGGTATTGATGTTGTTCGTTATCCGTTGAACACACTTCCACAACTTGTCAATAAGTTCGTCATCTCTCGGGCTTCCTCTTTGAGAAATTTATCGATAACATTTTAAAGTTCAGTCTTTGATGTCGTTGCAAGTCTTGTATTTTCTCTCATCTGCACTTCTCATTCCTCCTCCTCAAAAGAATTGGATGACCAGCGTATAATAGCGTCTTTTCTAGCCTCATCATCGTTATGCATTGATTTTCAAGTACATTATATCAGTAGCGGAATGCGGGAGCGATAAACCATAATGATGCGTAAAGAATGTGAATTTTATGTTGAATTGTGTTTGAAATTATGTGTTTAAAAATGTGTTTGAGGTTTGTATTTATAAAGTTGTAAAAGTCGTAAAGTTTATTTATTATTTTTTTTATTACAAAAGGGAGTATTATTTGGATTTTAGTGGTTTTACAATTCGGTTGAGGAGGCAACCGATTTAAAAGTTTCTCTCCCCCCAACCGAGCTCAACCTTCTTCCCCACAATGGCATGACCTTGCTCGACCGAAGCATGCAACCGACGAAGAACTTGGCCATTGTGGCCAGCCTAATACAGTATAACGAAGGTAAAAGTATTGACGACGTAACATTAGTAAGATTAGCTTCAAATTATATTTATGATATTTTTTTCATATAACATTTTTTATTTATAAATTTCGTCGATCGACTAACAGAGTACTCAAAGTCTCAAACGTTGAATTATTCAAAGGTGGGAATACGACAGCTTGCTATGCATGGATTGTCAATTGGTTTACATGCATATAGTTTATATTAATGTAGTTGGTAGAATAATTTTGATCTAATTCATAATTTAATACAACTATCATTTTATACATAATTAAATAATGCAAGAATTTTAAAAGTAAAACCCTTTGGCGACTCTCTCCTTTGGCGAAAAAATAAAACCCTTACTTTTCTAATCGTTCTTCACTAAATCTGCTAAAATCCTTGTGTTTCGTTTCATCAATTTGTTTATAGTTAGTATTAACGTTAGTGTTAATTAGTATCTGATCAGATTGGTGCTTATTCACCTTGAGGTTCTTGGTGTTTTTTGTGTAATCGTTTTTTAGGGTTTTGTTTCTAACCGACTTGGCTCTTGTGATCGCACCACCTCGTTCATTCTGTATCTTTGTCGGTGGTTGGTATTTGTTAAAGTTGATTCTATATCTATCGTTTGAGTCGATTACGATGGGTTAAGTTTGGTTCTCATGTTATTAAACCCTAACATGCGTTAGGGTTTTTTCTTCTAGTTATTGTCATTGCTTTATCTTTGTTCTTTGAATCTGGTTCTTCTTGTGTTTCTTGGTTTTGTTAGTGGGTTTAGAGATGGAAAAAGGTTTTAAATTATACTAGTGCATCCAAATCGTTGGCGAGATGGTGGCAATGGGTTGGGCGAGAATGGTGACGGAATAAGGTTGTTGCACCTAGTTTGGTGATCAAAGTAGGGTGTCGTAAGTGGGATGAAGGAGCCTTCTATGAATAAGGAAATTTGGTGTGATGTCGAATTTAGAGTGAAACACCTTCGATTCGACTCAAAAACGACCTAATGTTAAGGCAGTTGATTGCTATCGCATCAGAAATTTGATGATGCAATGAATAAAATTGACAGTGATATTGCTAAGATGGCTTCATCTTGATGTGACTTCGAGTGGTAATGGTACTAAAGTTTATTCGCAAATACTCCTCACATGTTCGAGGTTTTGATGTGGCTATCACAATCACAATTGTATGGTACTAATCATCTTGTTACCGATCTTATGCTTGATGGATGGTAAGAATGCTTCTACTTACGGTCTTAATGTGAGTGATGGTATACCAATAAGTGAAATCGTTTGCTAATGTGTTAAACTGGAGCGTGTGTGTCTAGGAAAGTTAATTTCCGTTCATTGGTGAATGAGAATCAATTGATAATCATGTCTGATTCTTCTAAATTTTGCTATGGAGGTGTGTTTACCGTTGTATAATACTCTTGTTGGCTTCTTTGTTGGCAAGAATATTGCATTTCAGTTGGTCAAGAATTATGTTACCAATACATGGGGTAAGTTTGGTTTAAAGAAACTTATGAAGAATGATGATGGTGTATTTCTCTTTTAAATTTGATTCTAAAAAGGGTGTTGAGAATGTTCTTCACGAGGACCTTGGATAATTCGTAATTCTCCTCATTCTCACTAAATGGACTCTGACGTGCTATTGTCCAAAAGTGAGGTTAAAGTACTGTGTGGATTAAATTGCAATGTGCATTACGCATATTAGGAAGGCGGGTTGAGCCTTATGCTACTGGTGGGTAAGCCGATCATGTTAGATGCATTCACTAGCTCCATGTGCGTTGACTCATAGGGTCGTATTAGTTTTGCTCGTGCTCTTGTTGAGTTATCATCGGAAGCTGATCTTAAACATGTGGTAACTATGGCTATCCCTAAGAAGGATGATAGTGGTTTTACGACGGTTAGTATCAAGGTTGAATATGAATGGAAACCTCCACATTGCATGGAATGTAAAGTGTTTGGGCATGATAATGCTTGTTGTCCTAAGTCTCTAGGAGCATCTTGCTGATGCTCACACCTCGAACTTGGATGTGAATGATGATGGTTTTAAGGTAGTGCATAATCGGAAAGCCAAACCCCAGGTCGAAGTTGTCTAGCGGTATTAATATGGGTAGGGTCCTAAATTTGCTCCTAGGAAACAGGTTTATATCCCAAAGAAGAAGACGCCGGATGTTTACTCGCATTAATGCTACAGTACTCTGTTACTACTTCTAACTCTTTTGGGACACTTGAGGTGCATGAGGACACGGGCATTCAAAGTCCTATGGTTGCTTCTATCTGAGGAGGAGGTTAATGAGGAGGCAATGATTGGAGATTCTCTTTGGTTGTTCTAAGGAAGCGAGATGTGTGATAAGGGTTGTACAATGGAGGTTAATGAGGATGTGTTAAATAAGACGGTTCTACATCACATGTTCATTTGTGAGTGATTCAATGGGAACAATGGATGTTGGTTCCTCCCCATAGTTGAGAAAATTTGTAAGATTGAAAAACTACTTATTGCTGGGAAAGCTACTCTTGTGGATGATGATGGTCAACCTATTCCGTACCTCTTTACTAAGAGAGCCAACCCTTTTCTAAAGTGGGAGAGATTGTGGTGTCGATTACGAAGATGAGGTTGTTGCTAACCCATTTGATGAGTCTTGTAATATTTTTGTTGGTGGACACGAGTTTGAAGATGAGTATGATGACTATGATTTTTACTGACTATGCGAAACAGTTCGTGATCTTCGGGAATTTGGATACCTTTAATGCCATGTATGGCACAAAGTTTCAGGTCCTAGAGTATTTATTTGTTGTGTCATATGTTATCATTTGAGTAGTGGTTTGTTTTCTTGTTTAGAAATTGGAAGTATCTTGTTATGTAAGCTTTATGCCTATGTAACGGGCTGAGATATGGGACTTCACTCATATCCATTGTACTTAAACGTTTATTTGGTTAATATATTTACCAGGGTGCAGGATTACTCCCCTTTACCCAAAAAATAATGCAAGAATTTTAGCTATATAAGGGACTGATCAATGTCTCTTCAAAAAACATTACTCAAATCCCACTTATTGTAGTAGAAATGGGTACGATGGCCACCTTTGTAGTAACACTTGTCATTATCTCTTTAAGCTTGTCTTCATTGACGAGTGCTTCCTACTCTTACTCATCTCCACCACCACCATCGCCTAAGCATCACTACATTCACAAATCACCACCACCCCCAACACACAAGTCACCACCGCCAGTTTACAAGTCTCCACCTCCACCCGTTTACAAGTCTCCTCCTCCCTGAGTCCACAAGTCACCACCCCCACCAATTTACAAGTCTCCACCTCCCACGGTCCACAAGTCACCATCCCCACTAGTTTACAAGTCACCACCACCACCCGTTTACAAGTCTTCCCCTCCCGCAGTCCACAAGTCACCACCACCACCAATTTATAAGTCTCCACCCCCACCAGTTTACAAGTCTCCGCCTCCCCCAGTCCAAAAGTCACCACCACCACCAGCTTACAAATCTCCACCACCCCCGGTCTACAAGTCACCACCACCAGTTTATAAGTCTCCTCCTCCACCAGTCCACAAGTCACCACCACCACCAGTTTACAAGTCTCCACCTCCCCCACTCCACAAGTCACCACCACCCCAGTTTACATGTCACCGCCACCACTATTATACAAATCACCACCCCCACGGGTTCACAAGTCACCTCCTTCACCGGTTTACAAGTCACCGCAACCACCAGTTCACAAGTCACAACCACGTCCCTCACCTGAGAAACCATATGTTTACAAGTCACCACCACCTCCAACAGCACATTACATCTACGGTTCACCACCTCCTCCTCACCACTAAGGATGGACTATCGAACGTATATGCTCAAGGTAATAGCTTGTTTCATGTATGAGGCCTTATTAAATTAAGTACATTATATAATTTATGTAATTGTAGAGACACTACTAATTTTTTGTTACCTATTATTCAATTCTTGCAGATTTAAAGAAAGACACGTTAACAAGATTATATTTCGAGCCTTTTAGATGAACAATAAAAATGCAAGACGAATAAGCGTACAAAGTTGTACGGAAAAGGGTTGATTCGGAAAAGGGTTGATTTGTATTAGATACTTGTTTTTTGACTTTGTGTTTCATAATAAAGAAATTAGACCAATTGTAATAATCTGTTCTTGTTTTCCTTTCTTCATTTTCCGCATCACTTTTTGATCTTATTTACATTATATTATAATACAGTACCATGCGAATAACTGACCTTAGAGCAAGGGGTGTAATCACATGCCAAAACCTAAGCCGTTTTGTCAATCAGCGCCGTATAAGCATTTCAAATTCACACACCAAAACACTCCTCCCTCGTTCACATGCTGTTCGCGTGCCGTTTCACACTTTTTAGGCCAAGAATCTAGAGAGGAGACATTATTACAATGTGTTTGTATAAGCATTCTTTGGATCATTGAAGTTTTTATCATACGAGGATCCAAATATGTGAAAGAACTTTTATCTCTTCACCATGTGTGTAATATCTCACATTTTGGGAGCGTTAAACCCTCTAATTCCTCTTAATTCAAAGCGTCTACCCTCTTCTAGTGTCACATGCTCGCTTGATTCCTAATGCGGCTTATCTGGGTTGCAAAAGTTTAAAGAGAGTTTTGCATGGGTCAGGTAAAAGCCTAGTAAGAATTCATGACTTTCACGTATAAAATATTTCATATAACTTCAAAGAATATATCAATGAGAACTCAATTTATAAAACAATCATGCAGTTTGTTCAATATGACATAAGTGCTGTATTTAGTTATCCAAATTTCTCTTTCAATTAAGCAATTCAACATATAGCAATAATTTAACAAATAAGACTATATAACACATATTAACGATTCAAAATATACCAACTATTCAACATATATATTCACGATTCATGATTCACGATTTAACGTTTCACGATTCGCGATTCATAATTTAACGATTCTCGATTCTCTTACTGCTATACTTCCTTGGGTACGATTGGCGAGTGTGTTTCTGTTTCTGGGAAAACCCTAATCGTTTTCGACGGTTTAGCGTTTAAACTTTAATCTTGCTCACTTTTGCTTGGTTGGTTGGTTTCGTGCAATGTAAGGTCTTTATGGCCTGTCTTTGTTGTTCGAATAGAGTGATGTGAATGTTTTGACTATGGAGAAGGGGTTTTTGAATCGAAAAGGGTGAAGGAGAGGTAATGGTGTAAAGGAGAAACAAAGTTTGGTGGTGGATGTTTCTAGTAAGGCAGCGAGTTCTAATGTAGATGTTGCTTCTAGGAATCGAACTAATGTTGGGCATGATAATTCGAATGAGGCAGCATGGAAGTTTGGTAGTACACCATATGGAAATCATGATGAACCTTTTACGTGTGATATAAATAATGCATCTACCGATCCTAAAGGTCATTTGATAAAAAATACTAAGGTACCTGATTGGTATGCAAAGTTTTTTAAACGTTAAACGAGTAGGAAAGAAGAAAACTTTCGTACATTTCTAGCACCGGTTGGCAACGGGGCGGATGTAGCATTTTTGACAGATTTAGTTCATGTTGTTAAATTAATGAAAGGTTTAGTAATACGTTCTATGGATTCTTTTTGGGTAAATGTGTGGCGTACCTGATAGTCGAGAACTATGTAAAGAATACTTGGAGTAAGTTTGGTCTAGTTAAATTGATGATGAATTCCAAAGTTGCTTTTTCTTCAATTCAATTCTAAAGACGGGATGGACACAACGTTTGAAAATGCTCCATGGTTAATTCGTAACATGCCATTAATTCTAAAAAATGGTCACAGATCGAACATTATGAAGAGAGGACATGTGTAATGTTTCGGTTTGGGTTAAGCTTAATGGAATTCCTATCATTGTATTCACGGAAGTTGGTTTGAGCTCTATTGTTGTTCGCCCGTGCCGATTTGACCAAAATTTTAAACTTTTACCGGAAAACACTCATTTATAACAGACCTTCCATTTACAATTTAATAAACGAAAAAATCTCTAACAAACTAACCTTTGCAAGTATTTTTAAATGAAACTAGACTCAAATACCTTTAAAACGATGGATGGTACGACTTCTAACGACTTACGGGTTAAAAGATATGATTCTTCGAAGTTTGCCAAAAACCGACAAAAACCTACTTCGATGCCCTTAGCCACGGCCAACAATTAGCAAGCAGCTAAGTGGTTTAGCCTACTGTTTGTTTGGTGTTAACATGAATGTATCTCAAAATATTTTTCCGGAAAGCCAACTTCCCAAACTCGATAATTCATGAAACTTTGATTCGATGTGTTACGTGTAGTGCAAGTTTTAAAATTTATAAACACGATTTGACCGTCTAATTCTATTAACACATACGAGCAAGTATACTCGTCCGTGATAGCAAAGTTGGGTAAGTCGAGATCGTCCCAAGGGATTTTTCGTTTGAAATTGTTTCCTTGAAAAGTTTGCAACAAGAATGCTTTGTCAAAGCTTCCTCAAATTTAAAAGTGATGTTAATAGTGAAATTCAATAATAAGAAATATATATACTTGTGTGTAGTCTATAGTCAATCACAAATAGTATTCATGAAGGTTTGGTGTAAACTCTTGATGTGATGCACAAATCATAAGCAAATGATCTCCAACCATGGTATATGTTTGCAAAAATCATTCTAAGAACAAAAACATATAGGTAATCCTTTCGGTCCTTATCCTAATGATTATCCTTTAGAAAATCCATTTGTTTGAAACATGTTCTTATTAAACTTGTTATTACGAATCTTTCGACCCTTTCGTGATGAAAATATTTCTAGTCTTGTTTTAATAAACAAACATGGTGGTTGTCAATCACCATATCCCCATACTAGTTTGTCACTCAACTTTTTGGAATAAAACACAAGAGAAATCCTTTCGATCCTTTTTCTTAAAACATGTTTTATCAACAAATCAAACCAAGACTAGTATTTTTCCAACAAACTTATTTAAACAAGATCATATATACATGCATCACATATGAGAACACTAGTATGATTAACTACATCCCAACACACAAGTATATACCAAAACTATTCCATGATAATAATAACTAAACACAAATCATAACAAAGTAATTCCAATAATTCAAGAGAATAGAAATCCATAACAAAGTTCATAGAATACCTAAACTTTTGCGATTACAAAAATTAGAATTCGTGGATTGTAACCACGCAGCGCCTCAATCACCTAGATTCACCGTACAACTCCAAATTACCAAAACTATGGATGAGAATTGTTCCTCCTTGCTCTGGACGTTTCAATGAAGACTAAACTTTTGGGCTGAATAAAAATGGTTGGTATTAGTTTTGATGTAAACTAATACACTTTTGGTTGTGTCACCCCTAGTAAACAAGGACTAGGTTCATTATATAGCCAAATAAACTTGCTCAACTGGCCAAAAACGTTCCCAACAAGTTAATAGCAAGAAATGATCGACCTCCAATGATTATGGGGAGTTAAGGCAACAATAAATGCAACTTTGTGTAACTGCAGCTCATGCAACGGATCGGTTGCTTGGTCCGGTTGCCGTTTGACCATTGCCCGCCGGATCGGTTACGGGTTCGACCGGCCATTTGGTTGTCTGATTGACTTTTGTTGACTTTCTTGTTTATTCGCTTCATTCTTTGCTCTCGCTAATGATTTCCAAGGCAAAACTTGATCTTTCCTTGCTGTAGATACTTAGAAATCATTGTACTTCCCAATCATTGAATCCAAAAGTTTCCTTGCTCGACTTCCTTCCTCGAGAATCTTCCAAATGTGCATAAAAACTTCGTTTCTTCATCATTCGTGATACCTGGCTACACATACATACACACATCTTTTGCACTTTTTCAACAATTATGAGTAAATATAGCCGATTATCATGCACAAAACCAACAATAACGCTACTAAAAACATGTTCATTTTTGGTTATCAAATTCCCCACACTTAAGTTCTACTAAGCCTCGAGTAGGTCTAACATATGCAAAGATTGATTTCAATGGTCTTGACACCATGGTTCCAAAAACGTAACAATCATCCCAAAAGAGATAATCATTGGTTTGCTTTAATTATGTGAAAAACATTCAAAAATGAACCAAACACTTTAGATAACATAACTAGAACACCTCACGAATGATTTTAAGAATTCACTCAACACTTATATATTGGTGGGTATATGTAAATCACTCAATGCCTAGTCATGATCAATGCTTTTACCATAAGCTTGTACAAGTATCAAAACAAAGAAAATAAATTCATCAAAGAGGGCATTGGGTTATATCGTTAAGGCTAAGGGTTCATAGGGGTATGGATAAGGCATGGGATGGTTTACGAAATTGTTGTTAAAAGAAAATAAAGTCAAGTCTAAACCTCTATGTTGCTAGCCATCATACAAACCACAATCCCGTAAATGATTATTTCACCTCTTCAAATATCGATCTCCTAAATATGTATAACTCAATTTAGCTCATTGGCTATAACCATTTTTTATAACAAGGTTCCCCACACTTAGTGTAAGCATACACCAAAAATCGAGAAGAGCGTCTCTTTCATCTATGTTGAAAAATGGTACACACTATGAACAAAGTGTAGCTTCTTCATAATAATAAAAAACAATCTAACATTCCAAACAACTAGCAACAAACCAATAGACATGACAAGGGTTGGCTAAAGTTTAAAGTGTAAAATCTTTTTATATTTTTCTGTATTTAACAAATGAAAAGATAGGCTCAGAGGGTGTAACTAAGAGTATCTAGTGCTAAAGATGAGCACTAACAAATGGGTCCATGTAGGTGGTTAACTAACTGATGTAGTTAGCTAAAATCATTAGATGTAAAATGGAAGGCCATTTGGGTTAAATCCTACGATGCCTCTTATCACTTGAACATATTTATATCACTCGAGAGTGATTTTAACCGTAATGCATAACTAGTACAAGTTCTAGAATCGACATAATCACCGACACACTCATAGCAAATATAAAACAAAAGATGTGTTTTATACAAAAAAAACCTCACAATTAAGTGGAAAAAGGCTATAATGCGTGCTAGAAAATGCTATCGAATCCAAAATGAATTACTTTCGTAATTTGGTTCAAATCCAAAATTTTTCAAAAACCTCATTTTACCATTGAAATTCCCAGTTATTTTTTAATATTTATCAATAATGCGTGAAAACAACTAGACCATCAAGGGCGAATTCCTTCTAATTACTTGCATCCAAAAGTTATCTAAAAAAATAAAAAAAAAGCGTATCATTTTTCCTATTTTCTTCCCTCCCCATACTTAAGTTTTGCATTGTCCTCAATGTAATAAAATGAACTTCAAAGTAAAGAAAATGGGAAAAAGAAATAGTTAAAAGATACCACGTGATAGAATATGCAATACGCATATTGGGTCATAAGAAAGCATGTGAGTTATCCAACTCCAAATATTTGACCATCAATAAGCTTCCGACACATCCATCCTGTAAACAAAAACTGCAATACACAATACACAAACAAAATAAAACAATCCAAAACAAATGCTACTAAAAACAAAATAAAACCAAGCAAAATATAATAATCATCCTAAAGAAATAGTTAAAGAGATAGAAATAATATTGTTTAACACATCATAACCATCGTCTTTGAAAACCACGAATCACGAATGATCCACGATCACTCGTCGTCCTCGCTCATCTCTTCACCTTCTTCATCTTCATACTCATCATCATCATCACTCTCAGTTACATAGTTTTCGTCCACAATCTCCGAACGAACTCTCCTCTTCTTCTTCTTTCCTCCAACTCCTGATGACGATCCTCCAACATCATAGCTTGCTCCACCAACCTCAGGTAATCGACCATATGCGGGCACTGGATCAGGAAATGGTGCATATCCAGGATATGGATACGGATAGGGTCCAGGATAAGAAGTGTAGGGGAAAGGATATGGTGGAACATTGGGTGGATTGTAGGGTGGTAACTCATAATTGGCTTCTCGAGCCATGTGTTGAAAGATAGGCATTGAATAATCATTGATGTAGTTGTTTCTCAACATCATCGAGTCTCTCCACATCCCTATTGAATCTCATCTAAATGTTGGTTCCACTCTCCAACTGAATCAAAACTACTGGATGTACCCGCTTGCACGTTCCCCATTGGTATACTTCCATCTTTGTTGTGGTGGTGGTTGTTGTTGTTGTGGTTGTGGTTCAATCCATAACCCCAAGGTTTTCGATTTCCTATTCAAAGCATTCCCAAAACCATTTGCACTCCACATCTCACTATACTTTGGCTCTCCACACTTAGCCAATTCCTCATCATTATAATACCCAAGATTCTTCGCCAACTTTGTCATGAAATGTCCTCCACAAATGTTGCTATTGCTCTTGATTCCCGGGGCCCTCCTAGACAAATACTCGGCTATCTGCCAAATCGCATTACCGTCCTTAGTTTCCTCGGCAACATCATAACCCATAAGTCGGTTTCGACATTTGTCCTGCTTCATACCTATTAAACGGCCCAGTCACTATCAATTTGTGAAGTATCCTCATTAACGGATTTTTGATGGTCACGACATTCCTCCTAGTGCAAGAATGATCTCCCACTCGATTCCAATAGGTGGGTACACTAGGGAAGTCTTTTTCGAACCTGCGAAAGCCTGAAAAGTGAGCTTCAAATAACCGATGATTAACCTCATGTGGCTCATACAGGACCAAGAGCCAAAACCGCAATGTGTAAGCATGATCCCTTCCACAAAGCCTAAACCAAACACAAACTTCCTCCATCAAGTTCTGAACATTCACCTTTCTTTCAAAATACATGGTTGAAAAGAACTCCATACACCACTCTCGATAGATCTCTTCATTGATGCTAAATGCTCTTTCCCATGACAAATCATCGAACGAATCCCCATCCGCCGGATACACATAAGATGTCCGCATCATCCTTCTCAACTCCTCTTCACACTCATACTCCGCAAACAAATCCCAATCAATCACCCTCGGAACCAAACATGTCCTATTTTGCAATTTCGATAACCTTTCCCGGAAAGCATGTTTCTCCCCGTCGGTGAGATCTTTGAACTTTAAGTTGGCATTTGCTTCCGTCTTCAAGCTATACTTGACTTTCTTCCTCTCGTTCCTTTGGCAAAGTTTTGTAACAATCGGGTTAATTGGAACTGGTCTCGAGCTTGAGCTACCTACAACAATTCTCTGCAGAAATCACAAATATAAGACAATATAAGAGTGTTAGAACAAAAGGGAAGGTTCATGGAACCCTCTAAGGTCCACTTCAAAATTTCAAAATTATCCAACCACGAGACACTGGAAGGATTCGGTGGCAGAGCAGCCGAATCGGTTACTCCTTTTGGCCAAATCCAACAGATCAGTTGCGTTGCGCAACCGGATCGGTTATGCAATCTGCATAAGGCTTTTGCCTTCTAATCCACTATCCACTCGAATTTTCTAAGTCCAATCCACTCCTAGACTCTAACATCCTCAATGATTTCTACATCCTTGAATTACTCTAAATTTGCTTTCCAAACCTCAAATCATCACACATTCATCATCTTAGAACTCAACTAATAAGACCTATATTCTATAATTACTAGTTCTAATCAACAATGTGTCATCTATTACTCACAAAAACACATCATCTACCATTAGGAATCACCAATTGCAACTTAACTTGATTCACTGGCATAACCTAATTAAATCCGAAAATTCAATCATCTAATATTCATTCCATGTTGAATCAATCACTACAATTCTTTTTGCAATGCATTCCTATATGAATTACCCACTTAATCCAAAAATATAACAACTTAATTCGAATTATAACAAAAAACCCCCAAATTAGTGACCTAATATGCAATTCGAATCAAATGCTCTAATTAAACCTCAATTGAGTTAATTGAATGTAGATGCTTGCTTGTTTGGGTGCCATGATGTTCTCCTACAACTTAAACAATCTTCAATTAGCTTCTCTTGGACGAATTTTGCAAAACCAATTTGGAGAATTAGTGTGTGTGTGTGTGTTTTTCTGGAAAAGTGAATATTTGGTATATATACTTGAATGCAACCGATTCAGTCATGGACACAACCGTTTCGGTATGCATTTTGCCAAATTTTTCATTTTTCATGTTACTTAGGCATTTACCTTCCAAGCAACAATTTTTTTTACTCAAAAATCCTGTTAAAGATGCACACAACATTAATCCACCATTTGGAAATTTCAACAATCATCCAATCTTAAAACTCAAATCATCATACTTACGAACTAAACCAAGTCTCAACTAAAACTCATAGTCATAATGCATTAACCAAATAACCTCAATCATAAAAAAAAGGTAAAACTGAAAACAAAAATCCTAAATGCATCAAATTAAAAAGAAATAGTTCATGAAATTCAAGCAAACAATTGCTTGTTTATTATGGTCCCTTGTCTTCTCCTTAGAATTCCTCGAAATACTCTTGTCTTAGGATGTCCTCACTTTGAAATTTCCCGGTCAACTCACGGTATGTTTCAAAAGTTTTGAACTTCCTTATAAATCTTCTTCCGTCCGGACATAGTATATCGAACTTAACATGCCATTCTCCATCTCCATTTTGTCTCTTGTAAATGCCCGACCCTTCGGGTCTCCATTCCAAATTCTTTAGTTGCACCAGTAAAGAACCTAAGAAATCGGTCAACTTCTTGTAGACTAGGATGTTTTTGAATGGGTTATAGAATGCTTCCACCGCTAATGCACGTTCCATCTCATCCTCTATATCAAAATAAGGTGGAGCTAATGGTCCATACATTGGGTTTCCTTGGATATCACGTACTTGAAACAAGTCAAATCATCATTCACTTCCATCCATTCTAACTCCTCCATAAATTCCAAAGTTGGTCCTCTAGGTTTGGGATAGTATGTTTGCTTTGAAATCCCATCATCAATAGTCATCATGCCTCTTCCCATGTCTATAATTGCATCACAAGTTCGTAGGAATGGTCTCCCTAATAGAAGTGGTAAACTCTTGTCCACCGGAATGTCTAGGACAAGAAAATTGACCAAATATGGTTGATAGCCAATTTGAACTCTCACATTCTTCACCTCTCCCATTGCTTTAGCTTGAGAATTATCCGCCATGGTAAGCTTCGAATGATTTGGTTGCGGATTACATAGGCCTAAAGTCATAAACAATGGATAGGGCATAACATTAACACTTGACCCGTATCGGCTAAGGCATAAACTGGTGTAGTCACATTCACTTTTATTGGCAACACAAAATTCCCCGGATCCTTCTCCTTCCGTGGCATGCCTCTAAACAAAATTCTATCTCTATCCTCCTCCGATAGATTCTTATCTTCCAACCTAGCCCTTGCTAGCATCACCGCATCCAATTTCTTACGGTAGAGAACGTAATCTTGAAGTACCTCTATCACCGGTTTCTTCTCATTAAGCTCAAGAAACTTTTGTTCTAGGTTTTAAAATTGCTTCTTTTGTTAGTCGTTAAAGGTTTGAAAGTATTTGTAGTGGGAGGTGATGATGGTGTGTAATCATTTTATTGGATGTGGTTGGGGTTAGTTTGTTGGATGAAGTTTTCTTCCTATTTGCCTTCCCCATCTTAACTACTTCCCCATCTTTCTCTTCCATGTTGGCACACAATTCCATTAGCATCTCGTTCAGTCCTTTTCCTTCTTCCAAATTAGTTATATTGATCCTCATTTCACCCATTGCAAAATCAACTTGACATTTGGTCGTTACAAGAAAGTCTCGACCAAAACATACATTGGGTTCATCCACATTCCCTTCTTCTAACACAACAAAATCTGTTTCAAAAATGTGACCATGAATGTTGACCTTAAGATTTTTAACCATCCTTCTTCCATATGCTTCATAATCCAAACGTACATGACCAATTTGGTCAAGAACCTTCTCCAAAATGTAGTTTTCTCCATAAGCCATATTAAGTTGCGCGTCCCAGCACTTACCTCCTTCTACACTACAAGGCGTACCGAACCTGATTAGTGGCGAATCATACACCGTTAAAGGTGCTTGTGTGAATACCACAACTCTTCCCTTCTTGGGAAGTTGAACTTTGTTTTCACCCGTTTCCTCCATATTAACCATATCAATCCCCAAATCTTTCTTACTTTCTTCTAAGATACCTCCAATCTTTTCCAGTGAACTTCCGGTGTCTTTGAACATTTCATCCAAGGTACGAAGGTATTCCGAAATTCCGCTCAAACTATCCATACTAACTAGCTAAACTAGACAAAACAAAATAAAACAAAATCCGAATCATAAGCGTTAGAGTATAAGCGTTAGAGTTAGTAAAAACAAGAACAAACTATAGAAACATATACTAAGCAAGCAAAGATACTTAACAAAACTAAAAACATAAGTTAAAACTCAAAATCTAAAAATTAGAAAAATTTTACCGAGAGCTCCAACCGGATCGGTTGGCTCACCAACCGGATCGGTTGGTGGTAATAAGTAGACCAAATAATCTAACCGGATCCGGTTGCGGGTTGCAACCGATCGGTTAGATCGAACCTATTTTTTATAAATAAAACTGAATATTAATTGAAATTAAGAATCATTAAGTGTACTAAAACTCTGAATTAATTAAGACTCTACAATACCCTATAATAAATGACTTAATAATTAAACATTAAACCAAAAACTATATTAACTACCAATTAAAAACTACCATAAAGATAATTAAACCATATAAACTGAAAAATTACTATCTAATCATTACGATCAAAACTTGAATTAATCTAGAACCAATTAACTAATAATAAAAATATAAAAAAATATTAAAAATCTAAGAAATTATTAAACTACAAGATATAATATGTAAATAAAATCTAAAATGACAAGAATTACTCTAGGAACTATAACACAAATCACTAAATAAACTAGAACCATGAAATAAAAAATAAAAAATAACTCCGTAGCTCTAACCGGATTCGGTTAGCTTTTAACCAAAACTTTTTTTTACTTATCACCAAACTCAATTCCAATACTACCAATCTTACAGAAAATCAAAATTGAAATAAAATCGGCGCGGCGCAAAACTTGATTGATGTTACGTGTAGTGCAAGTTTTAAAATTTATAAACACGATTTAACCGTCTAATTCTATTAACACATACGAGCAAGTATACTCGTCCGTGATAGCAAAGTTGGGTAAGTCGAGATCGTCCCCAAGGGATTTTTAGTTTGAAATTGTTTCCTTGAAAAGTTTGCAACAAGAAATCTTTGTCAAGGATTCCTCAAATTTAAAAGTGATGTTAATAGTGAAATTCAATAATAAGAAATATATATACTTGTGTGTAGTCTATAGTCAATCACAAATAGTATTCATGAAGGTTTGGTGTAAACTCTTGATGTGATGCACAAATCATAAGAAAATGATCTCCAACCATGGTATATGTTTGTAAAAATCATTCTAAGAACAAAAACATATAGGTAATCCTTCCGGTCCTTATCCTAATGATTATCCTTTAGAAAATCCATTTGTTTGCAACATGTTCTTATTAAACTTGTTCTTACGAATCTTTCGACCCTTTGATGAAAATATTTCTAGTCTTGTTTTTAAACAAACATGGTGGTTGTCAATCACCATATCCCATATACTAGTTTGTCACTCAACTTTTTGGAATAAAACACAAGAGAAATCCTTTTGGTCCTTTTTCTTAAAACATGTTTTATCAACAAATCAAACCAAGACTAGTATTTTTCCAACAAACTTATTTAAACAAGATCATATATACATGCATCACATATGAGAACACTAGTATGATTAACTACATCCCAACACACAAGTATATACCAAAACTACTCCATGATAATAATAACTAAACACAAATCATAACAAAGTAATTCCAATAATTCAAGAGAATAGAAATCCATAACAAAGTTCATAGAATACCTAAACTTTTGCGATTACAAGAATTAGAATTCATTAGTTGTAGCAACCATGCCTCTCAATCACCTAGATTCACCGTACAACTCCAAATTACCAAAACTATGGATGAGAATTGTTCCCTCGCCTCTGGGCGTTTTATAGTAAGACTAAACTTTTGGGCTGAATAAAAATGGTTGGTATTAGTTTTGATGTAAACTAATACACTTTTGGTTGTGTCACCCCTTGTAAACTAGGATTAGGTTCATTATATAGCCAAATAAACTTGCTCAACGGCCAAAACGTTCCCAACAAGTTAATAGCAAGAAATGATCGGCCTCCAATGATTATGGGGAGTTAAGGCAAAAATAAATGCAACTTTGTGTACTGCACTCATGCAACCGGATCGGTTGCCATTTCATTGCCAGCCGGATGGTTACGGGTTACGACCGAATGCATTTTGGATTTCTTGATTGGCGTTTGTTGACTTTCTTGTTTATTAGCATTCTTTGCTCTGCTTGATTTCCAAGGCAACACTTGATCTTTCCTTGCTGTAGATACTTAGAAATCATTGTACTTCCCAATCATTGAATCCAAAAGCTTCCTTGCTAGACTTCCTTTCTCGAGAATCTTCCAAATGTGCATAAAAACTTCGTTTCTTCATCATTCGTGATACCTGGCTACACATACATACATAATACGCATCTTTTGCACTTTTGCAACAGTTATGAGTAAATATAGCCGATTATCATGCACAAAACCAACAATAACGCTACTAAGAACATGTTCATTATAGGCGTTATCAAATTCCTTAGGACATTATATATTTTCTAGAAATGTAAAGTTTTAGCATTTACATATGACGAAAGCTTGATTTACATAAAATGTGGAAATATCTACAATGCCCCATTTGACGCATTTTATAAATCATTTAAGTAACCTACTTATACACTTAATCAAAAGCATGAAACAACATAACTTAACATTACTAAAACATCCCAGAGATGTCTATACAAATTAATGACTCATAGCATTTTAAAATGGGTAAAAGTGGCTAACTGCCAAACACCCATTTTTGTCCCGTTTTACCTACAACTTTTGTTAGCCTTAATAGAAAGTGATGGTCATTCACGATTAGGAACTTTGTAACGTGTCTAAGATATTTTAATAGAATAGTCAATGGGCTCATGGATTGGTGATAACACCAAATAATCATGACTTTTAAGTGTCAATTTCCCCCGCTTATGCTCATACTTTATGTCATTTATATGGATATATACTCTTATTTCTTTATATTTCGTTTCGGGTAAAATATGAGGTTAGAGCGGCATTTTGAGATTTTCTTAACGATTTTACTTTAGTATGCTATCTTTAAAGAAGCTACGACGTAACTCATTTTGAATTACGCGTAGCTGGGATTCGTTCTGAGACCAACTCAACTGCGATTCTGGCGTAACTCACAACTTAAGTTACGCCGTAACCATCTAGGTCATGAAGAATTTCATGCCTCTGCCAACTACGACGTAACCTCTTCACATGCATTACGACGTAACCAACTTCTGTTTAGAAGGTATTCAATCTGTAACTATCTACAAAATTATGGCGGAGCTTCAATTACGGCGGAACTATTCCTTAGGTTACGCCGTAATCACCACTACGAGCTTCTTGTTTAGAAGATAATTAACTACGGCGTAACTCTCAACTTAAGTTCGCGTAACTATGATCGGGCCTATAAATACAAACCAAAATCATTTTACATCATTCACTCACAACACAAAGTCAAAGAATGTGAAGAGGGTTCCTAGGGCAGATCATACCAAGCATAAAGCCATCTCAAGGGAGGAATCAAACCATATCAATAAGCTTTAGCGATTACTACTACTTTTCACTTTAATTCATGTCTTCATTAATCATGTTAAACATTGATTTATTTGTGTCTTTTAATATGATCGGCTAAGCACCTTTGGTGCTTGCCTAGTTATGATTCCTTGATTGTATTGTTTGTGTTTTCATGCTTCTAAAATTGTTTCTAGTGTATGCATGCATAGTTCAATGGTAGTTACCCTAGCTTTGGTAGTTTTGAATTGTGGTCGTATCTAATTGCTTAGGAGAATTGACCAACTGACCCTAAGTAAGTAGGTAGAGAGGCTTGGTAAGAATTGACCAAAAGACTATCAAATCCCTCTTGTGCGAAGGATTACCGTTCAGAAGGATGAACTTAAGAAGTTAGGGATGTGTGTCTAAGATGCTAGGCCGGGCACATATTGTTTCGAATCTTGAATGTAGGGTACTTAATGACTTGGCTTAGGTTGCTTGAGACCCTCGACTCCCCAAAGGGTAGGCCTTTGACGTCGGGTAGGAATCTTTGTCGATAGGTTATGACGAATTGACCAAATGTTGTCATACGACTTAAACCACTTGAATCAATGTGAAGTAATTAGAAAACATAGACATTACATGATACGATGAATAATTTGGTTAGCACATTTTCTCACCATTGTTCAAAACCTTAATTTACTTTTCGCAATTTATTTATTATCTTTAGTTTAATTAATCATTTCAATATTAAAACCTTTTAAAACTGTGACAATTAGACTTAATAGGATCCTCATCTACATAGCTCTTGGGAACTACCTCGGCTTTACCACTTTGTATACTCGTCGATCGGGTTCCTTGCTCGTTAGTGCAATAGGTAGACCTTAGGTAGAAGAGGCTTAGAAATATTAAATCCTAGTCGGAAAACACGCCAGAATTTTGGCGCGTTCTTGGTGGCTATATTAGGGTTTTATTAAGTCTATTTTATTTAACATTCTTTTCTTTTCTCATGTCGGATTCAAAACTCGAAGCTCTAAACCATTCGGCCACTCCGTTCGACAATACTGAAGATAATTTGGGTAGAAGAGACTACTCTCCTATTCAATCCATAATATCTTCTCATTTTATGAGTCGAGGTCATTCTAACTTCGAGCACGAAGCAAATGAGGAGATCGATGATGACGGGCTAACTATGGAACAATATCTGGATAGAACAAACACAAACTGTCAAAGGGCTTTCAACTCACAAAACCGACGGGGAATTCTCTATCCCGAGCTAGTTCATCCAGAATTGCATGACTTACAAGGGAGACAAGAATGAAGATGTTCAAGAGCATGTTGAGGAAGTACTTTACGTGTCTTCTCTTTTTGGCATCCGGAATATTTCGAGATACTCCATCATGGTGAAAGTATTCCTATGACTCTCACGGAACAACTAGAAGGTGGTTTAATAAACTCCTGCTGAATATAAGGGAACATGTGATTGACTCGAAGAGTTTGTGCAATTCATCCACCCTCGAAAATCGCTAAGCTTCGATATCTATAGGTTTGTTCAAGAAAGGGAAGAAACACTATATCAGGCATAGGAAAGATATAATGAGCTTCCCTATCGTTTTCCTACACATGACCTCAATAAGCATCAAATTGTCTACATTTTTATAGGGTATAAATATCGAGACCGTCAGATTCTTAATTCACAAAGACCTATTCGGGAATGGCGCTTGACAAAGCTTTAGAATCCATTCAACGGACAGTGATCATTGCCACAAATGGCATGTAGAGACAGGATATGGACCTAAGGACAATTTCTATCACAAAGTCATGAAAACAATGACTAATAAGGAAGATGATTATGGGATGAAATTAGAGACAAAGAAACGAGAAAGCTAAAGAATATGAAGCTCTGAGGATGGAAGAAGCAAAAAGTTTAGTTGGCACCAAGGTTAGATTTAACTTGGAAGAAGTGGTTCTTAAGCACATTGAGGAATTCAAGAAGAGAGATGAAAAGGGAGGAAAAGATGATTAGGGAATTTGTCAATAGCACAATATCCTCCCTTAAGATTCACGATGATCGAATCAAAAGCTTAGAGAAGTGGCTCAAGGCCATTGCGATTATTTGGATAGCGTGATATAAAAGCTAATGAAGAAATTGTCAACTCAGTGACAATTGAGGCAGTTTCGATGAGCGAACTACCTTCTCAGAAGGTCAAGAGGAGGCTCAACAAATAAAAACTCCTACTTCAAGATCGGGGGCTCTTAGGTAAATTTACCGTTAATTAATTCCATTAAAACTAATGAAATTCAAATTTTGCAGGAATTAAGTAATGAGATGAGTAAACTTGAAGAGATAGCTTCGGTCAAAATGAATGCTCAATGTTCGACAATTTTAAGAAATGAATTGCCACATAAGGAAAAAGACCCCGTGATGTTTTACTCTCCCTTGCCTAATAGGTAATCTCAACGTCTGCAATGATTTGGCTGATTTAGGAGCGATATTAGCATCATTACCCATTCGATGTTTTTCCGTATGGGTGTTGAGAGTTTAAAGCCGGTCAAAATGGACATCGAGATGGCGGATAAATCCATGCAAGCGCCTAAGGGATTGTAGAAAACGTCTTAGTGAAATATAACAAGTTCCTTTTCCTAGTGGATTTTGTTATCTTAGATATTGCTGAAGACAACCGGATCCCAATTGTTTTAGGGAGGCCCATGCTCGCAACTGCTCACACAAAGGTTGATGTTTTCGCTCGAAAAATGACATTGGAAGCTAACGGAGAAGTTATTACTTTCAGGCGAATGAACTTCTATCCCAGGAGGGTTTGTGTGGTCAATCATAGCGTTTGGATGATGTCTTGGAAGAATTTTTGAACGAAGCTCCTAGAACTCCTTCAAAACATAACGGTTTTTATTCAGGAAAAGATTTTGATGTTTTCGTTGACTATGAAGAAGAGGAGGAGAGATTGGGAGTTAGTCCCGATGATTTTTCTAGCGACATTGACATGGTCCTTGGCACAAAATCATGAAAAAAAATTCACCACCGGATCAACCAATGTTCTTTGGGATCGGGACTCGGATTCATCATCGAAATCCCTATAATCTTCAAATCTCATGCAAAATAGGGTTCATCGATTTCCATTCTTTTGTTGACATGAATTCTCGGTGAATGTCGTCAAAGAATGTTACAACAGTTATGATGAAAGAGTTGGAGTATAAGGGGAATAATTTCCTCGAGATCGCAATTAATGTTCATGTTTTCGTCAGGATGCATACCTTTTTAGTCGACTTCGTGGTGTTAGATGACATTAGCGAATTTGTGGACAATGGAATCCACGATGTGAATTTGGGAAAGCCTTTCAAGAATATATCTGGATTAGATGGGGATCTTTGAAGGGGGTTTTGGTTAAAATTGGCAATGAAAAAACTATTTTTTAAATGCCAAGAACCGTTCTAAATTTCAAAAAGTGGACCAAGAGGCGGTTAAGTCACTTGGCTTCTTTATATAGCGAGGAAGATAAAGTCAATGGGTTTAAACACCGCACCAAAAGATAAAGAACTTTACATGGGGTGCCTAAAACTTAGGGAAGAATATAAGAACAACGGTACAAAGTGGTATTGGTTACTCCAAAAATATATGATGATATGCATATAGTCACACAGCGTTTTTGTATGCAAAGGTACTTTCCGTAGGTGCCCTCTGTGACATTTTTATTTCGTGGCCTTTTCATTGAAAAGTGGCCCCGAATATATGTGACAAATTAGACACAAGTTTTGTTGGGTTAATAAGTATTAGTGACCGTAAACACTTTATAGTCACACGAATGGTTTTTGAGAGTAACTATTGGTCATCCTTTGGCTACATAAATATATAATAGATGTGACATTTGAGATGATTTATTCAAGTAAATGTTTTGTGTGCTATTTCCCGTCTGTGGCCACATGAATATATAACAAATGTGGCGTTTGTAATGATTTAGTCACTGGTGTTGTTTTGTTGGAGTTAGTCACATACAATTTAAAACAAAGTGGCCAAAAGTGTTAATAAGTGTGACCATATGTTGTTTAAAGTGAAGAAATTTATATTTATTGTGACTATTGTTCATCAATGGCCACTTGAATTTTATGTTTGTGTGGCCATTTT
>OU343224.1:167141268-167225081 GCA_910596185.1 Chrysanthemum makinoi
ATGTTTTTATATACCCGTATATAGTGAACTCACGCTTATATGTCAGCTTTCATCTCTCCAGTCAAGTACTCAGGTTGATAAAAATTATCCTCTTCATATAAACCATGTAATAGCTTAATTACTAGTGTGTTACTGTGATCTAATATGCTACGGAATGTATGCTATCAAGTTACGTTGAACTGAAGTACAAGGGCAGCAATTATAAAACCATACATGCTGCTAACTTGTATGTGCATGATATCAGAACTGTCTTTGCAACGAAGAAAACAGTAAATTGAGGTAATCTTAAAAAGTAATTATTGAAAAAAAAAAAGAAAAACTAAATTAGTCAAGTGTAGCAGTGCTTTACGTCATGTGGCAAAAATTAAGCTATCTCATTGGTCAAAATTTGCTTAACTATTACGTAGTACTATCATTTTTACAAACCACAACCACGTTTAATAACTTGTGTGTACATGAGTTTTAGAAATTAAATAAAGCTAAAATTATTTTAAGTCCATATATTAAACTAAAATTTCAAACAAAACTTAATTGTTGTGTACTTGTGTAAATCTCGTACATACACATGACTTATTATTAGTGGGATGTGATTTAATTTGTACATCATTTATTTTGACATCCAACCATTAAAATAAATCACTTATGCACATAATACAACACTACTACATTATCTAGTGGTGGATGAAAATAATAATAATATACAAATCATTTCAGATTATTAATATTAATATGATAAGTAACCTATAGACATCATATTTACCGTCGACAAATTCCCTGCCGCTGGTCAACTTATATCATGTCATAATCATAGTTAACTACCTATAATTCTATAAACTCTTACAGTAATATTCTAATAGAGAACTACACCATTCGTCCCTTGTAATACGTTGACCATCAAGATTCGTTTCTGACCATTAAAAGCTGCCGTACTTAACCGCGAACGTTAGTCATCGTTGGTCCCTCACCCTAACTGGTTGGACTAATAAGCAAGTAGCCTTGTTAAATCGAGGGTATTTTTGTCTTTTTACCACCTAACAACATCTTCTTCTTCCTCCATTAATCCATCTTCATACCCATTCTAAACAAACACACTAACACCACCACCATTATCACCATAACCCATCACCAAACACAAAATTCATTTCCAAGTCCTATTTTCATCCACCACACTCAATATCTTCATCCACCCGCCAAAAACCATAAATTCAAAAGTATATAAACCGAAAACCATTTTCATCCACCACACTCAATATCACTCAATATCATTCAAAAGTATATGAGTTTGGATTCGTATGTCTCTCATCCAAACACTTGTTATTTTGTTGATAATCATGGAGATATCACTTGAGAATCAAGATAATTCACCGCATCCATCACACTCGACCATTTTAGCATTCTATTTCATTTTTCATATCAAACATATATAACTATAACCCGCTTGTAATAAGATCAACGAAACACAAACATCCTTGGAAATAATTAAGCACCACACACCAATAAAACTTTTTTGGTATTCTTTCTTTAAAATGAAACCCACAAAATCACAACCATTGATGTTATTCTTGACCCGTAAGGGTGTTTGTTGTTTGTTCGTTCACGCCTGACCCGTAAGTGAGCTTGGTCTAATTGTTCGACCCACCACCGCTCATTTTCAGTCAACCACAGCCCACCCGAAGGGTGTGTTTGTTATTTGGTTTGTACCCGGTGAAAACATGACACCCAATGGGGTTTAAGTTGTCGGACCAAAAGAAACGACCCAAAGGCGCGGTTCTGTTTTCGCTATTGACTGCCTACGTTTACTTTGGTGTTGTTTGTTTAGGTACAAGAACACCAAAGGTGTTTTCTGGATGGGGGTTTGTTGGAGGGCAGGATGGGTGGGGTGTTTAATTGTTGTCGGACCAAAGAAACGACCCAAAGTGTGGTCCGGTTCTTCGCCGTCGTTGATGGTGGGGTCGGTTGATGGGGGTTTGTTTTGGATGATGCACGGGTATGTGTGGATTCTTTGGTGGTAAGAGGAGAGGTGGAGTGGGGTGGAGAAAGTGGTGGTGGTTAAAGGTGGTGGTGAGGTATCGGTGGGAGATGATGGTGGTGTGGGAAGTGAAGGAGAGACATGGTTGTTGTTGATGTTGTGTAGTTGTGTATGTAGTTGTGTTCGTTTTGGTTGTGTTGGATGTTGTTCACTTGTTTTTTTTTTTTGGGAAAAGACAAATATACCCTCCACTTACAAAGCTTAACGCCCGTAGTCCAACCGTAGTAGGTGAGACCACGATGACTAACGTTTCGCAGTTAAGGACCGTTTCAATTTTTTTGGTCAAGGACGAAACTTGAGGATGGCACGTAGATACACAAGGACAAATGATGTAGTTTACTCTATTCAATATAAATAAATACATGTTATACCCCTGTTGTATACGAATAGGGTTAAGTTATGGGTTTCATACTGATTAATGGTGTTTGGTTAGTGGGCTCGGAATGAAATAGTATATCATAGTTATAGACTCATTACCTACCAATTTGTTTGCTAAGAATTCATTCCATGAGCCGCTCACTTTTCCACTACAAAATTGAAACAATTATACACTTTTTCATACAGATTTTGCATACAAACATAAACAATCGTAATAATACACTTTTTTATATTCATTGTCATTTTACCCCATACCAAATTCGATACTCATTATGATTCCTAATAACAAACCAAACTAACCCCAATCAAGTTTTTATACTATCTCTTCTTAATATCCTTAAATCTGCATTTTTTCTAAATCCAACTAATAGCTTCAACATTAACTTTAACAAGCTGGCATGACACTTTTGGCGACACTAAGTAACCTTCTAAAAGTATATTTTTTAGTTATTAATCTCACAAAATATAATTAAACAAAATTAATGTATTCAAACATTAAATAAAATTATATATCTTAAAAAAATATTCCATATTTGTTATTTGAGAGAATTGCATATATGTTAAAATCTCGTGTGTGTGAGCCTTTATAAAAGAGCATTGCATAATAAGACATCAAAAGTAAGTCTATTGGACTTTAGCGATGGGTCCTACCGAAAGACAAAGAGGTAACGCGTTTTATATCAAAGCATACAATTGTTTACTTACTAACATTTGAATTAAGTGTCAAACTACACAAAGAAAACAAGAAAGATTTGCAAACATCTTTTTATTGAGTAGTGATTACAATTATACAAACATGTTTCATATGAGTAAGTATTACTAAAAACATGTATATATGAACAATATTAAGAACTTGTAAAAGGACGTCAGTTTAGAATAGGAAAAGGAAATGTAAAATAACATGAGTGGTTACGATGAAATCGCGTTTTTATTCCCGGCGCTAGAATAATTAACTAATGTAACATGAGTTTTTAAAATATATTATACTACATCTGTCCTTAAATAAGTGTCCAGTTTAACTTTTCAGAGTCAAACTAGATCAACTTTGACCTTATCTATTTTTGCGAGTGTTATATAATACTTAGAGGTGGCAATTTAAGACCCAATGGTTAAATTTGGGTCTAGTTGGGTAAATTTTTTTAATGAGATGAGTCTAAATGGGTTTAGTTTATTTTAATAGATGAGTCTAGTTGGGTATAGTTTATTTTAATTAATTAATATTGATGGGTCTAGTTGGGTATAATAATATACCCACATGGGTCTAGTACAATATTTACATGGTTTAAGTTAATTGTTAACTAAAATTATAAAAATCACTCACAATATAATTTTATCATTTTCATTCGTTTTTCTCCGTTTTTTACGGTTTTTTACATTTTTGTCCGTTTTACACGTTTTGTCTTTTTTTTTGTCCGTTTTACACGCTTTTCTACTTTTTTTTTAATGCTTGTCCTTTTGAAGGCTCTGCTTTTTTACGCTACCGCGTTTTCACGCTTCCACTGTTGGCTTTTTACGTTTTACGATTTTTGTCCGCTTTTACACGATTTCGGCCATTTTTACGTTTTTGTCCTTTTTGACAATTTTGCTCGCTTTTTCCTGCCACGTTTTTTTACGTTTTTGTCCGCTTTTGTCCCGCTTTTACGCACGTTTTTACGTTTTAAGTCGCCACCGTTTTTTCACGTTTTTATCCGTTTTACACGCCAACCGTTACGTTTTTACGCTCGCCTTTTTTCACGTTTTTTGCTGCTTTTCTATTTTTTACGATTTTGTCCGTTTTAACCGCTTTTGCTTTTAAGCGTTTAAGTCGCCCCGCTTTTTGACAATTTTGTACGGTTCGTTTACCGGGTACGATTTTTTACATTTTGTCCGTTCGCCCCTTTTACGCTTTTGTCCGTTTTTACGCGGCCATCCGCTTTTTGCGTTTTTCACCACTTTCCGCGTTTGCCGCCTATTTTTTTTTTATGCCGTTTTTCAGCATCGCGCTGCTTTTAGCGCCGCTTTTCTCGTTTTTGCTCGTTTTTACTCGTTTTCCCGTACGCTGGCCGTTTTTTTTACGCGTTTGGCCCCGTTTTACGTTTTGTCCGCTTACACGTTTTTTACGTTAAATCGCCGCCCGCCATCGCTGTTCGTTTTTACGTTTTCCGTTTTACATGATTTCGTCTCGTTTTTTTTCGTCGCTTTTGTCCGCTTGACAATTTTGCGTTTTTGCCCGATGCCCGGTCAGTTTACGCTTGCCGCTTGCCAAGACGCTTTCGTCCGCTTTTACGATTTTTGTCCGCTTACACACGTTTTATCATTCTTTACAATTTTGTTCGCTTTACACGCTGCGTTGATCCACGCTTTCTCCCTTTTTACCTGGTTTTCTCTGGTTTTACCTCAAGCTTTTCAGTTTTTTACGTTTTCACCTGTATTTTACTCCCGCTATTTACGTTTTTGTCCGTTTTTGCACATTTCGCCCGCTTTTGCACGGTTTTTACGTTTTTGTCCGTTTTACACGTTGCCAGTCAGGTTTTTACGCTTTTATCCGTTTTTACACGCTTTTGTCCGTTTACGTTTTTATGTCTTTTGTGTCCGCTTTTACGCATTGCCATTTTACGCTTCGCTTTTTTCACGATTACGCTTGTTTACGTTTTGTCAAAGAACACGACACGCTTTTCGACTTTTTTCGGTTTTGTCCATTTTAAACATTTTCTTGCTTTTATTCGTTTTGCATTAAAACCGACAAAAACGTAAAAAACAGACATGAAAACGTAAAACGGAAAAAACATAAAATACTGGCGAAAACGTAAAAACTCGCTTAAAAACGCTAAACACGGACAAAAAATGTACGAAACGTGTAAAATAAACAAAATACGAAAACCCGCGTGAAAAGGCAAAAGATTAAAAAAATGGCCGAAACGTGTAAAACGGAAAAACGTAAAAGCACTTAAAACGTGAAACAGATAAAAATCGTGAAAAACGTTAAAACTGGACGAAAACGCGTAAAACCGGACAAAACGTAAAAAACGAACGAAAACGCGGAAAAAGGGCAATAAAAGGTAAAAAGGGACAAAACGTAAAAAAACTAACGAAAACGCTAAAACCTGACAAATGTGAAAACGGACAAAAAACGCAGTAGAAGTAACTAAAAAGTGTAAAACGGATAAAATAAAAAGATGCCAACAGATTAAAAGCGAAAACGGACAAAAACGTAAAAATTTACGTTAAAAGCGGACGAAAACGTAAAAAACAGACGAAAACGTGGAAAAACCGACAAAAACGTAAAAAAACGGACGAAAATGTGTAAAAACTGACAAAAACGTAAAAAACCTGAAGAAAACGGACAAAAAAGTTGAAATACGGGCAAAAACGTAAAACAACAACGAAAACGGTAACGGAAAAACGAGTAAAACGGAGAAAAACGTGAAAACGAAACACGAAACGGTGAAAAGAGGCAAAACGTAACAAACAAACTTAAACGCAAAACTTCAGGCAAGAACGCAAAAAAAACTGACAAAACGGTAAAATCGACAAAAACGTAAAAAACCTCACTAAAACGGACAAAAAGTTAAAATACCTGCTTGAAACGTAAAAACGCACGTAAAACGAAAAAAACGGAAAACTAAAAACTGGACGGGGAAAACTTGTTAAAAGGCAAAAACGTAACAAAATGTACAGAAAAACGTAAACGGACAAAACGAAAAAGCGGACAAATAAGTGTAAAACGGACAAAAACGTAAAAAACCTGACAAAACCGACAAAAAAAAGCGTAAAAAATGGTAAAATGCGGTTAAACGTAAAAAATGGCAAAACGAGTCTTTAAAACGAGTAAAACGCAGTAAAAAACGTAAAAACGCGGTGAAAACGTGAAAATGTGCAAAAACGTAACAAAACGGACGAAAGCGTGTAAAAAACGGACAAAAACGTAAAAAACGGATGAAAACGAAAAAATAGATATGAATACTTTTTGTCTTTATTTACAATAATTAATTATTATGTTCTATGATGAAACAAAAACGCAAGAAAACCCAAAAACCCCGACCCGACCCGACTCTTACCCATTTATACCCATACCCATCTAGACCCATCCTTCCAAGTGACCCATTTAGACCCATACCCATATAGACCCATACCCATCTAAGACCCAAGACCCAACCCAACCCAACCCAACCATTTTGCCACCTCTAATAATACTTGATGCAAAATCTATGAATTGATTGGGTTTTAACTATATTTTTCATTGGTATAGTTTTTCATCAAGTATTATATCACACAAAAAAAATATTTACGGTCAAAGTTGAACCAGTTTAACTCTGAAAAGTCAAACCTACACTTATTTAAGAACGGAGGGAGTAGCTTTTTAGACCAAAAGAAGAAATTATGTCCATTATTACATGACATAATTTATCAAGGGAGAGTTGATTTAAGAATGGATAGCAGAGAAGGGTTCCAATAAGTAGAAATAGGAAAATTAAAATGAAAAAAGTGAGAATAATTGAAAAAAATTAATAGAAGATATATTTGTATTTTTTATATGCATCTTAAATATGCAGTTGTTATTTCTTTTAATTTTTTTATTTTGATTTTATTTTTTATTTGATCATAATTCATAGATAGCAATGTAGAAAAACATACTCTGTATATTATATGGTTTACTCCCTACGCATAGATCTTAAGGCTAGTCACAAGCTGGAACCTAGTTCGTGCTACATCAATTTCTCCTAATTTTAATTGACCTGCGACGACCTAGTTGCCACAGTGGTGATCTGACAATTTATTTTTATTTTTATTTTTTATTTTATTTATTTATTTTTTTTAATTCAAATATTTTTGAAAACAAAATTAAAATTCATTAAAAATAAATAAAAACATTACAATATATTAAAATGAAACGATAATGAATACATAATACATAAATCCTAATCTGAATACTCCTCGTCCGCAGGATCATATGCGGGAGGTATATAATCCTCGAGGCGAGACAAAGCTTCCTCGTCTACCGGAGATTCCTCACCGGAGACTCCTGGATCATCATCTTTGTTCACCCAATAGCTCCAATTGACTTTGGTGTTGATGTTGTTCGTTATCCGTTGAACACACTTCCATAACTTGTCAATAAGTTCACATCTCTGGGGCTTCCTCCTCATAAATTTATCGATAACACCATTTCGCTCGCTAGTCATGATGTCGTTGCAGTCTTCGTAATGTCTCTCATCTCAGCCTTCTCATTCCTCCCTCCTCAAAGAATTGGATGACGCGTATAATAAGCGCTTTTCTAAATTTCATCATCATCTATTGCATTGATTTTCAACGTACGCTCAGATATCAACGGAATACTACCGAGATCGAAAAGCTATAATGATATTGCGTAAATAGAATGAATTTTATGTTGAATTGTGTTTGAAATTATGTGTTTAAAAATGTGTTTGAGGTTTGTATTTATAAAGTTGTAAAAATGTGTTAAGTTTATTTATTATTATTTTTATTACAAAAGGGAAAGTATTATTTGGATTTTAGTGGTTTTACACTAGGTTGAGAGGCAACCGATTTCAAGGTTTGGGCCGCTTCCCCAACCGAAGCTCAACCTTCTTCCCCACAATGGCATGACCTTGCTCGACCAAGCATGCAACCGACAAGACCTTGGCCATAAGGCCTGTGTACCACCTATACAGTATAACGAAGGTAAAAGTATTGACGACGTAACATTAGTAATACATATGCATAATTTTTCTTGATGTTCAAGTTACGTGCGTACTTACGTATGAAATGCAATATATTCGTAGTACCCCGTTTATATGTTTACCAAAGAGTACATATAATTAAACAATTTTTGCATGTCACCAATATCATCAATTATGAGAAAATGATCATATTAATAACAGCAATGCTCAAACGTTGAGTATTCAAGTGTGGGGTCGTGGGGAAACATACGACGGCTTGCAATGCATAGATTTTTAATTACCGATATACATGTATATAATTTAGAGTAAATTACACCGTTCGTCCTTCTGGTTTGCGTTGACCGACGGGTTTAGTCCTTTGAACAAAAAAATTGCACCGGTCGTCCTTAAGTGTGAAACGTTATGCGCCTCTAGTCCTTGGGACAAAAACCGCTAAGTTTGATTAAACTCCCTCGTGATTGTTGCACACAGGGGTAAAATGACGAATAATTCTGCGTGGTATATCACCACTTACCCCACACACACAAACATAAACACATCATCATCATCACCATTTCTCTCTCTCTCTAACCTAGCCGCCGACCACCTTAAACCACCACCACCGCCACACACCGCCAGCCTACCACACTACACCACCCACCTCAAAACCCTCCCCACTCTCCCCTCTTTCCGATCCACTAGGTCACGCGCCTAAAAACCTTCCCCCACCACTTGGTATACACTCAATGCGCCACCACCACCTCACCACAACGCCACCACCGGTTCTCTTTTTGTGTTGTAAGAAGCTTTAACGCTTGTTGGTTTGGACGCCGATTCATCTATCAAAGAAATAAGGAGTCCAAAGGTGGGTTTGTTTACTGAGGTTAGTACGTATGGTCGTTGGGGCTTGAAGACAATTTCTGATTCGTGTAAATCCCCACAACCGCACCATCTGATCTCACTCTTCTCGTTATTCTTGGTATGCCATCACAAAACCATTTTTATTTTCTCTTTATTTCTTAGTTCTATTCGAATATAAAAAGGTTTATAATAGTGGTTGTGGATTACTAGATCGGATGAAAACGTATGGTTGTGAACCTTTGTTAAAAAAGAAATCAAAAACTTGTTTGATAAAGCTTCGTGTGGTAAGAAAGTCTTCGGTCTTTCACCGTCTTATCCTATATTAATATGCTTTCTTTTTTCATCTTTGTTTGGTAAAGAAATCTGATTTTTCACTATTTTTGATATCTATTATTAAGTAGGCAGGTTAAAAGCTTATTATTCACTATTTGTGGTAGCATGATGGATTATGTGAATTTTTTTAAGTATTACAAGATTGTTCTTTATAAAAGATTGAAATGGTTTGACCAAATTTGTTTGGTCGTATACCTAACCCTCTCAATGGCATCAAATACCTCTAATATTTGCCTTGTTTGCCTCAGTGTATGTACAGAGCTAAGAAGCGATTGTGCAGGAGTCAAAAATGGTCACTGGAAGGTACTCAAGAGTGGAGTCAAAAAGCGAAAGTGTAAATATCTTCGTGGAAATAGAATAGAGGAAGTGAAGGCTAATGCCACGGATATGTGAATTACGTTGTAGTTTTGTTCATATCGTTAGAAACTTTTAGGTCACAACTACCAATCTTGTGAATGATTACTTATTAGTGATTTATTTTTTTGTTCAACTAATTTCCTATTCACAATTATGAAGTTATTATTCGTTTTCCAACTTTTCATTCATTTTTTTGTTCATTTAAGATATAATATGAGTGTTTGATTGAGGTGGTCGAATTTACGGTGGTGGTCAAAAACATTGGACTGAAATAATGGTGGTGTATGTATAGGCATGGTGAAGATGAAAAGGGGTAGTGGTGAAGATGATAAAGAAAGAAAAGATTAATTTACCCTCATGTGACTCGCATATGAGGGTGCGTTTAACGCAAATTTAACGTCAGTTTGGTGGACCAACCAAAGCATAACGTTTCACACTTAAGGACGACCGGTGCAATTTTTTTGGTCAAAGGACTAAACCCGTCGGTCAACGCAAACCACAAGGACGAACGGTGTAATTTACTCTATAATTTATTTTTCATAGTTGGTGGAATAATTTTCAACTAATGTTTAATTTAATAGCGCTTATTTGCATAACTATAATTGAATACTGCAAGATTTTTTGCTATATAAAGGAGGAGATGCTTGCTCAAAAAACACAAATCAAAACCCACTTCTTACAATAGAAATGGGAACAATGGGTACTCTTTTGATCACCATTGCGGTAGTTATTCTTTCTTTAGGGCTGCCTTCCATGACCACCGCCACCTATCCTTACTCATCCCCACCACCTCCACCACCTCCACCACCCAAGAAATCACCACCACCACCACCTAAGCATCATTATGTTTACAAATCACCACCACCTCCTCCACCCGTTTACAAGTCACCCCCTCCGCCAGTTTATAAGTCACCACCACCACCCGTTTACAAGTCACCACCTCCACCAGTTTACAAGTCACCTCCACCACCTAAGAAACACTACGTTTACAAGTCACCACCACCACCCCCAGTCCACAAGTCACCACCACCACCAGTTTACAAGTCACCACCACCACCGAAGAAACCTTACGTATATAAGTCACCACCACCACCCCCAGTCCACAAGTCACCACCACCACCAGTTTACAAGTCACCACCACCCCCTGTTTACAAATCACCACCTCCACCAGTTTACAAGTCACCACCACCTCCAGTTTATAAATCACCACCACCACCCAAGAAACCTTATGTATACAAGTCACCACCACCACCCCCAGTCCACAAGTCACCACCACCACCATTTTACAAGTCACCACCACCCCCAGTTTATAAATCACCACCTCCTCCGGTATACAAGTCCCCACCACCGCCAGTTTACAAATCACCACCACCACCAAAGAAATCCTACGTATACAAGTCCCCACCACCACCACCCCCAATCCACCAGTCACCACCACCACCGGTTTACAAGTCTCCTCCACCGGTTTACAAGTCACCACCACCTCCACCAGCACATTACATCTACAGCTCACCACCTCCTCCTCATCATTAAAGAGCGACTATTGTTTTCAAGGTAATTGTTAGTTCCATGCATGAAACTTATATTTACTGAATATGATTACGTACGTATACATTATACTAATTCATCTTGTTATTATTATTTCCATTCTCGCAGAATAATAGAATGATAAGTTGAGTTGATGAGACTATATTTCGAGTTTCCAAGATGAAGAATAAACATGCAAGACAAAGAAGGTTTAAATTAATGTTGCAACACGGAAAGTGATTGTATTTTATTCATGTGTTCTATTAATACTTTGTTTCAGTTTGTGCTTTATAATAAAGGATATGATTAATAGCGATCTTTTGTCTTCGTACATTTTTTAGTTTACAGTTTTGCGTATCTTAAATATGGAGCTGTATAATAGCTTGATTCAAACTGAAAAATGTGTCTTTTTTTGGAACGGATAGAAAAATATGTCTTATATGCTCGATATAAATAATCGAGCTTAGAAAGTATGTTTTTATATACTCCGTATATAGGTGAACTCACGCGTATATGTCGTCGATCTATCCAGTCAAGTACTCAGGTTGATAAAAATTATCCTCTTCATATAAACCATGTAATAGCTTAATTACTAGTGTGTTACTGTGATCTAATATGCTACGGAATGTATGCTATCGTTTAACAAGAAAAAACATGCATGAAGGTATACAAAGTACTATAAAACCCATGATGTTACTAACTTGTATGTGCATGATATCAGAAACTGTCTTTTATAACGAAGAAAAACAGTAAATTGAGGTAATCTTAAAAAAGTAATTATTGAAAAAAAAAAAAAAAAAAAAAAAACTAAATTAGTCAAGTGTAGCAGTGCTTTACGTCATGTGGCAAAAATTAAGCTATCTCATTGGTCAAAATTTGCTTAACTATTACTATCATTTTTACAAACCACAACCACGTTTAATAACTTGTGTGTACATGAGTTTAAGAAATTAAATAAAGCTAAAATTATTTTAAGTCCATATATTAAACTAAAATTTCAAACAAAACTTAATTGTTGTGTACTTGTGTAAATCTCGTACATACACATGACTTATTATTAGTGGGATGTGATTTAATTTGTACATCATTTATTTTTTACATCCACCATTAAAATAAATCACTTATGCACATAATACAACACCACTATACATGATCTAGTGGTGGATGAAAATAATAATAATATACAAATCATTTCGCATTATTAATACACATGAAAAGTAACTGAATAGACATCATATTTACTGACATCATATTTACTGTCGACAAATTCTGCTGCTTTGGTCAACTTATATCATGTCATAATCATAGTTAACTACCAATAATTCTATAAACTCTTACAGTAATATTCAATAGAGTAAACTACACCATTCGTCCTTTTGTAATACGTTGACCATCAAGATTCGTTCTTTGACCAAGAAAATTGCGCCGTCGGTCCTTAACTGCGAAACGTTAGTCATCGTTGGTCCCTCACCCTAACTGGTTGGACTAACGGGCGTTAAGCCTTGTTAAATCGAGGGTATTTTTGTCTTTTTACCACCTAACAACATCTTCTTCTTCCTCCATCAATCCATCTTCATACCCATTCTAAACAAACACACTAACACCACCACCATTATCACCATAACCCATCACCAAACACAAAATTCATTTCCAAGTCCTATTTTCATCCACCACACTCAATATCTTCATCCACCCGCTCAAAACCATAAATTCAAAAGTATATAAACTGGAAAACCATTTTCATCCACCACACTCAATATCACTCAATATCATTCAAAAGTATATGAGTTTGGATTCGTATGTCTCTCATCCAAATGACCCTTGTTATTTTGTTGATAATCAATTGGAGATATCACTTGAGAATCAAGATGGGCACCATCAGATCCATCACACTCGACCATTTTTAGCATTTCATTTCATTTTTCATATCAAACATATAAACTACAACCCGTTTCTTGTATCAGCATCAATCCGAAACACAAACATCCTTGGAAAAATAATTTGAAGCACCGACACACCAATAAAACTTTTATGGTATTCTTTCTTTAAAATGAAACCCACAAAATCACAACCATTGATGTTATTCTTGACCCGTAAGGGTGTTTGTTGTTTGTTCGTTCACAGCTAGACCCGTAAGGGTGAGCTTGGTCTAATTGTTTGACCCACCACGCTCATTTTCAAACACCACCGCCCCGAAGGGTGTGTTTGTTGGTTTAGTTTGTACCCGGTGAAAACATGACACCCACGAGGGGTGTTTAATTGTTGTCGGACCAAAAGAAACGACCCAAAGGTGTGTCTGGTTTCTGCTATTGATCCGGCCTACGCCCACTTAGGGTGTCTTGGTTTAGTTTAGCGACAAGAACACCAAAGGTGTTTGTCTGATGGGGGTTTGTTTGAGGAGCAGTGGATGGGTGGGGTGTTTAATTGTTGTTGGACCAAAAGAAACGACCCAAAGGTGTGTCTGGTTCTTCGTCGTCGTTGATGGTGGGGTCGGTTGATGGGGGTTTGTTTGAGGAGCAGTGGATGGGTGGGGGTGTGATTCTTTTGGTGGTGAAGAGGAGGGAGGTGGGGTGGAGGAAAGTGGTGGTGGTTGGGGTGGTGGTGAGGGTGGTCGGTGGGAGTGATGATGGGTGGTGGGAAGTGAAGAGGAGAGACATGGTTGGTTGTTGTTTGATGTTGTGTAGTTGTGTATGTGTAGTTGTGTTTGGTTTCTTGGGTTGTGTTGGATGTTGTTCACTTGTTTTTTTTTGTTGGGAAAAGACAAATATACCCTCCACTTAACAAGGCTTAACGCCCGTTAGTCCAACCAGTTAGGGTGAGGGACCAACGATGACTAACGTTTCGCAGTTAAGGACCGACGGCACAATTTTTTTGGTCAAAGGACGAAACTTGATGGTCAACGTATTACACAAGGACGAATGGTGTAGTTTACTCTATTCAATATAAATAAATACATAAAAGTTTATGTACCCTGTGCTTTTGGTATGAGTATATACGGGAATAGGGTTAAGTTATGGGTTTCATACTGATTAATGGTGTTTGGTTAGTGGGCTCAGGAATGAAATAGGTATATCATAGTTATAGACTCATTACCTACCAATTTGTTTGCTATGAAATTCATTCCATGAGCCGCTCACTTTTCCACTACAAAATTGAAACAATTATACACTTTTTCATACCAGATTTTGTCATACAAACATAAACAATCGTAATAATACACTTTTTTATATTCATTGTCATTTTACCCCATACCAAATTCGATACTCATTATGATTCCTAATAACAAACCAAACGACCCCGAATCAAGTTTTTATACTATCTCTTCTTAATATCCTTAAATCTGCATTTTTCTTAAATCCAACAAATAGCTTCAACATTAACTTTAACAAGCTGGCATGACACTTTTGGCGACACTAAGTAACCTTCAGAAAAGTATATTTTTTAGTTATTAATCTCACAAAATATAATTAAACAAAATTAATGTATTCAAACATTAAATAAAATTATATATCTTAAAAAAATATTCCATATTTGTTATTTGGGAGAATTGCATATATGTTAAAATCTCGTGTGTGCGCGAGCTTTATAACTAGAATTGCATAATAAGACATCAAAAGTAAGTCTATTGGACTTTAGCGATGGGTCCTACCGAAAGACAAAGAGGTAACGCGTTTTATATCAAAGCATACAATTGTTTACTTACTAACATTTGAATTAAGTGTCAAACTACACAAAAGAAAAACAAGAAAGATTTGCAAACATCTTTTTATTGAGTAGTGATTACAATTATACAAACATGTTTCATATGAGTAAGTATTACTAAAAACATGTATATATGAACAATATTAAGAACTTGTAAAAGGACGTCAGTTTAGAATAGGAAAAGGAAATGTAAAATAACATGAGTGGTTACGATGAAATCGCGTTTTTATTCCCGGCGCTAGAATAATTAACTAATGTAACATGAGTTTTTAAAATATATTATACTACATCTGTCCCTAAATAAGTGTCCAGTTTAACTTTTCAGAGTCAAACTATATCAACTTTGACCTTATCTATTTTTGCGAGTGTTATATAATACTTGATGCAAAATATATGAATTGATTGGGTTTTAAGTATATTTTTCATTGGTATAGTTTTTCATCAAGTATTATATCACACAAAAAAAATATTTACGGTCAAAGTTGAACCAGTTTAACTCTGAAAAGTCAAACTGGACACTTATTTAAGAACGGAGGGAGTAGCTTTTTAGACCAAAAGAAGAAATTATGTCCATTATTACATGACATAATTTATCAAGGGAGAGTTGATTTAAGAATGGATAGCAGAGAAGGGTTCCAATAAGTAGAAATAAGAAAATTAAAATGAAAAAAGTGAGAATAACCGAAAAAATTTAATAGAAGATATATTTGTATTTTTTATATGCATCTTAAATATGCAGTTGTTATTTCTTTTAATTTTTTTATTTTGATTTTATTTTTTATTTGATCATAATTCATAGATAGCAATGTAGAAAAACATACTCTGTATATTATATGGTTTACTCCCTACGCATAGATCTTAAGGCTAGTCACAGTGGCAACCTAGTTCGTCTGTGCCACATCAGCTTTCTCTCTCCGACGACCTAGTTGCCACGGTGGTGATCTGACAATTTATTTATTTTTTTTTAATACAAATATTTTTGAAAACAAAATTAAAATTCATTAAAAATAAATTAAAACATTACAATATATTAAAAATGAAACGATACGAAATACATAATACATAAATCCTAAATCTTAAGTCCTAATCTGAATACTCCTCGTCCGCAGGATCATATGCGGGAGGTATATAATCCTCGAGGCGAGACAAAGCTTCCTCGTCTACCGGAGATTCCTCACCGGAGACTCCTGGTTCATCATCTTTGTTCACCCGATAGCTCCAATTGACTTTGGTATTGATGTTGTTCGTTATCCGTTGAACACACTTCCACAACTTGTCAATAAGTTCGTCATCTCTGCGGGCTTCCTCTTTATTTATCGATAACACATTTTCGTCATCTCTGAAGCTTGTGTCTCTCATCTGGCTTCCTCCTTCAGAAAGCGTCTTTTTTATCGTTATTGATATTTTCACACATTTTCGATATTCAAAGTCGTAAGTTTATTTATTATTTTTTATTACAAAAGGGAGTATTATGGATGTCAAAGTTGCAAGTCTTGTAGCTGCATCTCTCATCTGCAGCTTCTCATTCCTCCCCTCCTCAAAGAATTGATGACGCGTATAATAGCATATAGTTTATATTAATGTAGTTGGTAGAATAATTTTGATCTAATTCATAATTTAATACAACTATCATTTTATCATAATTAAATTCAAAATTTTAAAAGTAAAACCCTTTGGCGACTCTCCTAAAAAATAAAACCCATTATCGTTCTTCACTAAATTAAAATCCTTGTGTTTGTTCATCAGCGTTTGATTTTCAACGTCGTTCGCATATTGTTCACTAGCGTGGTTGGTATTTGTTAAAGTTGATTCTATAATGCGGAGACGACAAGCCTAGTTATAATGATATTGCGTAAAGAGAATGTGAATTTTTATGTTGAATTGTGTTTGAAAATGTGTGTCTTTAAAATGTGCTTTGAGGTTTGTATGATTTAAAGTTGTAAAAGTCGAAAGTTTATTTATTATTTTTTATTACAAAAGGGAGTATTATAATTTGATTTTAGTTTTACAACATTGGTTGAGGAGGCAACCGATTTAAAGTTTCTCTCCCCCAACCGAAGCTCAACCTTCTTCCCCACAATGCTATTGCATGACCTGTGTATTAAATTGCATAATCGCCATTACCGAGGTTGAGCATGCTACTCAGGTGGGTAACCGACATGTTAGATGCATTCACTAGCTCCATGTGCGTTGACTTGGCCATTGTGGGGCAGCTAATACGAATGGAAGGTAAAAGTATTGACGACGTAACATTAGTAAGATTAGCTTCGGAAAAGACCCAGTCCGAAGTTGTTAGCGGTATTTATGGGTGTCCTAAATTTGCTCCTAGGAAGCGGTTTTTTTTTCATATACTATTTTTTATTTGAGGACACGGGCATAAATTTCGTCGATCGACTAACAGAGTACTCAAAGTCTCAAACGTTGAATTATTCAAAGGTGGGAATACGACTAAGAGAGCCAACCCTTTTCTAAAGTGGGAGAGATTGTGGTTGCGAAGATAGTTGTTGCTAACCCATTTGATGTCTGTTAATATTTTTTGTGGACAAGTTTGAAGATGGTTTACTATGATGCATATAGTTTATACCTTTATGCCATGTGGCACAAAGTTGGTCCTAGGAAGTAATTTATTTTGTTGTGTCATATGTTATTTTGAGTGGTTTGTTTTCTTGTTTAATTCTTTGTTATAATTTAATACAACATTGTATCGTTTATTTGGTTTTATACATAACTCCCTTACCCAAAAATAATGCAAGAATTTTAGCTATATAAGGGACTGATCAATGTCTCTTCAAAAAACATTACTCAAATCCCACTTATTGTAGTAGAAATGGGTACGATGGCCACCTTTGTAGTAACACTTGTCATTGTCTCTTTAAGCTTGTCTTCATTGACGAGTGCTTCCTATTCTTACTCATCTCCACCACCACCATCGCCTAAGCATCACTACATTCACAAATCACCACCACCCCCAACACACAAGTCACCACCACCAGTTTACAAGTCTCCACCTCCACCCGTTTACAAGTCTCCTCCTCCCTGAGTCCACAAGTCTCCACCTCCCACGGTCCACAAGTCACCATCCCCACTAGTTTACAAGTCACCACCACCACCCGTTTACAAGTCTTCCCCTCCCGCAGTCCACAAGTCACCACCACCACCAATTTATAAGTCTCCACCCCCACCAGTTTACAAGTCTCCGCCTCCCCCAGTCCAAAAGTCACCACCACCACCAGCTTACAAATCTCCACCACCCCCGGTCTACAAGTCACCACCACCAGTTTATAAGTCTCCTCCTCCACCAGTCCACAAGTCACCACCACCACCAGTTTACAAGTCTCCACCTCCCCCACTCCACAAGTCACCACCACCCCAGTTTACATGTCACCGCCACCACTATTATACAAATCACCACCCCCACGGGTTCACAAGTCACCTCCTTCACCGGTTTACAAGTCACCGCAACCACCAGTTCACAAGTCACAACCACGTCCCTCACCTGAGAAACCATATGTTTACAAGTCACCACCACCTCCAACAGCACATTACATCTACGGTTCACCACCTCCTCCTCACCACTAAGGATGGACTATCGAACGTATATGCTCAAGGTAATAGCTTGTTTCATGTATGAGGCCTTATTAAATTAAGTACATTATATAATTTATGTAATTGTAGAGACACTACTAATTTTTTGTTACCTATTATTCAATTCTTGCAGATTTAAAGAAAGACACGTTAACAAGATTATATTTCGAGCCTTTTAGATGAACAATAAAAATGCAAGACGAATAAGCGTACAAAGTTGTACGGAAAAGGGTTGATTCGGAAAAAGGTTGATTTGTATTAGATACTTGTTTTTTGACTTTGTGTTTCATAATAAAGAAATTAGACCAATTGTAATAATCTGTTCTTGTTTTCCTTTCTTCATTTTCCGCATCACTTTTTGATCTTATTTACATTATATTACTGTCTCTGTATTATAGCCTTATTTGCTTTTTTTCTAACTTTTATTTTGTTTTGTTATACAATAGTTGATGAAAAATATACTAATTAAAAAATACATTTAAAACACAATCCAGTCATATAATTTGCATCAAGTATTATATAACACAAACAAAATATTTAAGGCCAAAGTCAGAAAAGAAAGAATCTAAAGTCAATAGGGACTATAATTTGGTGACGAGGAAAGTATAATGCGCTAATAACTGACCTTAGAGCAAGGGGTGTAATCACATGCCAAAACCTAAGCCGTTTTGTCAATCAGCGCCGTATAAGCATTTCAAATTCACACACCAAAACACTCCTCCCTCGTTCACATGCTGTTCGCGTGCCGTTTCACACTTTTTAGGCCAAGAATCTAGAGAGGAGACATTATTACAATGTGTTTGTATAAGCATTCTTTGGATCATTGAAGTTTTTATCATACGAGGATCCAAATATGTGAAAGAACTTTTATCTCTTCACCATGTGTGTAATATCTCACATTTTGGGAGCGTTAAACCCTCTAATTCCTCTTAATTCAAAGAAAGCGTCTACCCCTCTTCTAGTGTCACATGCTCGCTTGATTCCTAATGCGGCTTATCTGGGTTGCAAAAGTTTAAAGAGAGTTTTGCATGGGTCAGGTAAAAGCCTAGTAAGAATTCATGACTTTCACGTATAAAATATTTCATATAACTTCAAAGAATATATCAATGATAACTCAATTTATAAAACAATCATGCAGTTTGTTCAATATGACATAAGTGCTGTATTTAGTTATCCAAATTTCTCTTTCAATTAAGCAATTCAACATATAGCAATAATTTAACAAATAAGACTATATAACACATATTAACGATTCAAAATATACCAACTATTCAACATATATATTCACGATTCATGATTCACGATTTAACGTTTCACGATTCGCGATTCATAATTTAACGATTCTCGATTCTCTTACTGCTATACTTCCTTGGGTACGATTGGCGAGTGTGTTTCTGTTTCTGGGAAAACCCTAATCGTTTTCGACGGTTTAGCGTTTAAACTTTAATCTTGCTCACTTTTGCTTGGTTGGTTGGTTTCGTGCAATGTAAGGTCTTTATGGCCTGTCTTTGTTGTTCGAATAGAGTGATGTGAATGTTTTGACTATGGAGAAGGGGTTTTTGAATCGAAAAGGGTGAAGGAGAGGTAATGGTGTAAAGGAGAAACAAAGTTTGGTGGTGGATGTTTCTAGTAAGGCAGCGAGTTCTAATGTAGATGTTGCTTCTAGGAATCGAACTAATGTTGGGCATGATAATTCGAATGAGGCAGCATGGAAGTTTGGTAGTACACCATATGGAAATCATGATGAACCTTTTACGTGTGATATAAATAATGCATCTACCGATCCTAAAGGTCATTTGATAAAAAATACTAAGGTACCTGATTGGTATGCAAAGTTTTTTAAACGTTAAACGAGTAGGAAAGAAGAAAACTTTCGTACATTTCTAGCACCGGTTGGCAACGGGGCGGATGTAGCATTTTTGACAGATTTAGTTCATGTTGTTAATGAAAGGTTTAGTAATACGTTCTATGGATTCTTTTTGGGTAAATGTGTGGCGTACCTGATAGTCGAGAACTATGTAAAGAATACTTGGAGTAAGTTTGGTCTAGTTAAATTGATGATGAATTCCAAAGTTGCTTTTTCTTCAATTCAATTCTAAAGACGGGATGGACACAACGTTTGAAAATGCTCCATGGTTAATTCGTAACATGCCATTAATTCTAAAAAAATGGTCACCAGATGCGAACATTATGAAAGAGGACATGTGTAATGTTTCGGTTTGGGTTAAGCTTAATGGAATTCCTATCATTGTATTCACGGAAGTTGGTTTGAGCGCTATTGTTGTTACGCCCCGTGCCTGATTTGACCAAAATTTTAAACTTTTACGCGGAAAACACTCATTTATAACAGACCTTCTGTTACAATTTAATAAACTGAAAAAAAATCTCTAACAAACTAACCTTTGCAAGTATTTTTAAATGAAACTAGACTCAAATACCTTTAAAACGATGGATGGTACGACTTCTAACGACTTACGGGTTAAAAGATATGATTCTTCGAAGTTTGCCAAAAACCGACAAAAAACCTACTGATGCCCTTAGCCACCGGCCAACCCAATTAGCAAGCAGCTAAGTGGTTTAGCCTACGGCTGTTTAGGGTCTGTTAACATGAATGTATCTCAAAATATTTTTCCGGAAAGCCAACTTCCCAAACTCGATAATTCATGAAACTTTTCAGAATTCTGATGTGTTACGTGTAGTGCAAGTTTTAAAAATTTATAAACACGATTTAACCGTCTAATTCTATTAACACATACGAGCAAGTATACTCGTCCGTGATAGCAAAGTTGGGTAAGTCGAGATCGTCCCAAGGGATTTTTCGTTTGAAATTGTTTCCTTGAAAAGTTTGCAACAAGAATGCTTTGTCAAAGCTTCCTCAAATTTAAAAGTGATGTTAATAGTGAAATTCAATAATAAGAAATATATATACTTGTGTGTAGTCTATAGTCAATCACAAATAGTATTCATGAAGGTTTGGTGTAAACTCTTGATGTGATGCACAAATCATAAGCAAATGATCTCCAACCATGGTATATGTTTGTAAAAATCATTCTAAGAACAAAAACATATAGGTAATCCTTTCGGTCCTTATCCTAATGATTATCCTTTAGAAAATCCATTTGTTTGAAACATGTTCTTATTAAACTTGTTATTACGAATCTTTCGACCCTTTCGTGATGAAAATATTTCTAGTCTTGTTTTAATAAACAAACATGGTGGTTGTCAATCACCATATCCCCATACTAGTTTGTCACTCAACTTTTTGGAATAAAACACAAGAGAAATCATTTCGATCATTTTTCTTAAAACATGTTTTATCAACAAATCAAACTAAGACTAGTATTTTTCCAACAAACTTATTTAAACAAGATCATATATACATGCATCACATATGAGAACACTAGTATGATTAACTACATCCCAACACACAAGTATATACCAAAACTACTCCATGATAATAATAACTAAACACAAATCATAACAAAGTAATTCCAATAATTCAAGAGAATAGAAATCCATAACAAAGTTCATAGAATACCTAAACTTTTGCGATTACAAGAATTAGAATTCGTGGATTGTAGCAACCATGCGCCTCCAATCACCTAGATTCACCGTACAACTCCAAATTACCAAAACTATGGATGAGAATTGTTCCCTCCTTGCTCCTGGACGTTTACAGTAAGACTAAACTTTTGGCTGAATAAAATGGTTGGTATTAGTTTTGATGTAAACTAATACACTTTTGGTTGTGTCACCCCTAGTAAACAAGGACTAGGTTCATTATATAGCCAAATAAACTTGCTCAACTGGCCAAAAACGTTCCCAACAAGTTAATAGCAAGAAATGATCGACCTCCAATGATTATGGGGAGTTAAGGCAACATTAAATGCAACTTTGTGTAACTGCAGCTCATGCAACCGGATCGGTTGCGCTGGCAACCGGATCGGTTGCCGTTTGACCATTTGCCCAGCCGGATCGGTTACGGGTTACGACCGACCGGCTGGATTGTGCTGATTTGACTTTTGTTGACTTTCTTGTTTATTCGCTTCATTCTTTGCTCTCGCTAATGATTTCCAAGGCAAAACTGGATCTTTCCTTGCTGTAGATACTTAGAAATCATTGTACTTCCCAATCATTGAATCCAAAAGTTTCCTTGCTCGACTTCCTTCCTCGAGAATCTTCCAAATGTGCATAAAAACTTCGTTTCTTCATCATTCGTGATACCTGGCTACACATACATACACAATACGCATCTTTTGCACTTTTGCAACAGTTATGAGTAAATATAGCCGATTATCATGCACAAAACCAACAATAACGCTACTAAAAACATGTTCATTTTTGGCGTTATCAAATTCCCCCACACTTAAGTTCTAGTCGCCCTCGAGTAGGTCTAATATTTGCAAAGATTGATTTCAATGGTCTTGACACCATGGTTCCAAAAACGTAACAATCATCCCAAAAGAGATAATCATTGGTTTGCTTTAATTATGTGAAAACTTTCAAAATGAACCAAACACTTTAGATAACATAACTAGAACACCTCACGAATGATTTTAAGAATTCACTCAACACTTATATATTGGTGGGTATATGTAAATCACTCAATGCCTAGTCATGATCAATGCTTTTACCATAAGCTTGTACAAGTATCAAAACAAAGAAAATAAATTCATCAAAGAGGGCTGTTATTCGGGTTATATCGTTAAGGCTAAGGGTTCATAACGGGTATGGATAAGGCATGGGATGGTTTACGAAATTGTTGTTAAAAGAAAATAAAGTCAAGTCTAAACCTCTATGTTGCTAGCCATCATACAAACCACAATCCCGTAAATGATTATTTCACCTCTTCAAATATCGATCTCCGCAAATATGTATAACTCAATTTAGCTCATTGGCTATAACCATTTTTTTTATAACAAGGTTCCCCCACACTTAGTGTAAGCATACACCAAAAAAAAAAAAATCGAGAAAGACGTCTCTTTCATCTATGTTGAAAAATGGTACACACTATGAACAAAGTGTAGCTTCTTCATAATAATAAAAAACAATCTAACATTCCAAACAACTAGCAACAAACCAATAGACATGACAAGGGTTGGCTAAAGTTTAAAGTGTAAAATATTTTTATATTTTTCTGTATTTAACAAATGAAAAGATAGGCTCAGAGGGTGTAACTAAGAGTATCTAGTGCTAAAGATGAGCACTAACAAATGGGTCCATGTAGGTGGTTAACTAACCGATGTAGTTAGCTAAAATCATTAGATGTAAAATGGAAGGCCATTTGGGTTAAATCCTACGATGCCTCTTATCACTTGAACATATTTATATCACTCGAGAGTGATTTTAACCGTAATGCATAACTAGTACAAGTTCTAGAATCGACATAATCACCGGCACACTCATAGCAAATATAAAACAAAAGATGTGTTTTATACAAAAAGAAACCTCACAATTAAGTGGAAAAAGGCTATAATGCGTGCTAGAAAATGCTATCGAATCCAAAATGAATTACTTCCATAATTTGGTTCAAATCCAAAATTTTTCAAAAACCTCATTTTACCATTGAAATTCCCAAGTTATTTTTAATATTTATCAATAATGCGTGAAAACAACTAGACCATCAAGGGCGAATTCCTTCTAATTACTTGCATCCAAAAGTTATCTAAAAAAATTAAAAAAAAAGCGTATCATTTTTCCTATTTTCTTCCCTCCCCCATACTTAAGTTTTGCATTGTCCTCAATGTAATAAAATGAACTTCAAAGTAAAGAAAATGGGAAAAAGAAATAGTTAAAAGATACCACGGGATAGAATATGCAATACGCATATTGGGTCATAAGAAAGCATGTGAGTTATCCAACTCCAAATATTTGACCATCAATAAGCTTCCGACACATCCATCCTGTAAACAAAAACTGCAATACACAATACACAAACAAAATAAAACAATCCAAAACAAATGCTACTAAAAACAAAATAAAACCAAGCAAAATATGATAATCATCCTAAAGAAATAGTTAAAGAGATAGAAATAATATTGTTTAACACATCATAACCATCGTCTTTGAAAACCACGAATCACGAATGATCCACGATCACTCGTCGTCCTCGCTCATCTCTTCACCTTCTTCATCATCATACTCATCATCATCATCACTCTCAGTTACATAGTTTTCGTCCACAATCTCCGAACGAACTCTCCTCTTCTTCTTCTTTCCTCCAACTCCTGATGACGATCCTCCAACATCATAGCTTGCTCCACCAACCTCATGTAATCGACCATATCGCGGCAACCGGATCAGGAAATGGTGCATATCCAGGATATGGATACGGATAGGGTCCAGGATAAGAAGTGTAGGGGAAAGGATATGGTGGAACATTGGGTGGATTGTAGGGTGGTAACTCATAATTGGCTTCTCGAGCCATGTGTTGAAAGATAGGCATTGAATAATCATTGATGTAGTTGTTTCTCAACATCATCGAGTCTCTCCACACATCCCTACATTGAATCTCATCTAAATGTTGGTTCCACTCTCTCCAACCTGAATCAAAACAACTGGATGTACCCGCTTGCACGTTCCCCATTGGTATACTTCCCTGCTGTTGTGGTGGTGGTTGTTGTTGTTGTGGTTGTGGTTCAATCCATAACCCCGAGGTTTTCGATTTCCTATTCAAAGCATTCCCAAAACCATTTGCACTCCACATCTCACTATACTTTGGCTCTCCACACTTAGCCAATTCCTCATCATTATAATACCCAAGATTCTTCGCCAACTTTGTCATGAAATGTCCTCCACAAATGTTGCTATTGCTCTTGATTCCCGGGGCCCTCCTAGACAAATACTCGGCTATCTGCCAAATCGCATTACCGTCCTTAGTTTCCTCCAGCAACATCATAACCCATAAGTCCGGTTTCTGACATTTGTCCCTGCTTCATACCTATTAAACGGCCCAGTCACTATCAATTTGTGAAGTATCCTCATTAACGGATTTTTGATGGTCACGACATTCCTCCTAGTGCAAGAATGATCTCCCACTCGATTCCAATAGGTGGGTACACTAGGGAAGTCTTTTTCGAACCTGCGAAGCCTCGAAAAGTGAGCTTCAAATAACCGATGATTAACCTCATGTGGCTCATACAGACCAAGAGCCACGCCAAAAGCCGGCAATGTGTAAGCATGATCCCTTCCACAAAGCCTAAACCAAACACAAACTTCCTCCATCAAGTTCCGAACATTCACCTTTCTTTCAAAATACATGGTTGAAAAGAACTCCATACACCACTCTCGATAGATCTCTTCATTGATGCTAAATGCTCTTTCCCATGACAAATCATCGAACGAATCCCCATCCGCCGGATACACATAAGATGTCCGCATCATCCTTCTCAACTCCTCTTCACACTCATACTCCGCAAACAAATCCCAATCAATCACCCTCGGAACCAAACATGTCCTATTTTGCAATTTCGATAACCTTTCCCGGAAAGCATGTTTCTCCCCGTCGGTGAGATCTTTGAACTTTAAGTTGGCATTTGCTTCCGTCTTCAAGCTATACTTGACTTTCTTCCTCTCGTTCCTTTGGAAAAGTTTTGTAACAATCGGGTTAATTGGAACTGGTCTCGAGCTTGAGCTACCTACAACAATTCTCTGCAGAAATCACAAATATAAGACAATATAATAGTGTTAGAACAAATAGGAAGGTTCATGGAACCCTCTAAGGTCCACTTCAAAATTTCAAAATTATCCAACACAGAACCTGGAACCGGATTCGGTTGCAGAGCAGCCGAATCGGTTACTCCTTTTGGCCAAATCCAACCGGTCGGTTTGCGTTGCTAACCGGATCGGTTATGCAATCTGCATAAGGATTTTGCCTTCTAATCCACTATCCACTCGAATTTTCTAAGTCCAATCCACTCCTAGACTGCATTCTAACATCCTCAATGATTTCTACATCCTTGAATTACTCTAAATTTGCTTTCCAAACCTCAAATCATCACACATTCATCATCTTAGAACTCAACTAATAAGACCTATATTCTATAATTACTAGTTCTAATCAACAATGTGGCATCTATTACTCACAAAAACACATCATCTACCATTAGGAATCACCAATTGCAACTTAACTTGATTCACTGGCATAACCTAATTAAATCCGAAAATTCAATCATCTAATATTCATTCCATGTTGAATCAATCACTACAATTCTTTTTGCAATGCATTCCTATATCAATTACCCACTTAATCCAAAAATATAACAACTTAATTCGAATTATAACAAAAAAACCCCAAATTAGTGACCTAATATGCAATTCGAATCAAATGCTCTAATTAAACCTCAATTGAGTTAATTGAATGTAGATGCTTGCTTGTTTGGGTGCCATGATGTTCTCCTACAACTTAAACAATCTTCAATTAGCTTCTCTTGGACGAATTTTGCAAAACCCGGCTGGAGAATTAGTGTGTGTGTGTGTGTTTTTCTGGAAAAGTGAATATTTGGTATATATACTTGAATGCAACCGATCCAGTCATGGACACAACCGTTTCGGTATGCATTTTGCCAAATTTTTCATTTTTCATGTTACTTAGGCATTTACCTTCCAAGCAACAATTTTTTTTTACTCAAAAATTCTGTTAAAGATGCACACAACATTCATCCACCATTTGGAAATTTCAACAATCATCCAATCTTAAAACTCAAATCATCATACTTATGAACTAAACCAAATCTCAACTAAAACTCATAGTCATAATGCATTAACCAAATAACCTCAATCATAAAAAATAAAAAGGTAAAACCTGAAATGAAAACAAGAATCCTAAATGCATAAAATTAAAAAGAAATAGTTCATGAAATTTAAGCAAACAATTGCTTGTTTATTATGGTCCCTTGTCTTCTCCTTAGAATTCCTCGAAATACTCTTGTCTTAGGATGTCCTCACTTTGAAATTTCCCGGTCAACTCACGGTATGTTTCAAAAGTTTTGAACTTCCTTATAAATCTTCTTCCGTCCGGACATAGTATATCGAACTTAACATGCCATTCTCCATCTCCATTTTGTCTCTTGTAAATGCCCACCCCTCGGTCTCCATTCCAAATTCTTTAGTTGCACCAGTAAAGAACCTAAGAAATCGGTCAACTTCTTGTAGACTAGGATGTTTTTGAATGGGTTATAGAATGCTTCCACCGCTAATGCACGTTCCATCTCATCCTCTATATCAAAATAAGGTGGAGCTAATGGTCCATACATTGGGTTTCCTTGGATATCACGTCCCACTTCGAAACAAGTCAAATCATCATTCCCTTCCATCCATTCTAACTCCTCCATAAATTCCAAAGTTGGTCCTCTAGGTTTGGGATAGTATGTTTGCTTTGAAATCCCATCATCAATAGTCATCATGCCTCTTCCCATGTCTATAATTGCATCACAAGTTCGTAGGAATGGTCTCCCTAATAGAAGTGGTAAACTCTTGTCCACCGGAATGTCTAGGACAAGAAAATTGACCAAATATGGTTGATAGCCAATTTGAACTCTCACATTCTTCACCTCTCCCATTGCTTTAGCTTGAGAATTATCCGCCATGGTAAGCTTCGAATGATTTGGTTGCGGATTACATAGGCCTAAAGTCATAAACAATGGATAGGGCATAACATTAACACTTGACCCCGTATCGGCTAAGGCATAAACTGGTGTAGTCCCATTCACTTTTATTGGCAACACAAAATTCCCCGGATCCTTCTCCTTCCGTGGCATGCCTCTAAACAAAATTCTATCTCTATCCTCCTCCGATAGATTCTTATCTTCCAACCTAGCCCTTGCTAGCATCACCGCATCCAATTTCTTACGGTAGAGAACGTAATCTTGAAGTACCTCTATCACCGGTTTCTTCTCATTAAGCTCAAGAAACTTTTGTTCTAGGTTTTCCAAAATTGCTTCTTTTTGTTCGTTTGTTAAGGGTTTGAAAGTATTTGTAGTGGGAGGTGATGATGGTGTGTAATCATTTTTATTGGTGGATGTGGTTGGGGTTAGTTTGTTGGATGAAGTTTTCTTCCTATTTGCCTTCCCCATCTTAACTACTTCCCCATCTTTCTCTTCCATGTTGGCACACAATTCCATTAGCATCTCGTTCAGTCCTTTTCCTTCTTCCAAATTAGTTATATTGATCCTCATTTCACCCATTGCAAAATCAACTTGACATTTGATCGTTACAAGAAAGTCTCGACCAAAACATACATTGGGTTCATCCGCATCCCCTTCTTCTAACACAACAAAATCTGTTTCAAAAATGTGACCATGAATGTTGACCTTAAGATTTTTAACCATCCTTCTTCCATATGCTTCATAATCCAAACGTACATGACCAATTTCGTCAAGAACCTTCTCCAAAATGTAGTTTTCTCCATAAGCCATATTAAGTTGCGCGTCCCAAGCACTTACTCCTTCTACACTACAAGGCGTACCGAACCTGATTAGTGGCGAATCATACACCATTAAAGGTGCTTGTGTGAATACCACAACTCTTCCCTTCTTGGGAAGTTGAACTTTGTTTTCACCCGTTTCCTCCATATTAACCATATCAATCCCCAAATCTTTCTTACTTTCTTCTAAGATACCTCCAATCTTTTCCAGTGAACTTCCGGTGTCTTTGAACATTTCATCCAAGGTACGAAGGTATTCCGAAATTCCGCTCAAACTATCCATACTAACTAGCTAAACTAGACAAAACAAAATAAAACAAAATCCGATCATAAGCATAAGCGTTAGAGTTAGTAAAACAAGAACAAACTATAGAAACATATACTAAGCAAGCAAAGATACTTAACAAAACTAAAAACATAAGTTAAAACTCAAAATCTAAAAATTAGAAAATTTTACGAGAGCTCCAACCGGATCGGTTGGCTCACCAACCGGATCGGTTGGTGGTAATAAGTAGACCAAATAATCTAACCGGATCCGGTTGCGGGTTGCAACCGTTCGGTTAGATCGACACAATTTTTTTTTTATAAATAAAACTGAATATTAATTGAAATTAAGAATCATTAAGTGTACTAAAACTCTGAATTAATTAAGACTCTACAATACCCTATAATAAATGACTTAATAATTAAACATTAAACCAAAAACTATATTAACTACCAATTAAAAACTACCATAAAGATAATTAAACCATATAAACTGAAAAATTACTATCTAATCATTACGATCAAAACTTGAATTAATCTAGAACCAATTAACTAATAATAAAAAATATAAAGAAAATATTAAAAATCTAAGAAATCATTAAACTACAAGATATAATCTGTAAATAAAATCTAAAATGACAAGAATTACTCTAGGAACTATAACACAAATCACTAAATAAACTAGAACCATGAAATAAAAAATAAAAAATAACTCCGTAGCTCTAACCGGATTCGGTTAGCTTTTAACCAAAACTTTTTTTTACTTATCACCAAACTCAATTCCAATACTACCAATCTTACAGAAAATCAAAATTGAAATAAAATCCCCGGCAGCGGCGCCAAAAACTTGATGTGTTACGTGTAGTGCAAGTTTTAAAAATTTATAAACACGATTTAACCGTCTAATTCTATTAACACATACGAGCAAGTATACTCGTCCGTGATAGCAAAGTTGGGTAAGTCGAGATCGTCCCAAGGGATTTTTCGTTTGAAATTGTTTCCTTGAAAAGTTTGCAACAAGAAATCTTTGTCAAGGATTCCTCAAATTTAAAAGTGATGTTAATAGTGAAATTCAATAATAAGAAATATATATACTTGTGTGTAGTCTATAGTCAATCACAAATAGTATTCATGAAGGTTTGGTGTAAACTCTTGATGTGATGCACAAATCATAAGAAAATGATCTCCAACCATGGTATATGTTTGTAAAAATCATTCTAAGAACAAAAACATATAGGTAATCCTTCCGGTCCTTATCCTAATGATTATCCTTTAGAAAATCCATTTGTTTGCAACATGTTCTTATTAAACTTGTTCTTACGAATCTTTCGACCCTTTCGTGATGAAAATATTTCTAGTCTTGTTTTAATAAACAAACATGGTGGTTGTCAATCACCATATCCCCATACTAGTTTGTCACTCAACTTTTTGGAATAAAACACAAGAGAAATCCTTTTGGTCCTTTTTCTTAAAACATGTTTTATCAACAAATCAAACCAAGACTAGTATTTTTCCATCAAACTTATTTAAACAAGATCATATATACATGCATCACATATGAGAACACTAGTATGATTAACTACATCCCAACACACAAGTATATACCAAAACTACTCCATGATAATAATAACTAAACACAAATCATAACAAAGTAATTCCAATAATTCAAGAGAATAGAAATCCATAACAAAGTTCATAGAATACCTAAACTTTTGCGATTACAAGAATTAGAATTCGTGGATTGTAGCAACCATGCGCCTCCAATCACCTAGATTCACCGTACAACTCCAAATTACCAAAACTATGGATGAGAATTGTTCCCTCCTTACTCCTGGACGTTTTATAGTAAGACTAAACTTTTGGGCTGAATAAAAATGGTTGGTATTAGTTTTGATGTAAACTAATACACTTTTGGTTGTGTCACCCCTTGTAAACTAGGATTAGGTTCATTATATAGCCAAATAAACTTGCTCAACTGGCCAAAAACGTTCCCAACAAGTTAATAGCAAGAAATGATCGGCCTCCAATGATTATGGGGAGTTAAGGCAAAAATAAATGCAACTTTGTGTAACTGCAGCTCATGCAACCGGATCGGTTGCCATTTGACCATTTGCCCAGCCGGATCGGTTACGGGTTACGACCGACCGGCTGGATTTTGCTGATTTGACGTTTGTTGACTTTCTTGTTTATTCGCTTCATTCTTTGCTCTCGCTGACGATTTCCAAGGCAAAACTTGATCTTTCCTTGCTGTAGATACTTAGAAATCATTGTACTTCCCAATCATTGAATCCAAAAGCTTCCTTGCTCGACTTCCTTTCTCGAGAATCTTCCAAATGTGCATAAAAACTTCGTTTCTTCATCATTCGTGATACCTGGCTACACATACATACACAATACGCATCTTTTGCACTTTTGCAACAGTTATGAGTAAATATAGCCGATTAGCATGCACAAAACCAACAATAACGCTACTAAGAACATGTTCATTATAGGCGTTATCAAATTCCTTAGGACATTATATATTTTCTAGAAATGTAAAGTTTTAGCATTTACATATGACGAAAGCTTGATTTACATAAAATGTGGAAATATCTACAATGCCCCATTTGACGCATTTTATAAATCATTTAAGTAACCTACTTATACACTTAATCAAAAGCATGAAACAACATAACTTAACATTACTAAAACATCCCAGAGATGTCTATACAAATTAATGACTCATAGCATTTTAAAATGGGTAAAAGTGGCTAACTGCCAAACACCCATTTTTGTCCCGTTTTACCTACAACTTTTGTTAGCCTTAATAGAAAGTGATGGTCATTCACGATTAGGAACTTTGTAACGTGTCTAAGATATTTTAATAGAATAGTCAATGGGCTCATGGATTGGTGATAACACCAAATAATCATGACTTTTAAGTGTCAATTTCCCCCGCTTATGCTCATACTTTATGTCATTTATATGGATATATACTCTTATTTCTTTATATTTCATTTTCAGGTAAAATATGAGGTTAGAGACGCGGATTTTGAGATTTTCTTAACGATTTTACTTTAGTATGCTATCTTTAAAGAAGCTACGACGTAACTCATTTTCTGAATTACGCCGTAGCTGGGATTTCGTTACAGAGACCAACTCAACTGCAGTTACGGCGTAACTCACAACTTAAGTTACGCCGTAACCATCTAGGTCATGAAGAATTTCACGCCTCTGTCAACTACGACGTAACCTCTTCACATGCATTACGACGTAACCAACTTCTGTTTAGAAGGTATTCAAGATACGGCGTAACTATCTACAAAATTATGGCGGAGCTTCAATTACGGCGGAACTATTCCTTAGGTTACGCCGTAATCACCACTACGAGCTTTCTGTTTAGAAGATAATTAACTTACGACGTAACTCTCAACTTAAGTTACGTCGTAACTATGATCGGGCCTATAAATACAAACCCTAAAATCTGCATTTTACATCATTCACTCACAACACAAAGTCAAAGAATGTGAAGAGGGTTCCTAGGGCAGATCATACCAAGCATACAAAGCCATCTCTAAGGGAGGAATCACACCATATCAATAAGCTTTAGCGATTACTACTACTTTTCACTTTAATTCATGTCTTCATTAATCATGTTAAACATTGATTTATTTTTGTCTTTTAATATGATCGGCTAAGCACCTTTGGTGCTTGCCTAGTTATGATTCCTTGATTGTATTGTTTGTGTTTTCATGCTTCTAAAATTGTTTCTAGTGTATGCATGCATAGTTCAATGGTAGTTACCCTAGCTTTGGTAGTTTTGAATTGTGGTCGTATCTAATTGCTTAGGAGAATTGACCAACTGACCCTAAGTAAGTAGGTAGAGAGGCTTGGTAAGAATTGACCAAAAGACTATCAAATCCCTCTTGTGCGAAGGATTACCGTTCAGAAGGATGAACTTAAGAAGTTAGGGATGTGTGTCTAAGATGCTAGCGCCCGGGCACATATTGTTTCGAATCTTGAATGTAGGGTACTTAATGACTTGGCTTAGGTTGCTTGAGACCCTCGACTCCCCAAAGGGTAGGCCTTTGACGTCGGGTAGGAATCTTTGTCGATAGGTTATGACGAATTGACCAAATGTTGTCATAACGACTTAAACCCCCACTTGAATCAATGTGAAGTAATTAGAAAACATAGACATTACATGATACGATGAATAATTTGGTTAGCACATTTTCTCACCATTGTTCAAAACCTTAATTTACTTTTCGCAATTTATTTATTATCTTTAGTTTAATTAATCATTTCAATATTAAAACCTTTTAAAACTGTGACAATTAGACTTAATAGGATCCTCATCTACATAGCTCTTGGGAACTACCTCGGCTTTACCACTTTGTATACTACGTACGATCGGGTTCACTGCTCGTTAGTGCAATAGGTAGACCTTAGGTAGAAGAGGCTTAGAAATATTAAATCCTAGTCGGAAAACCTGCATCAGAATTTTGGCGCCGTTGCCGGGGGAGCTATATTAGGGTTTTTATTAAGTCTATTTTTATTTAACATTCTTTTCTTTTCTCATGTCAGGATTCAAAACTCGAAGCTCTAAACCATTCCCGGCCACTCCGTTCGACAATACAGAAAGATAATTTCGGGCGAGAAGAGACTACTCTCCTATTCCAATCCATAATATCTTCTCATTTTATGAGTCAGGTCATTCTAACTCTGAGCCTGAAGCAAATGAGGAGATCAGTATTGATGGGCTAACTATGGAACAATATCTGGATAGAACAAACACAAACTGTCAAAGGGCTTTCAACTCACAAAACCCTGACTTCGGGGAATTCTCTATCCCGAGCCAGTTCATCCGAGAATTGCATGACTTACAATATTCAGGAGACAAGAATGAAGATGTTCAAGAGCATGTTGAGGAAGTACTTTACGTGTCTTCTCTTTTTGGCATCCGGAATATTTCGAGATACTCCATCATGGTGAAAGTATTCCCTATGACTCTCACCGGAACAACTAGAAGGTGGTTTAATAAACTCCCTGCTGAATATAAGGGAACATGTGATTGACTCCGAAAAGAGTTTGTGCAACAATTCTGTCCACCCTCGAAAATCGCTAAGCTTCTCGGTGATATCTATAGGTTTGTTCAAGAAAGGGAAGAAACACTATATCAGGCATAGGAAAGATATAATGAGCTTCCCTATCGTTTTCCTACACATGACCTCAATAAGCATCAAATTGTCTACATTTTTTATAGGGGTATAAATATCGAGACCCGTCAGATTCTTAATTCACAAAGACCTATTCCGGGAATGACGCTTGACAAAGCTTTAGAATCCATTCAACGGACAGCTGATCACTGCCACAAATGGCATGTAGAGACAGGATATGGACCTAAGGACAATTTCTATCACAAAGTCATGAAAACAATGACTAATAAGGAAGATGATTATGGGATGAAATTAGAGACAAGAAGACGAGAGAAAGCTAAAGAATATGAAGCTCTGAGGATGGAAGAAGCAAAAAGTTTAGTTGGCACCAAGGTTAGATTTAACTTGGAAGAAGTGGTTCTTAAGCACATTGAGGAATTCAAGAAGAGAGATGAAAAGGGAGGAAAAGATGATTAGGGAATTTGTCAATAGCACAATATCCTCCCTTAAGATTCACGATGATCGAATCAAAAGCTTAGAGAAGAAAGTGGCTTGTGCTCCAAGGCCATTGCTGATTATTTGGATAAACGTGATATAAAAGCTAATGAAGAAATTGTCAACTCAGTGACAATTGAGGTAGTTTCTGATGAACGAACTACCTTCTCCGAGAAGGTCAAGAGGAGGCTCAACAAATAAAAACTCCTACTTCAAGATCTGGGGGCTCTTCCGATAAATTTACCGTTAATTAATTCCATTAAAACTAATGAAATTCAAATTTTGCAGGAATTAAGTAATGAGATGAGTAAACTTGAAGAGATAGCTTCGGTAAAAATGAATGCTCAATGTTCGACAATTTTAAGAAATGAATTGCCACATAAGGAAAAAGACCCCGTGATGTTTTACTCTCCCTTGCCTAATAGGTAATCTCAACGTCTGCAATGATTTGGCTGATTTAGGAGCCAGTATTAGCATCATTACCCATTCGATGTTTTTGTGTATGGGTGTTGAGAGTTTAAAGCCGGTCAAAATGGACATCGAGATGGCGGATAAATCCATGCAAACGCCTAAGGGGATTGTAGAAAACGTCTTAGTGAAATATAACAAGTTCCTTTTCCTAGTGGATTTTGTTATCTTAGATATTGCTGAAGACAACCGGATCCAAATTGTTTTAGGGAGGCCCATGCTCGCAACTGCTCACACAAAGGTTGATGTTTTCGCTCGAAAAATGACATTGGAAGCTAACGGAGAAGTTATTACTTTCAGGGCGAATGAACTTATTTCTATCCCAAGGAGGGTTTGTGTGGTCAATCATAACGGTGATTTGGATGATGTCTTGGAAGAATTTTTGAACGAAGCTCCTAGAACTCCTTCAAAACATAACGGTTTTTATTCATGAAAAGATTTTGATGTTTTCGTTGACTATGAAGAAGAGGAGGAGAGATTGGGAGTTAGTCCCGATGATTTTTCTAGTGACATTGACATGGTCCCTTGGCACAAAAATCATGAAAAAAAATTCACCACCGGATCAACCAATGTTCTTTGGGATCGGGACTCGGATTCATCATCGAAATCCCTATAATCTTCAAATCTCATGCAAAATAGGGTTCATCGATTTCCATTCTTTTGTTGACATGAATTCTCCAGTGAATGTCATGTCAAAAGAATGTTACAACCAGGTTATGATGAAAGAGTTGGAGTATAAGGGGAATAATTTCCTCGAGATCGCAATTAATGTTCATGTTTTCGTCAGGATGCATACCTTTTTAGTCGACTTCGTGGTGTTAGATGACATTAGCGAATTTGTGGAGAATGGACTCCCTGATGTGAATTTGGGAAAGCCTTTCAAGAATATATTTGGATTAGATGGGGATGCTGAAGAAGGGGTACTTTGGTTAAAAATTGGCAATGAAAAAACTATTTTTTAAATGCCAAGAACCGTTCTAAATTTCAAAAAGTGGACCAAGAGGCAGTTAAGTCACGCCCGACCGCTTCTTTATATAAGCGAGGAAGATAAAGTCAATGGGTTTAAACACCCGCACCAAAAGATAAAGAACTTTTACATGGGGTGCCTAAAACTTAGGGAAGAATATAAGAACACTGGTACAAAAATTGGTATTGGTTACTCCAAAAATATATGATGATATGCATATAGTCACACACGTTTTTTTTGTGTGTCACCAAAGGTCGCACTACCGTAGGTGCCCTACGGTGACATTTTTTATTTCGTGGCCTTTTTCATTGAAAAAGAGTGACCAAAACCCGAATATGTGTGACAAATTAGACACAAGTTTTGTTGGGTTAATAAGTATTAGTGACCGTAAACACTTTATAGTCACACGAATGGTTTTTGAGAGTAACTATTGGTCATCCTTTGGCTACATAAATATATAATAGATGTGACATTTGAGATGATTTATTCAAGTAAATGCGTTTTTTGTGCGACTATTTCCCGTCCTGTGGCCACATGAATATATAACAAATGTGACGTTTGTGACGATTTAGTCACACAACGGGTGTTGTTTTGTTGGAGTTAGTCACATACAATTTAAAACAAAGTGGCCAAAAGTGTTAATAAGTGTGACCATATGTTGTTTAAAGTGAAGAAATTTATATTTGTGTGACTATTGTTCATCCAATGGCCACTTGAATTTTATGTTTGTGTGGCCATTTGTAATATTTAGTCACACAAAGCATGTTTGTTTTGGGTATTTAGTCACACACAATTAAGCAAAAACGGCAAAAAGTGTTAATAAGTGTGACCATATGTTGTTTAAAGTGAAAAAATGTGTATTTTGTGTGACTATTGTTCATCCAATGGCCACTTGAATTTTATGTTTGTGTTGCCTTTTGTAATATTTAGTCACACAAAGCATGTTATTTTTGGGTATTTAGTCACATACAATTAAGCAAAAAGTGACTAAAATGTTAATAAGTGTGACGATATGCTATTTAAAGTGAAGAATGTGTATTTTGTGTGACTATTGATCATCCAATGCCCACATGAATTTTATGTTTGTGTGACCTTTTGTAATAAATCATGTTTGTTTTGGGTATTTATTCACATAAAATTAAGCAAAAAGTGGCCAAAAGTGTTAATAAATGTGACCATATGCTGTTTAAAGTGAAGAAATATGTATTTTGTGTGACTATTGATCATCCAATGGCCACATGAATTTTATGTTTGTGTGGCCCTTTGTAATATTTAGATTAAACAAAGTTAAAGCATATTTAAAAAAATTCTGAAAAGAGATTGACAAGAATGCTAGTCATGAGATTAAAGTAGTGCGGATATGTGATAGTGTGAGTTCAGGGTCGAAAGACTTCCTTTTCAACGAGCAAGCTTTACAACCCATTAGGTAGTGTACCTAATCTTTGCAGTGTAGTATGGGTAAACCTAGGGGGTTGATTGTTCTCTAGGGGAATAGAGATGTATGACGAAAAGGTGAGGTGAGGAAGATTCATTTTTATGTTTTTATATTTTCTATGGAAGCAAGTAAAATCTAGGGGTTTGAAGAGTGGGGTTGGTAATTCTACCAATTTTAACTACTTAACAATTTAAACTAAAAACTAATTTAACTAATGAAAAGGGAAAACCTATGGATTGATTGATTGTGTTTCTTATGATAATTAAAAACGTGTTTACTTAGATTTTTTTTACTCCCTAGTTATCTCTTATTGGTCAGTTGAATTGTCACCTCCTCATTTTAATTGGTGCGTTGTATTCTGTGTTAGTCATAAGGGGTGCCTAATTCCCTAGTTTTATGAATCGTAACTCTCCTCTAGACTATCTGGGATTGCCAAGTACCGAAGTATCTCCCCTGAATACTCTATTATCCTTAAGCTACAACTCACGCAATAAACACAATGATGGCCTAACTGCACTCTTAAGCTTTTTGCTATTTACGACGTTCAAGCTTGCAACAATTAAAGAATAAGCCAATTTTCCTTACTCTAGCGTCTACCAATTAAAACAAGAGACAACCTAACAATAATCAACAACTAGGTTTCATTGGATCTAAGCAAACACTAGATTAATTTAGTTACACATGATAGATAAGCAAGAACACAAACAAACAATTGAACATAGATCAAAATGGTGATAGATTGGATAAACAAACTTTTCTTTAAGTGTAAAGAAAGGTTTGGAACCCTAAAATACTACCCAAGTCGGACTCTTAACGAACTAGGGTTTGCTCTCTAAAATAATGCACACAAAATACAGAAAATTCGAAGTCTATATATAGATTTACACTTGCGACGGCGTCGCCTTTTGATAGCGACACCGTCAGATCACCGTCACTAGGGTTTCGTTAAGGACAAGTCATCGTTGGGACGACGCCAGGTAAGAAAATGTGATTCCTTCTGGCTTGCATAAGGACGTCTTCTGGGATGGATCTTGGTCGTCTGGTGAAGAAATTAAGGGCGACGCCCTTCTGGATTTAGGCGTGACGCCGCTAGCTTGTAAAACCAAAATATGACCAGAGCCGTCGCTTGAGAATTTTTGGAAAACCTTGTGAGTGACGGCGTCGCCCTATGAGTTGTGACGCCGTCAGGTGTATAAAACAACCTTGAAATCTTGACCTTGTCGTTTTTTTCATGCTTTCGCTCCTTTTCGTCAAAATATGCTTGATTCTAGCAATTTGCTTCTAAAAGACGTAAAATATGAAAATGAACGATTTTAAACAATAACTGATATAAAATGTAACGATTTCGGGCTTAAATGACCCCCTAAAAACATATGTCTTAAATCCTTATCAATATGGCAAAACCATTGGAGGACTATTATCTGTTTTAAGAGTCCAACAGAGGCTGAAAGTCAAATTATGAGCTGAAGAGTTCAAACACAAAACAAAAAAAACAAAAAAAAAACAAACAAAAACAAAAAAAGAAAAAAAGGTGACTGACACGGGATGTTACAATCTTTCAGATGGAAGGAGTAGCTACTGCAAAGCTTTTTCATGTCATGTAGTGACAATGCTAATGTAACCGAGAATAAAAATCATTAAAAAATAAGGCAAATAAACAAGTCTGTTAGCCTTAATAATAATTAATAGAAAGTGATGGTCATTCACGTTTAGGAACTTTGAAACGTGTGTTAGATATTGTATTAGAATAGTCAATGGGCTCGTGGATTAAGCTAAGCTAAATGGTTAGAAGTTATGTTAAGCTAGCCTTTTTATAGCTTATGTAATCCAAGCCCAATCCATGACCAAAAACGTGACCCATGGCCAAGCCTATTAGGTCATCTTAGTTCTAGTATAAATACACCTCAAATGACACATTTGAGGTGTGTGCTTGAGTGTGTAAGTGTGTGTTTGGTTATGATATAATAGTTATTTCTCTTCATCTTTCTCTCCAAGTTTCATAGGATTTACACTTCAAGTCACCACCTTTCTTGCTTCATATTTACTTGTTCTTCGTGTGTTAAAGTTGTTATAACGTGATAAGGTTGATAAAAACAAGGTCCTACAATTGGTATCAATCGCCTAACAATGGTTCAGGAGTGTTTGTGTTGCAGTTTTTGTTAAAACTTTGCAAAAAGTTTCATTTTTTCCTATTAAAATGTGAGCTTTTGTCTTAAAGTTTTGATTTTTACGTGTTTTTTAGGTTAAAGTTGTAGCTTTTATTGATCTTTAAGTGTTTTGGAAGAATTTTGTGCAAAACAAATCATTTGGAATCGTGTTTTTGGGTGAAAAATCGTGTTTTGCAACAATCTGGGCAGTTTACGCGTAAGGCTTATGAGTAATAAAGTCAAAACCCTCTTTTTACGCATAAGAAAAGTCAAAACCTTTTTCTTACGCCTAAGCTTTACGAGTAAGAAGTGAAGTTTACGCATAAGCAACTGGTGAAGATTCTTCGTGCAACAGCGATTACTCAATACTTCCCTCACTTGGATATGTTTGTGGAATACTTCGACTTGTGAAATCTCGCTAGCTTGGAAAAGTTAGTAAGATACGATCCATTCTTACGCGTAAGACACTTTTTACGAATAAGATCATTTCTTACGCGTAAAGACATCGTTTACGAATAAGAATTAAATCTTACGAGTAAGATATTATTTACGAATAAGAGTAACATCTTACGCGTAAGGATATTGTTTACGCATAAGAGTTAATTGTTACGCGTAAGGACATTTTTTACGCATAAGATTCAAATCTTACGAGTAAGGACAAAGTTTACGACTAAGAACCCAAATCTTACGCCTAAGAACAAGTTTACGAGTAAGATTTTCAGCAAAACTTCAATCGGCCATAACTTTTGAGCCGTAACTCCGTGTTTAGCGTTCTACCCATCAAAACGACCGTGAAAATGAGGAGAATGACACGCCGAATAAACTAAGGTCAACCTTCGAGTCCTACAAATGCTCCGAAAAGAAGTTATTGAGGTTTTTAAGTTTTCAGACCAAATTTTCTCTACAACAACCGAGCTTAATCTTCATCAAACACAACTCGTTATCGTTGAATCGATCCTACATTAACTTTATCACATATACCTTCATCAATGGCAACTCAGCAAGACATCCATGCAGCCGGTGCTAAAAACCGTCCTCCTATGCTGGAAAAAGGTGGATATCTTCAATGGACAAGTCGTATGCTCCGCTACATCAAAACCAAACCTAAAGGAAAACACATTGTGGAAAACTAGAAAGGGGTTGAATAGTTTTACCGATTAAAACTTCGTCTTAAACTATTTAGATCGACTTACGTCAATCGATTAAATGTGTATGTTGGATGTTGATAGATAAACATATAAATAAGTAAAGCAAAGACAAAGAGTAAGAGGCACAAAACCACAACGTGAGTATTTATAGTGGTTTGGCTACAAGGACACCTTCCTTTCCCTACTCCACTCCCCGAGTCACCTACTCGAGAGTTCGTAATCACTACACAACACAAGCTCCTTGTGGCGGAGAAGCCTTCACAACGTCGCCTACTCTTTATCCGGTACAAGGCTAGACACCGAGTTCTTCCGCGAGGTAGAACTAAACCTATCACAATGTTACCTACACTTTATCCGGTACAAGGCTAGATATTGAGTTCCATTACAAAGGAGGAACTACTACCCAACACTACACAACACCTATCCTAAAGGAGATCCACTCTTTATTACAACATCAACAAGGATATCAATATCCTTTGACCCAAACTAATCTATCTTGTACATCGATGCACCATATCGAATGTACACCCTAAGCACCTTTCACTAATGCTTTTAACATGACCCCTAGGCACCATTCACTAATGCCTTCGACACGAACCTTTGGCACCGTTCACTAATGCCTTCAACAAGGATCTTCGGCACCTTTCACTAATGCCTTCAACTTGACCTTTTAGACATCTTTCACCTATGTCTTCAACACAACACTTCTAATGAGAGAGAAAAGAACTATCAACAAGATAATATCAGTAATCTTGATGATCACGAAGCTTGGCAACCCATGGACTTGAGCTTGCTCGACTTCAAGAGGTGGTGATCTCTCCTTTAAGAGGAACCTAGAGAATCACACAAACACAAAACTAGATAGAAAGATCATTTTAATCTGAGGTTAGAGAGTTTACAACACTAAGAGAGAATGTATGTGAAAGGGGTGAGTTACAATGAAGAAATGACTCACTATTTATAGGCAAAAATCAACTACTGTTCCCCGGATCCCACAGATCCCTTGCTTGAGGGATCCGTCAGTGTAAAACTGGGGGATCTTCCAGACGCTCCTCTTAAATGGGTTATGGGTCATGGGTCATGGGTTATGGACTTTGGATCATGGGTATTCAAATAGATACAATGTATCTAGAAGATGCAATGCATCTAGTTAATGGGTCATGGGTTAGCTCCATGGGTTATGGATAATACCCAACATGACATCTGCAACACCCCCAAATCTTGGTATAGCGAAAGACTTAATCAAGTTTTCGGGGCGTTACATGGATTGGCACAACACACAAGTATAGCAAACAAGATAGTCATATTATCATTCAAAAATCAATCCCAAATTTAATTATTCAAAACAATAATCCCAAAAGTAAATAAAAAGGTCCAACATGATTTATAAAATAGGACCCCATAATATTATCAGAGTTTGATTATGATCCTTCAACCATGCCTCCTTGCCAACCTTCCACATAAAACGCACTCCAAACATCACTTAAATACCTGAGAAAGACATGCTAAAAGGTCAGCTAATGCTGGTGAGTTCATAGGTTTAAATTCAAGTTTAAATAGTGGACCTGTAGGAGTTTATTTGCTATGCGAGACCTAAGATAAATACAGAATATCACCTCAATCACATACCAATATCACAATCAACAATATCATCAATAACATATCCGACGTCATAGTAGGGCCCTGAGCGACACTAGCCAGCGCAGTCGTAGCAAAGTCTAGAACGATTGATACCATGGACTAGGTCGAGGTAGAAGTCTATAATTAGCTAGGCAAGTGTTATAGCAATTAAGATTGCTACCCTAGACTAAGGCAACAGTTACCATATATCTATCTAAATAGTCAAGCACATAAGCAAATCAAAATAGTTTAAAAGGTCCAAAAAGAGTAGCATGATTCTCACCCCAAATTAGTTAAAAACATAGATAAAAGTGGGGCTATGAAACTCACCTCAAGCAAGCAACGCACAAACAAACACTAGCAAGAAGATAACAGCTAACACGGCTCAACAACTACCGACTCGGCACAACCTATTAATATAAACCAATTTTAATATATATTTCCCAAAATCAACGTTATCTATCCTAATGTATTCCTTTTCTTTATCTCCAAAAATGTCTTGTTTCACCGTTTAGTCCTAGCGTTTGGTATCGTCGTGTGTGTGTATTGACTCAACATGATATCATGAATGCACTCAAATAATCATAATGTGACTCAATGCAACACAATGAGATGTTATGTAAATTAACCATACTTTCATATGATTTATCTATATATTTGATTTGCAACCTAATAGTGTAAGTATAGATCATCGATGATAGGATTAAAATCAACTTAGAATCATGCATAACATATTTTTCTCCCATTGATTATGAATCTCCTGATACTAATAACAATGATATATGATATAACTTAAAGAAACCCTATCATGATCATTAAAGTTTATATTAAATTTTCATATAATAAGTATGATCTGTTAATGTGTTTGAGTGTAAAAACCATAATCCACTAATATACCACAACAATCATTCTCACAAAATTCCTATTCATATTATAATATTGGATTTACACTTAGGAATTGCTTTACATAGATTAACATTCCTTTACAGATTCTTTGCCATTCTAAATCAACAAACTATTATCCTGAAGTGAACGTATCCTTCACCATAAGCAATTACTAATAGCAACCAAAAACTTATACTCACTTTCATGATTTATTATTGTTGAAACAGGATGGCACAACAATTTCTTTTTGAATACATTCATGACACCCCGGAAAATGCACAGGTAAAACTATGTTAGGTCACCATATTAGTAACACAAGCATCAATAGAAGAAATAGATAAGAAATGATCGGATGAACAAATCACACACACACGTATAATGAGTAAAGAAAAGTTATGCGTAAATGTGAAAGAGTGAATTGAACAACCAACCCTCAAGTGAGGGTTATACAAGAGTATTTATAGGAGGGAACTAGGGCAACACTCCAAGTTCCCATCCTTTTACTTATTGGGCTTGGCCTAGACTTATGGGCTTTCTACATAAGCCTAGCCTTGATTACTAACATAAAAGCCATATTAAGCTAACTATTACATATGAATCATTAACACTTAAAATATGGTTTAGGAGTGATTCCAACAATCTCCCCCTAAGTGTTAGTCATGAATGAAAGAGTGATAAACGTTGTAGGTGCTGATGTAATAGAAGCTTTGACGTCTTCTGACATTCTTCTTTCTTGTGAGAAGAAGTGTCTTGGTTCGAACAATCTCCCCAGTGTAGAGAAATTGTTTCCTTTGAAGTATTCTGCTTTGACGTCATCATTTACTTTGTTCTTTGATCTTTGTTCTTTCTGGTGGTAGTGATAGTATGTTGTTGTTGTCGCATCGAGTCCGCTTTATTGCTCCAGTGTCTCCACGTCGTTCTCCAACATGCTCACACGCTTTACGTTGGATTTCAAGATCTTGATGTAGTTCTCTTAGTCTTTAAACTTTGTAGATTCTGTGACTTTGACGAGGAATCATTCTGACTTTGTGTTGCCTTTTGAGAGAACTTCAATTAGTGTCGTTGTTGGTATGAGCATGTGGAGAATCGCACGATCAGGTCCCAGAGCTTCCATAAGAAGAAAACATAAGAAAGATTGGTAATAAGCGGTTTCGGCACTTACAAGTTTGAACTTCGAGAGTGTTAACAACATAGTGTGAAAACACATTTCTAATTCTCACAAAGACCGCTGAACCGAGTCCCACAAGTGAGATAACGCGATGCTAAACCAAGTACACCTCTGATGAGTCAGGTGAGGTACCTTTGAAGCATCACCTCACGACTCGTAGACCGTTTGAGACACACTGCGTAATCCACGGGGAGTTACCGAAGTGACCTCGTCGTGGTGTTAAATGTTGACCCTGGCAGGAGTTTCCATTCAATAACTGAGAATCACAATTGTGAACCTCTCATAAATGTTCTCGACAGATTGCTAGGATCTGTTTAGGACTCGATAACGTACATCACTTGTTGTTCTTATTGTTGAACAACAAGTGATGAAATGTCAAGTGTACCTATGAGATATTTTGATGAATCTCGTGGCTCTAGACTCAATAGTGCATTTTGGTTTTCCTGAGCGGAGACTAGGGAGAGGGTCTCCTTGCTTCAATACCGGCAATCTCTAAGAGAAAGCCGATAGTTTATGCAGGGTTCCCTGTGAGAATGAAACAAGCTTCTTTTGGGAGAAACTTGAGTGGCTAAGAAGGTTTAGTGCATGTGTCACTGGGTCCATGATGACTTTTATCTTCAATACCGGTGTCATCTAGTGACAACCAGTAGCATATGAATTGAACCCTTATGCCCTAAGTTGAATAATCTAGAGGGCTATTTCTTTTCACCCTTTTCTTTGCTTTTCTTTTTAATTCTTCAACTCCTTCTTTCTCCGATTCTCATTTTCTCTTTTTTATAATCATACCTAAGGACTTCTAATTCTAACTATTGGTAGTGTCCTTGGGTAGATCCCTCCGGCTCTGGCGGATCATAGGACGGTTATTCCTAACCTTAATAACCTTATAACTCCATTGCCATAAAACCATTTTCATGAAAATCTTTCGAAGTGTTTGTGAATGAAAAAAGATGTTTGAACACTTCAAGAGTTTTAGATTTTCAAAAATACTCCCCATCCGCGTGTGCTTAAGAGTTTTAACAGAAATCTGCACAGCGAGAGAAGAGCGCACACTTTTTGAATTGATCGACTCATGATAGACAATCCCCCGCGAGACATGGTTACGTTGCCTAGTTAAAGAGTTACATTGTAGAAACTTTTAGGTGACAACTAGCTCTAATAACTATCTTGAAGATGTGGACAATCCTCGAAAGGTTGTCAAACCCGCCAAAGTTCATGTCTATCAAGAGCTTCTCGAATGGGTACAATTTACTTGGATAAGTCTTGAAAGACGAATCTTTTCAATGTATGATGTTCAGGATCCCGTCAATTCATGGGTTGAAGTCTTTTCACACGAGGATTCAATAGCAAAACACAACATATTTCTTATCACATAATATTTCTCCCCCTAAAAATGGCATATAAATGTTATTTTTGATGAAATTTTGATATCAAATATGTCCATTTCGAGTTTTGCGGGAAGATTACCACTAAGAACATTTTGTGAATAAAGTTTTTAGTCAAATATTCCCCCTCAACAAGTGATATTAACGGTTGAGTTTTAGAAAAAATATAAGGGGAAGTACTTGTTCTTTTGAGCAAAACCTTTTAAAATTGAAAGGTTTGATAGGGTTTACTCAAAAGTAACTCCTTGAATAAGCTTTCGCCTTTTATAAGGATTGTGGCACTGAAGCGTACCACATGGTCCTTTCATTACAAGAACGGGTTGTACACTGTTATATGTGCACAAGCCATTTTAATAAAATAATCACACATCCAAATTAATATGAAAGTGAAACAATTTATGGGGTACCAGGCAGTCCATCGATCTTTCCAGGAATGTGAACCGGGCGTTGATAGCATGTGAGAGTAATCCTGGGACGACCACCTATGAAGCTCTCCAGAGTTCTGAACTGGTCCCTTCTGTACAACCTTTCATCGATCCTTGTGATGATCCTCTTTACATCCCGTCATCCCGAGAATTCCATCACTTTAGAGACCCAATGCCTGCGTGTATCTGCTTTAACCTATAAGCCAAGCCATCCCTGACCTTCTTCAATGTGTGATCCCCAAACTTGTGAAGATCTCTACACGCCATCAAGCAGTTGCGTTGTAGTTCACTGCGGTAAACTACTCCGAATGGTTTGCTGATGAGAGTGTATTGTGAAAGCTGGTTGATGTTAGGTATTTCTAGCTGAGGTCTGGTGAAGTTGACACGGGTCTGATATGATTCAACATCAAGTTGTAAATCTTCTACACGTTCCTGGATCACTATGCTTCTGATGAAGATGAGTAAGGACTTGATGTATTCACGTTTAATTTCAGTTCGATTAGAAATGTCTCATTCTTCCCTGTACTTTAGCAAGATACAGATCTTCAATGTCGTTGAGAGACAAGTTTTGAAAGTCTGCTTCACAGAATTCATAGTCCCTTTCGTCTTGTCTTTTGACCACGATAGACTTGAGGAAGGTGTAATCCCAACGATCACGATCCCTTTATCACTGAACACTTCATGTTGAGACTTTCGAACCTGGCAGCTCTTGTAGTAGATACGTCGGCGTTCTGGCCAATGATGAATCCCATACATTGCATCAATGTCATACTGTTCCACGCTGTTGGAAAACATGTGGGTAGCCTTTTCTTTGATGGCTATGCAGTTAGAGTATATGGCTGCCGGGAACGGGAGTGTAAGTGATGTAGCGTATTTCTTTGTACCATCGCTACCGTGTAGAAGTAGCGAAATGGAATCCTAGGTTGATCTGGTAGACCAATTGTTGGTAGAGGTGTAGACCAGTCGGTGTAGTATGGAGGATTGTCTCTTTTGGTGAAGTCAATGTTTGCTTCAGGGTTGAGCCAATCAATGTTGGTAGACATGGATCGTGCTATGTTTTCAAGGTGATATTCGACTTCAATAGCACTTTCCGAGCTGTCTTTGAGTAGTTGAAAGCCTTCATTCTTGATTCGCTCTCAACTCGATTTCGTCATCTTCTTCACATGAAACTTCTCTTGCAATAACTTAGCATGCTCCAAGGTACTACCTTCTACCATATCGGATCCTCGTTAGGAGGAGTGGCATCAACAATTGTGGAGAACCATTCAAAGTCGGTGTCATCTTCGTCGAGCCATGAGACGACATCAGCCTTAGGCGTCTTCTTCTTCTTCTTCTTCTTTGGCCTTGATGAAGGTGATGGTTTCTTTGTTGAAGCTGGAGAGGTGGGTTGTTGTTGGGGCTCAGGTGTCTCTTCATCGTTACACCAGTGTATTCAAAGTGATCACCGGTTTTCTCTGTCTGGGGTGGTAACTCAGAGTCCTGAGGTTTGTCAGCAGAAGAGCGTGGAGGAGATCGTTGTTTAGATGGAGTCCTTTGAGATGGAGGTGGCATTGAGGAAGATTCACAAGACTTCTTTGGACATTTAGGTGCAGAGTCCTTGGCCGTATCATCGTCATCTCTTGGTCGTTTAGGTTGATCTGTTGATTCCTTGCATGATGATCTGAGTTGATAATCTAGTAGACCTTCAAAAAATTTAGCTTCATCCGAAGTAAAAGTTGCAGATCGTTTTGATATTTGCATCACCAATTTAGCAATTAACTCAGCCAGTAAAGATCGATTCTTTGGCCATTATATGTTTGACCAATGTGACGATGTTTGGAGTAAGTTGTCTGGAGAATACTTCTCTAGTCACACCAGGACAGTGTCGAAGAAACTTGTGAGTATATTCTGTTGCCGTCTTCTCCAATTCCTTTTGAAAATCTCCTTTGATAAACTTCTGGATTTGTTCCCTTTCAGTCAACAACTCGTTTATCCCGTCTTGAAGAAGGTTGATTCTGTCAGCGAGTTGATTCAGCTTTTTGTTGGTTACATCCTTCTTCCGTACTTGCTTGACAGCTTTAACAATCCTTGTTTTAGCCCGGGATAACCAAGAGTCTGTTGGTTTCTTCACGGATTTGGATATGGATATGGTTTTTCTTTTGGATGGTGGTAGAGAAGAGTGAGAAGACGAGTCCGATGATGATGAGATGTGAGGAGACTCAGGGTCTTTAGGAGGTTCAGCAGTTACATCCTTAGAACGAATTGGACTGTTGAGAAGGAAGTTATCATAATTCACTTCGTCATCTTGTTCAGATTTCTCTTTTTCTTCTGCCTGAATTCGGGCCTCTTCCTCTGCTTTGGCTTGAGCTGCAGCCTCTTCATCAGCCTTTTCATCCTTAGAGGGAACTTTTATTTTTAGTGGAGGTTTCCTCTTAGGGAACTTTCATTGACTCTCAATGGTTGTGGCACTCCATGCACTGCCTCGTCTGGTTTTCCTTGTAGGTTTACCAGTGGACTTTTCATCAAGAAAACCGACTTTTCCTTCTTTAACTGCAGTCAGATATCGTAAAATGAATATAGTTGTTTGATCTCTTCAGTTAAGAGGTGATCTGGCAGCACGACACCTTGTTTCTTTGTTGTAGACTCCTTGAATCTGACTGTAAGTGTAGGCTCAAACAACATGGAGTGATTTTTTGGGTCATCGAGTCTCTTGGGGATATCAGGATTATACCCTAGAGATCTTTGGATCAACAATTTGGTATATCTGATATATGGGATCTTGGAGCCAAGTTTTTTGAGAAACGTCATCATGTCGTCCCATATCAGAGCTTCAATTTCAATATGTTTCATGTTGATCAAAGCCCAAAAGATTTGCAGTTCCATGAGCTTGGGATGCTCAAAGCCACTGTCACGTCCAGAAACAGATTTGGTGATTATGATGTAGAGAGTTCTCCATGGTTGAGGAATGTTCTTAAGATCCACGTATGAATGCTTTGTGATCACTCTTGAAGCTTCGTCATAACCGATGTCGATCATGAATTGGAGAACAGTCTCTTTAGTTGGTGCGGCATTGTATTCAGTTGGGTTGATGACAGGGATGAGAAGAATAGCCCTTAAGTCTGCAGGTGTGATGGTGACTTGTTTGTCATTGAGCGTCACTGTCACATCATTCTGTCCTTTGATCTTTCGCATTGTATTCCAGAACTGATGAATATAGATCTCAGGAACTGTAGCAGAATTAGTGAGCATGTTCTGATAGGGATGATTCTTCAGAATGTCTACAGCAATCAGGCAAGAAGATTCTGAGCAGGTGAGAGTATCAAAATCAACTCTGAGGTTGTTCTTTCCTATCTTCATCGGATAGCCATTAGGGAAGATATCAGCAATGGTGAGAACATTTTGTGCATCCACATTCTGCATCCGAGCGCCCATGTCGTCGGATTCTGAAATATTTAGCCAAAAGAACCAACATATCGAAAGACATTATGTTAGTCAACAGATGGTTTTATTGTCTAATTATTGAATGTGATATGTCGATGATTGTTACGAGTCCAATGTCACTTGTTTGTCCATTAGTCCAATGACGTCGTGATAAGTTTCGTGATTTGATTAACTTTAAGTTTTGAAGTCTATGCTTTCACTTATTTTTCACAACATATTAAATGTTTAAGCTTATTGGTGACATTATTGGTTTCGTGGCATTATTATTTATTTATTTACAAGTTTACACGCGTAACAATTCATAATTAAGGTTAAACTAGGCTTAGGCGTAGAAATGGCAATCTTATGCGTAAACAGGAGTGGTATACGCGTAAGCATAAGCTTATGCGTAGGTTCTTAACTTACGCGTAAGAAATATTACGCGTAGGAAAAGGAGGCCTTATGCGTAAAGCTTACGCGTAAGCGTATATAGAACCTTATGCGTAAGGCTTACTCGTAAGAGTCAAACTTATGCGTATGTCACTGTTTACGCATATCCTTCACAGGATATGCGTAGTCCCTTATGTAGAACCTTACGCATAACATTCTACGCGTAAGGTGATCCTTATGTGTAGATGTTCAAGTTAACCTTGATTCTGATATTTTAAGCGTAGAAACCTGAAACAAATTCATCATTTCACCAATCTTAACACATACATTCAATTATTTTTTAGTTCAAATCATAAACACTCATTAAACATTTACGCGTAAACAACTTATGCGTAAAAGTCAAAACCTTAATGTTCAAGAATTACGCATTACAGTTCTAACCATAGGATTAACACCAAACTTGTTCTGGTAAGTCTTAGAAGCTAAATGAGTTGATCTATCCAAGTTTTAATATCAGAATCAAAGCAAATCAAAAATACCTAAATACATATGAACATAAACCCTAGTTTTAAATTTTAAGGCCATTGATGTTTCTGGGTATTTCTGGGCCTAGATATGATCAATTCAACTTGAACACAACATCATACAACTATCTTTTTCACCAAAAACACACACATATGAAAATTTCCAAATCGGCTCATAAACCTTAATTTTGAATAACGGACAATTCGTGTTTCTGGGTGGATTAGATTGATAAAAATGGTTTTGGTATATAGTTTTGAACATTTTAACACCATTATATCATGAAAAAACTCACACCTGATGATCTTATGTTCATATGCTTACGTGTAGAACACGAAGATCATCCAAACCCAAGATTTAGCCGTTGGATTTGCATATAATTCAAAACCATTATTTATAAACACGTTTAGATTACGAAATCACTTACAAAATGATGATCAAGAAAGCGGATTTGGAGATTGATTTTTACGCGTAGGATCTTGTTAGGTTGGATATTAAATGTGAAGAGTTAATGAATTAGGTGGGTTGTTTTATTAAAATAACTTTAAGCTTTTGACAAATTTAGCCCCTCCACCTTTTCCATTTTCATCCAATGTCCATAACTTCCATTTTGGTTGCCAAACGAAGGATATTTGGAAAGAAATTTTGACAACATTCCCCTTCGACTTAAGAAATAATGAAGTTTTATAAATTTTTGTCCGAGGAGTGTCAGTAAACCAGAAAAGTGACCACCATTAAAAGAAACAACCGGGATATGCAAGTACAAGGTTTTTATGAAACTGGAAAAATATGTTCTTTCTCCCCCTCAACACTTGATCGAAAAAATACTGAAGTTTAAAAGAATAGAGTGTTGACGGAAGATTTGTACTTGCAATGTTAAAAGAAAATTAGATAGAAGAATATTTTTGTTGTTTTATCAGATTTTATAATTTTGTATTTTGTTTTTGGAAAATATTTACTAAAGAGATTTTGGTGTTTGGCTTTTTTTTAAGAATGTTTTAAGAGTTCATCCAGTTCCTCTTGAGTCAAACACCGCATACCAATCCGGTGGACCAACTCATTAAACATAGCAGGAGCTAAGGCTTTGGTGAGAAGATCTGCCAATTGGTATTCAGTACCCACAAAATATAATTCAACAGCACCCTGTTCCACGTGGTCCTTGATAAAATGATATCGAAGATCGATGTGCTTTGATTTCGAATGTTGAACTGAATTGCACGATATCGCAATAGCACTCGATTGTCGCAGATACATCGATTCTGTCAAATACGTAACCATAGTCTTTGAGTTGTGTTCTCATCCAAATGACTTGAGCACAACACGCCGCCATGGCTACATATTCTCCTTTCGGTTGAGGACAGACAAGGTACAATCCTCGCTTCTTCGATTGTCATGACACCAGTTTATCACCAAGAAATTGTAAAGCTCCTGAAGTACTTTTTCGTGAATCTAAGCATCCTGCATGATCATCGTCTGAAAAAGCTATTAGTTCAAAACCAGAATCCTTCGGATACCAGATCCCCAAGTTAATGGTTCCCTTTATGTATCAGAGGATTCTTTTAGCCTCTGAGAGGCGAGTTTCAGTTGGTCTCGACCTGATAACGGAGCAAAGATATCACGGCAAAACAATATCAGGCCTGCTAGCTGTTAGATACATGAGAGACCCAATGATACTACGGTATTTTGTAGGGTCCACCAATTTCCTATGTAAATCAGCTTCTAGCTTCTTGGTATGAGCCATTGGTGTGGCATAGGTGTTTTGCATTCCAAATTTGTTTAACCATTCAAGGGCATATTTGGGACTGACTCAAGAAAATACCATGGGGTGATTGATGAACTTGCATTCCAAGGAAGAATGTGAGTTCACCCATCATTGACATTTCAAAATGTTTTGTCATAAGTTTTGCAAAAGCATTTGAGTATTTTAAATGTGTTGACCCAAAATGATGTCATCCACATAGATTTGAAAGATTAAGATGTGAGCCCCGTGATATTGTATAAAGAGTGTAGGGTCGACCGAACCTTTAGTAAAGTTATTTGCAATAAGGAAGGATGATAACTTATCGTACCACCTCTTGGATGGGCTTGTTTGAGACCATAGAGAGCTTTCTTTAGTTTGTAGACATGATTGGGGAACTCTGGATAAACGAATCCTTCACGGCTGACTAACATAGACCGCTTTCTCGGCTTTCAATTGAGAAAGCGGTTTTGACATCCATCCGAAAGACCGTGATGTTCATGTGAGCCGCGAATGCCGAAAAATCCGAACGACCTCAAGACGCAGCAACCGGAGCAAATGATTCTTCAAAGTCAATACTCTCTTCCTGTCTATAACCCTTAGCCACCAGACGTGACTTGTTTCTAATTACGGTTCCTTCAACATCTAGTTTGTTTTTCCAAATCCATTTTAGACCAATGACGAAGACCCTTGTTGGTCTTTCAACCAATACCCATACTTCAAGACGTTTAAACTGATTGAGTTCTTCTTGCATGGATTCAATCCAGTTGTCTTTTGTCATTGCATCTTTAATGTTTTTAGGTTCAGATTGGCAGACAATGAGAGCATAAATGCAATGTTCACCATCGGTGTGAAGGCGTTGTCTAGTTATGACTGGTTGATTCGGGTTTCCAATAATGTTCTCTAGAGGATGGTCTTTCTTCCAACGATGTGTGAAAGGTTGATGTTGATATACATTATGCAGATTTTGAGGATTCAAATGTGTTGGGATATGAAAGTGCTGAAGATATCAAAGTACTGAAGATATAAAAGTACTGTAAGCTGCAAAAGTACTGGAAGAAGTCAAAAATTCAAAGTACTGTTAAAGACAAAGTCAAAGTACTGCAATATGAAGTCAAAGTACTGCAAGAACAAAAGAACTGTTATTCGTTTATGGAAAGAATTGTATTCTATGTTTAGATTACTTGTCGCACAAGGTTATCAATTGTAAACCGACTAGGATATCCTTGAGTCTATAAAAGGACTCCTAGATTGGCATTAGAGGTACGATTTCAAAAAGAGTTTTAGAGTTTACGAATTAGTGTTTTAGTGAAAAGTTAGATTATCTTAGAGTTGTATTAGAGTATCTCGATAATAAGCGATTTAGAGTTTATAATAAAAGGTTATTCTTCTTAGCTTTGTTAAGTAAATTCCGCGTACTTAATAAAGATTACTCAGTGTTTCTTTGTTAATAACTTAGGATTTATCCGAGGTTATTAAACCTTAACAAGCTAGTTAAGATAGTTTGATTAAAGTATATCGATCCAACAAGTGGTATCTGAGCTTGTGTGGAAACTCTGACTAGGAAGAAACCCTACTTCAACTATATTCAAGATGTCGATGAAGTCGTTCCACCACCCTCAATCACCTCACTCAGAATTCCAATAATCAAGAAGGGAGAATATGATCTCTGGTGCATGAAGATGAGGCAGTACATTGCCATTACAGACCATGCTCCTTGGAATGTTATTGTGAATGGGAATGAAGTTGTAGCAGACCCCATTGATATTCTTGGACAACCAAAGGCACCTAAACCAGTATTACCAAAGCAAACTTAAGGAATCAAGAGAAGGCACTCAATATTCTCTTATCTGCCATTCCGGATGGTCATCTTCTCAAATTTCATGATGCTAAAGATGCTAAGCAGCTCTGGCTGCTCTCAAGACCAGATTTGGAGGGAATGAAGCCTCTAAAAGATGCAGCACGAAATTTGCTAAAGCAACACTTGAAAATTTCACAGTTGGTGAAGAGAGAGTCTTGATGTCGCATATGATAGGTTTCAGAATCTACGAACATGTTGGAGCTATACAAGGTAGAAGCTTTATCGTTGAAGATGCAAATTTGAAGTTTCTAAGGAGTTTGCCATCTTCATGGCATGTGATTGCTACAATGATCAGAGGACAACAAGGTTTTGATGTCATGGACTTTGATGATCTATATCATCAACTTAAGGTGTATGAGCATGAGATGAGTGGTCAAACAAGTTCTAAGTCTCACAGTATTGCTTTTTTATCATCTGAAAAGAAGGCCAGTATTTCCAAAAGTACTGCTTCTCCTCAAAGTGCTCAAGTTTCAAAGTCAATCTGCTGTCTATACACCCCCTCATATGTTCAACATGCCCCACCAACTACCACTATGGCCTCAGATGGAGTTATGTGCTCCTTCTTTGCACAACAAGCTAGTTTACCTGTCACTTATGAAGAAGATCTAGCACAAATTGAAGAAGATGCACTTGAAGAAATTGATATCAGGTGGCAAGTTGCTAGGATCACTGCAAGAATCAAAAAGTACATGAAGAAGACAGTAAAAAAAGCATTGATTTCAAACCAAAACAAGGCATAACTTTTGACAAATCTAAAATTGAATGCTTCAATTGTCAAAAGATTGGTCACTTTGCAAGGAGTGCAGGTTTGCTAAGTATCAAGCAAACAGGACATCTGAAAAGCCAAAACTTGAGCTTAAGGAAATTCCCATTATTGAAACAAAGGCTTTGGTTGCTCAAGAGAAGTTATCGGGTTGACTGGAGTGAGGAGTTTGATGATGAACCAAAGAACTTATTGCATGATAGCAAAGGAAGAAGAAATTGAAGATTCAAGAGAAGCATGGATTGAGCACCGCTTTGTGAAGAACTCTGAACATGCCGCTTTGGAATCGATGATGGCTTTGGAGGATTTGACTGGAGCAAGGAAAGTGAAGATGATCCTGTTCAACTAGCATTGGTGGCTACTTCACCAAATCAATCTCCTATCTCTCAGGTATGCTCAAATTGCTATGATTTTTATCATAAATTGCTTAGCGCATGTGATTGAGAGAGATAATTGTGTTAAGGCTAGGTTCTGAGGTAGCAGTTATCAAATAACCTTAGAATCTATGGAAGCCAAAATTTTAGCACATGAAACTAATGAAGTAGCTTGGGTTGAAAAATATGCACAAAGGATTACCGTTAAAGCTTAGTGAATGGAAATTAAACTGTAAAATTGTTGAAATTGAGAAATTAACTAAGGAAAGAGATGAGTTGTTAGCTAAGTTTGTCGCTTGGGTGAAGCCGGGTCTGTACATGTTTCTTATGTTCAAAAACAAAAAGAGCCTATCTTAAAACTGGATTAGGTTTTGGTATGGATTTTAGTAAGATAGAAGAAAACCAATCTAGTAATCAGGATGAAGGTGAGTATGAGGATATAACCCCTAGTGATGAAGAACTCATTAATTATGTAGATACATCTAGTAATGATGGTTCAATAAGTGACTCACCTCCTGCATATAAGAAAGCTAATGATTATCATGTTGTTCCACATCCCACTGGCATTCATCAACCCCTTAGGCCTGATGTTTCGCTTTGGAGTAGACATTCTAGAGTTTAGGAAAAAGCTAGTTGCTTAATCTAGGTCTGAAAAACCCAAAGAATCTGTTGAAAACGGTGTTCAAAATCAAGCAGACCTTTAAATCAAAGTATCTGCTCCACAAGCAGTACCTTCTTCAAAACCTTTTCAAAACAAGATCGCTAAACCTTTTTGGGATAATTTTGGTCAAAACAAGTTTAATCACTCACCAAGAAGGCAAAATAATTTTGGGCATAGACATAGAAAATGTCACTTTGACAAGATGGGTCAACTGTGTTTTGTGGTTTTAGTCCTACTCATCTAATTAAGGATTGTGAACATCACTCAAAATACCTTAGATAATTTCCAAAGAACAAGATCCAACCTAAACCTAGAGAGTACAAACCAGCTTTGGAATAATTCAAATAGGGTCAATCACGAAATTTCTCACCGCATCATAAATACCCACACCAAAAACCTTTTTCAAAACCTTCAAGATCTCACAAGATTTCCCTGTATCATACTGCCCAAGATTTCTAAAGTACCGCCGACAAACAAGGTACCGATCACAATACTTGGTATAGAAATTCTAGGAAATCTCACTATCAACCTAGAAGGTATTCCATTTCACATAGGAGATTTAGATCAGAGGAACCAAGTGTTAAAAGCATGGGTTAAAAAGGGAAAGTACTACTGAAAATGCAAAAGACTTTCAACCAAAAGTGAATCGATGTTTTTGTGATGACAGTAAAAGAGATTTATGTTGAAAAACCGTAAAGTTTTGAAAATCCACATGCTAAAGATCAAAAGATAATTTTGGATCATCATTTGAAAGATAGTGGTAATTACATACTCAAAGAATTTGAGTTTGTAACTCCACAAGGGGAACACAAGTCAATAATGGCTTGGGTTCCTAAAAGTTTCTAACTTTTTTCTTTATGTGCAGTGGCAACCCTAAGAGGAGCTTAAAATCATCTTATTGTGGATAGTGGTTGCTCGAAGTATGACAGAGACAAAGAGATCATGTCGATTTTAGGAAGATTAGTGGAGGAAAAGTTGCATTTGGGAATGATCCCAATGGAGGAAGGATTACTGGGAAAGGAACAATTAAAGCCGGAAGAATCGATTTTGAGAATGTCGATATGTGAAGGAGCTTAAGTTCAACTTGTTGTCGGGCCTCAAATTTGTGATAAAAAGCATCCCGTGTTATTCACTGACACAGAATGTCTCATCCTTTCCTCTGACTTTAAACCTGTTAATGATGACTTGGTAGTACTTAGAGTACCAAATGATGTGTATAGTTTAGACATGAAGAGTCTACATTCATATGGCAGAGCCACATGTTTGGTGGCTAAAGCAACATCTCAAGAGGCACATCAATGGCATAGAAGATTGGGTCATGTTAATTTCAAGAACATCAACAAACCGTGAAAGGCAATTTAGTTAGAGGTTTACCTTCAAAGACTTACAAGAATGAACAATCATGCTTGGCATGCAAGAAGGGTAAACAACACAAAGCTTCCTGCAAGAAGCTTGAGGAGAGAACTATTAGAGAACCATTGGAGTTGTTACATATGGATTTATTTGGACCGTCTCGTGGCAAGTTTAAATAAGAAAAAGTATGCTTGGTTGTTACTGATGATTGTAGTAGATTCATGGGTTTTCTTTTTGGTTTTAAAGATGATACTTTTGATGCTATCCGCATACACCGATATTGCTCTTGAAACCAATTGAGACTCAAGGTTAGAGGTATTAGATGTGACAATGGGAATGAATTCAAGAACAAACTTATGGATGAATTTTGTGCAAACAAAGGCATAAAAAGGGAGTTTAGTAATGCAAGAACACCACAAATGAATGGTGTTGCGTAAAGGAAGAATAGGACTTTGATTGAAGCAAAGAAGAACAATGTTAGCAGATTCTCACCTACCTATTCAGCCTCGGTGTAAGTCGAAGTATCGCTTGTTATGTACTTAATGAGTCTCACCACTAAACCACGATGAAGACACCTTATGAATTGCGATGGGCACTAAACCCAACATTCGCTTTATGAAACCTTTTGGATGCCCTCTTACTATTTTAAACACTATTGATAATCTGGGAAGTTTGATGGCAAGTCAGAAGAAGGATACTTATTGGGTTATTGCACTAACAGGAAGGGCTTTAGAGTATACAACAAAGTTACTAAGAAGGTTCAAGATTGTCTTCATGTTGAGTTTTTAGAAGATCAAGACAATGAGAAAGGTAAAGGTCCCGATTGGATGTTTGATCTTGAGGTTTTAACTCCATCTATGAACTATGTACCTAGTAGAGAAGAAAATCAACCAAAGCAAGTAATAAAGGAGAAGATTTACAATATGTGGTTCATGGAGTTCATATTAGACCTCGATGTTGTTCCCGATGAAGATCCTGTAGTCCAAAACAAAGTAATGAAGTTCCAAAACAAAGTACCGTTGTTCCAATCTCTTTATCTGCTGAGGATCAATCTATTCAAGAGGAACTTAATCAGATGCTTCTTCAAGATGTTTTAGCACATTCTTACACCGATGAACAAAGGAGAGCTTATGAAGAGGCAAAGAAGAAGAACAAGACTGCAGAGTACTCTCAAAAGACTTTGGACAAGACTTTTGTACAAAGTACCGCCGCTCCAAGGATGACTTTAGCGGTTCGATGATCATACCATGCCCGATTAGAAGATACGATGATGAATTTGAAGATGAAGGTATTTTCCCAAATTCCAATGAAGGTGCTGATGTTACTAATTTAGAGGATAATTATGAAGTTCCACATTCTCCAAACTTAAGAACTCAAGGATCATCCTTCGATCAAATCATTGGTCCTTCTACCGGAGTAATGACTAGACACAAAGCTAAGACTTTCTCTACATCTCACAATGCTTTACTTAGCTTTGTGTATAAACAAAATAGGCTAAATCATAAGGACCATCAAACCCGCTTCATTTACTTGTTTTATCTCAAGAGGAACCCAAGAATATTGCTCAAGCTTTGACTAAAGAAAGCTGGGTTGAAGCTATGCAGGAAGAAGAACTTCTTCAATTTAAACTTCAAGAAGTTTGGGTTTTATGTGATCTTCCATATGGGAAGAGAGTTATTGGAACCAGGTGGGTTTTTAGAGTTAAAAGAGATGAAAGAGGCAATGTTATTAAAAACAAGTCAAGGTTAGTTGCTCAGTTATAGACAGAGGAAGTAGATTATGATGAGGTATTTGCTCCTATGCAAGAATAGAAGCTATTAGAATATTTCTTGCCTTTGCTTCTTATATGGGCTTTCAAGTTTACCTGATGGATGTCAAAAGTGCCTTTTTATATGGCAAGATTACAGAGGAAGTTAATGTCAAACAACCTCCCTCGGTTTTGATCCTAAACATCCAAACAAAGTCTATAAGGTGGTTAAGGCTCTTTATGGCCTTCATCAGGAACCTAGAGCTTGGTATGAAAGACTCTCCACATTCTTATTGCAACATGGATATAGAAGGGAGCTATTGACAAGACTTTGTTTATCAGAGACAAGAAAGATATCATGTTAGTTCAAGTTTATGTTGATGATATCATCTGGGGCCCAAACAGTACCCATGGTTAGGAGTTTGAAACCTGATGCAAAGAATTTCAAATGAGTTCAATGGGAGAGTTGACTTTCTTTTTAGGACTTCAAAGTTGCTGCCAAAGGAAGGTATTTTTTATCACCACATTGATATATGTTAATGTAATATACTTAAGAACATTTACCAAATTATATCTTATAGATGAAAGATCTCTCACTACGAATGCAAGAAAAAGAATTTTCTGTTATTTGAAACAACAACCTAAGTTGGGGTTGTGGTATCCTAAAGAGTCACCTTTTCACTTGGAAGCTTTTTCAGATAGTGACTATGCAGCTGATAATTATGATAGAAGATCCACAACTGGTGGATGCCAATATTGGAAGAAGGCTAGTCTCCTCCGGCAATGTAAAAGCGTACATTGCAAAGAACATCATCTACCTAAGTCAATATGTAGTCAGCCGCAAGTTGTTGTGGACAAGTTTTGTGGATGCAAAATCAACTCTTGGACTATGGGTTCAATTTCAAAAATACTTCTATCAATATTGATAATGAGAGTACAATTTGTATTGTGAAGAATCCTCGTATCATTCCAAGACAAAGCATATTCAGATTAGGCATCACTTTATCAGAGATTGTTATGAGCATAGGCTCATCAATGTTGTTAAGATTCACACGGATGACAATGTACGATTTACTCACAAAGGTTTTGATGTGTCACGATTCAATCACTTGGTCGTGAGCATTGGAATGATTAACTACTAAGCTATGCTTAAGGGGAGGACTATAAGGTGTTAGTATAGTCCCGTATTGCTTGAGGGAGGATGCTTGTTTATACTTAGTTTATATGAAGGAATTTGGCAAAGTAACGTTTTCCCGAAAGTACGCTTGGAAAGTACCGCTTGGGAAAGTATCGCTTATGTGGAAAGTATCGCTTGTCGATAAAGTAATCGCTCCAACGGTAATATTGATGGGTAATTGATAGTAACGTAACTTTGTTATTTTAGGTCGTGATTTTTCAAATCCTACCTATAAATAACTACTTCCCGATTTTTCCTCTCATATTATTACTTTACATCTTTTCCATACTTGTCTCCCGATCACCATCTCTTTATTCTTGATAAAATTTTATTGTGCTCACTTATTCAACAATGGCTAATCGTTAACTGCTTTCAAAGCACAATATGGTGGCTAATTTGGACAAGACCGAGGCTTAATATGGCTTTTTATGATATTGTTGATTATCTTACTGGCCTATTAGTTATGCTCTTTAGTTGAACCGATGTTATTGAACCATGGATTCAAGAATTTTGGGCTAATGCTAGAGATAACATGGAGGAGGATGAATTTTATATTAGATCTACATTGTCGGACGGACTATCAAGATTACGTAAGCCTCTATTCGAGAAGATTTATTATTTGGAGAGGAAGATGGGGCTATTCGATTTGACAAGCAACCGATTTGGGATACTTTTAGGAATCTTGGTTATGAAGGATCTTTAACAGAACAAAAATTTAAGAAAGCATTCTCTTCCTCAATGGAAGTTCTTGATTCATGTACTGCTTCATTGCATAAGTTCTAAAAGTACTTCGAGCGCTTTGGGTCCAATATAGCATCTCGCAGTGGTTGGACTAGCTACTGACAGAGTTTTTAATTTTTCAAAGCTTATTTTGGATGGGATGCTATCACATATATCCTCCGGGTCAAAATGGCTGATGTACCCAAGGTTTGTACAGGTTTTCTTAAACAAGCAATTGGCTATGTTCCAAAACCCTTTGTTACCTGCCATTGTGCAACAAGCCAAAATCTTTACATTTATGGCTAGGCGTTTTGTTCAGAGGTGGAGATATTCCATTAACTCCTACAATGATGGAAGTTGTTCGTTGCACGTATGAAGTCGAGAGGATGAAGAAGTGAAGGTCCCGACTGCACATGGTACCGCTTCACAAAGTGTCGCTTCAAAATTTCTGCTTTCCAAGATCCGCTTCACAAAGCCGAAGGTAATCGACCGCAAGTCGCTTTATTGAAGGTACCTGATCTTACAGTGGTAACGCTTCTCCAAGCCCGAGGTTCAAGCAGAGATTGAAAGAACACCTACTACATCTCCACAACGCTCGTTCCTGCTTCTGAGGAACATTCACATCTTCAAGGTGATGATCATACTATACCGTGGAAGGTTTGACTTTGGATAATTATGCTTTGACAAGGGAGCTTGTTAGGTTGAACAAGACTGTTGAGTTTCAAGCTAAAGCGCTTAGGAAATTGAAGCGTAAGTATACCGTTGAGGAATTTTATTAAACCATATATTCAAGGTTTCAACTTATGGGTTAAAGAGGAAAACAAACGTCGTAAACAACTTCAAAGGAATTAAAACGAAGAAGGTTCCTAAATCATCTTCTGTCAACTTGGTGAGGAATTTAGAAAAGGAAAATTTGAAAGAAGATGTTATAAGAAGAAAGAATCAGGTACCGCAGAAAAGATTATTTCGATTCTCGGGAAGAAGTGCAAGTTCAAGGTACCGATGATCAAGGTACTGAACATCAAAGTAATGTTTTTCATGATACATCTAGGCAAGAAGTGATAACACCAAGGGTATTGAATTTTGAAGAAGATGCCGGTCCTTCTACAATTGTTATAGAAGAAGAGGAGGAAGCTACATTCAAACCTATTCATTCAAGTAAGTGATGATGAATTAATTCATACAATATTAGACCGGAGGAGTTACTATTAGAGATGTACAAGAAGAAGAACAACCAAGAACATCTCAACCTGCAATTGATCCAAAAGATAAAGGGAAAGGTATTCTGGTTGAAACAAAGAAAATGAAACTCACTTTGGCGAATTAGAGCAATTGAAGTTGCTAGGAATGAAGCTGCAGCTAGAAAAGTTCAAGAAGAATTAGATGCTAAAGATAGAGAAGAACAGGAAGCTCAAGAAGCTCAATAGAGAAGTACCAAAAGGTGCAAGATAAATTAGATGTCGGCTACCGAACCTTTACGTCCCCTACACTGTTAGATATATGCCAAGAAGACCTAATTTAGCTAAGGACAGGAATGCTATGATGGCTTATTTAAAAGGTAGAGGATATAAGGGTTTGCAGAAGTTAAACTATGTTGATATGAAAAGACTCTATGATGCCAAACGAAGCTTATAAGAAGAGTGTTGCCGATATTAAAGACTTTAGAGAAGAAGCTCATTGATGAACTGAAGGAAGAAGAGCTTAAAGAGAAAAGAAAAACTGGGTTACAGATGTTCAGCCAAAGAAAGAAAAGGTTGAATTAAGATCTGAGACTAGAGATGAATTGAAGAATTATCTCAGAGTGGTAGATTTTGATTATACAAAGGAAGATAATGACATGAAGATGAACGATCAAAGATCGTGTTTTTAAAGTTGTGAAATCCAAGAATGGAGATTACATGATTTTTCATAAAGAAGATGAAAGCTTCAAAGGTTTCAAAAGGCTATGGATTTATCGCATATATAGATAGAGTAGACCTATTCTACTTATATCATGTTGTGAAGGCTTACTTTGAAAATAATCCATTGGAAGGTATTGGTTTGGTTTTACATGGTGATCTCATAACTATATGGGAAATCAAGAAGAGAGAATCGATGATATCCGAAGAATCAAGAAAGCCGGAAATAGTTTGTCGGAGATTCTTTGAAGAACTGAGTTCATGTTTTGAGCCGAAAATGGACACAAAGAAGATACCCTCTCACAGCTTGAGCTTTGAGAAGAATGCTAGAGCATGGTATGGAAGTAGAAGAGGATAATGAAACTGCTTGCATGGTTATCAACTTGTTTATAAACCGGACTACCATTGCTGAGAATGATCAATAACTGGTATGAATTTTATTTGAATAAATATTTTTTTGATATATCAAGACTTTATTCAAAGTACTGCTGATCGACAAGATTTCATCAAAGTATCGCTTATTTAACTAAACCAGTAAATAAATTTTAGAAGAAATCTTTTTGCTAAGTAATAAATATTTTGAACTAAAGGTTGAATAAATGGGTTTTGTGATGATAACATCAATAGGTTATCAATCCACCATGGTTACAAAAGGATTGACTAATCCATGAGCAAACGGCTCTAGTAAAGATATATCAAATCTCTTTTAGTTGACAACTTGCTAATAAGTTGGATGGTATTCAACTCACCATATCGGTAATGTGAAGAGTTGGCTAGCCCACAAGAAAATGGCTTGTGGTAAAGGTCGTGAAAACCATTATTGGTAATTAGTTCACCATTAGATAGAAGAACTAACTAGTCCATAAGGGTACGTTTTGGTAAAGACAAAACAAATCGTTGATAGTCGGTGGTTTGCTAAAAATCATATGGTTATCAATGTACCATGGTCTGACACACCAAAACATTTGGCTACTCTCCGTAGATAATGGCTTTGGTAAAGAGATCTAAATCCATTAATTTTTCAATGATTCACTTGAAAGTGATGAGAATAGTATGCAACTTAAACTAAATGTACAAATTGTCATATGTTGCTATGTTGTCGAAAAGATGGAGCTTGTTAGATGTCAGAAGAGAACAATTCTAAGAGATACTTTGACAAGAGCAGATGTTACAGAGATAAAAGCTTAAAGACTAAGAAACAATCCGTCTTTAAAAGATGAAGTCAGTAAAGATATATTCACAAAGGAACTTGAAGTCAAGCAAGTAGAATTCAAGTTAGGGTAGGATTGTTGGGATATGAAAGTGTCAAGATATCAAAGTATCAAGATAAAAGTACAGAAGTCGCAAAGTATCGGAAGAAGTCAAAGATTCAAAGTACCGTAAAGACAAAGTCAAAGTACTGCAATATGAAGTCAAAGTAAGAACAAAAGAATCATATATTCGCTATGGAAAGAATTGTATTCTATGTTTAGATTACTTGTCGTATAAGGTTATCAATTGTAAACCGACTAGGATATCCTTGAGCCTATAAAAGGACTCCTAGATTGGCATTAGAGGTACGATTTCAGAAAAAGAGTTTTAGAGTTTACTTAATTAGTGTTTTAGAGAAAAGTTAGATTATCTTAGAGTTGTATTAGAGTATCCTGCATAATAAGGATTTAGAGTTTATAATAAAAGGTTATTCTTCTTAGCTTTGTTAAGTAAATTCGCAAGACTTAATAAAGATTACTCAAAGTCTTTGTTAATAACTTAGGATTTATCCGAGGTTATTAAACCTTAACAAGCTAGTTAAGATAGTTTGATTAAAGTGTATCGATCCAACAAATGGTTTGTAGATGATTCCGCAACATCAAAAGTGCTAGCCATTATTAGCAAACGTTAAAGAACGATTTGGATCAAAATCCAGTGGGGGTACTTCATTAAGAACATCATCACCGGTTCAACGTCGTGAGCGCTTGTTCAACTGCTGTTGTAGAGTCAATCGGGTGGTGCTTCTTCAACCGTAGTTGTTGTAAGGTGTGTATCGTATTGATTATGATCGTGTTGAGCAAATGAAAACATTGGATACACTTTGAGCACGCTCATCAATACTAAATAAGCAAATAGCTTTCCATTTGTTGACAGTCACCGGGCTTGATTCAACAATGATGGGGTTTGAGGAAAGTTTAAACGGCTGTGAATGGGTTACAAGTCGTTATGCTCGTAGCCATATCCGTAGCTCATCAAAATTAAGCATGAATCGCTTCCATAACCCTAAATGATTCCGCATCCGTAACCTTTAAAATTCTCACAATATCCAATAAAGACTCCAATGTCGCCTTACGCTTAGCTTTCCAAAGTCATTATGATCATTATTTGGGTAGCAAAGGATCCAAATGAAAGTGTTTGAGATTCGGTTTTCGGTAATGATAAGCTCAAACGTGTTTTGTTGTGCGCTCGTAATCATGATTCTCGAGTGTAGCATGCAGCTGAGACGCCCAGCCCATAAGTAACTGAAGTTTAGCATTGATTAACATCGTTTCCGCACCTTCTACTAACGCACGGTTTCGCCTTTCAACAACAACTCCGCTTGTTCTCGGGTACGTTATTGATGTTTGATGCTCAATTCTACTTTCTCATAATATTCTGAAGAGTTTGATCACAAATTGATCCTTTGTCCTGCTCAAATTTGTCTTACGTGTTCGAGTCAATTTGAATTTTCGTGGAGAAAGGTGATGATCATCCTGGAGCTTGGTCTATCAAGAAAATAAACCTAAGTCCATTTTGAGTAGTCATCAACAATTACCAATATGTAGCATTTGCCATTAATCGTCAAGACACAAGATCGGCCACACAAATCCATGTGAAGAAGATGAAGCACATGTCGAAATGCGGTTCACCTTGAGGGAAAATGAGCACGAGTGCTTCCTTGTTCAAGCTCAAACATAGGTGATCTTTAGAATACCTGAATCTCGGGAGACCTTCAACAAGTTTGTGTCGAGCAAGGTTGGTGATGGTTAGAAAGTTTAAATGTGAGACGATGTGCAGCCAAGATTTTGTAGATGTAGCCTTTGAGAGTAGACATATGGGAGATGAAGCAACCATGTCTTGCATTGAGATTGTGTATAGAATAGAATTGCGCAGAGCTGCATATAAGATCGCTTCCTTGTAGATCACTTAATGAAACAAGCTTTTCTCCCTAAAAGCCACTTCTAAGTCGCCATCACGCATTGGACCGACTAAAAAGAGATTAGATCGAGGCCTTTCCACATAATAAACCCTCGCTAATTTTATGCCATTGATGTAATTCGTGAGTCCATGATAGCCGCCAAGTGATCATTCCCTAACCTAACAAAGGCAATGAACTTGCTATAAAGTTTGATAACAGCTGAGATTGCATGTCATGTGCCCGAACATCCGCCATCAACAATCCATAGGATGATCCACCACATTACACCAGAGGCGACACGGATGGAATAGAAGTAGATATGGAACCCGAGAAGTTAGAGGGTTCGTTCGCGATATAGTTGAAACACACTCGTTAATGATCTTAGGTATCCATTGAAATCCTAGTGTATTATGTAACCATTTCTGCCATCTCCAACTATTCTTTGATTTAGTCTTAGTGAATGCACTAGGTGGTACTACATTCCTAGGAGATGATCTTTGAACTAAGGGACATCAATGCGTTTATAGAATCTAAAGAGGCGGTTTACCAAGCACAGGACTTAGAAGCATTAGTGGGCCTAAAGGTATTCGTGTCTTAGGATTATTAAGAGAGACAAGATAGCTTTAGCAACACATTTATCCGACAATCGAAGCGCATACTTTTACGACAAATAACACAAGAACGGACTTAATATCAAAAGTACTTAAAGGTTGAGCATTCGTTACAACACTTTTTCCATTACATTTGTCGGAGCAATATCTAAAGTGGGGGCAACTTGAGTTTTATTCAAAGTCCTAGGGTGTTCTTCTACTTCAGCATTCTTTATTGTTCTTTTCTTAGGTCGCAACTTCCTATTCTTCCTTGTATTGCTTCTAGGCTGTGAAGTGCGGACGTTGGGAAAAGAGGCAACTATTCATGTTTCAATAGAGGGAAGCACATTAGTATCTTGTGATTTGGCAGTAGGCATTCTAGTGTCACCGTTTCTAAGTGTTACTGGTGCAAGTTTCTTAATGTTGCTAGGCTGAACTTGTTCATACTTTCCTAACATTTCCCTTAACTTAATAATAGTGTGTACCAAATCTTGATTTTGGAAGATTTCAGCAAAATTCATGACTTCTTTTGGTGTGCAAGATAATGATCAAGTTCATTTGATGCTTCATCACGAGTCTTTTTGAGTAAATTAAATATGATACCATATTCTGTTTAACTTTTGCAAGTTCTTGTTCATATTTTGAGATTTGACACTTAAAAGACGCGTTTTGATCATCCAGTTGCTCAAGTTTTGGATTAAGATTTTTTGTCTGCAACTGGGCGATTTTTGTTTTGAAAAGCAAGTTGTTGATCGTGAATATCTTTTTGACACCAATTAAGGCGACGTTTTGCATTTGAAAGTTCGTTTAATAATCGTTCATTTTCAACTTTTAAAGACTCGATTTGAAGCACATTATCAGTGTTCTCAACAATTTCAACGGAATCATGATATCAGAGAGATATATCAGATGCATATGCAACAGATTGTAATAACACGAGATTATTGATATCAGCACTGATAACATCTTCCAAGAGTCTATCAATATCTTTTCTCAACAGTTTCTTTTTACGTTTAGTATTTGAAATCGATATTTCTGTTTGCTCGAAGACTGTTTTCATGAGACCAAGTTCCTTGTGATAATCCCTTTCCCAATATAGTGCACAAGTTTTCAAAATTTTGACATGGGGTAAAATTCTTTTCTGAAGAATATCTCTTTGTTCTCGCGCCATTGGCGATTGAAAATGTTGAACTTTTATTTCAGAATGAAATTCAATCTCACGTTCCAAAATTTTGAGGTCAGATAAGAAAGTGTCAAAATATTTGATAACACGACAACTTTAGCTTTAGTTTTACTTCACTAAGTGAAGGTAAAGGACCATTAATTTGTGCACCATTGTTTTGGGGACTAACTTCGGCGGTGTGATAACCAAAGGTTTGTTAGAAGTATCTTGTTGTGTGACAAAAGTTACGGCTTTTGAATAGTTAAATGGTTTGTTGTAAACGACATTTTCCATTTTTGACCGACTCGTCATCGCATCTAATTCCTCCATGCGATTATATGCAACAACAGTCATAATTGAATCATCAATTCTACGTTCTGCACTGTAAACTTCAGGATTTGGTTTGAATGCTCTGTGTGAAAACTTAGGTTAATGTCAATCAAGATTCGGTCCATATCCTTTTGGATTTGGTTTGAAAGTAAACTTTTGAATCGTTGTGATTGATTCGCCATGTTTATAAACGACATTTCGAAACTCTTTGATTTTGTTTTGTAAGTCAACAATCTCTTCAAGATAGTTATCTATTCGTTTCGTGGAATGCTTTTTGTACTCAGAGAACTATTTTTGACAAGTTAACAACTCAGCCTTGGCTTTTTGAGTTTCCAAAGTAAGAGCGTTAATTTGTTGTTTGTGTTCATGTTTCAGTTGTTCTATTTGAGACAACAAAGCATTCTTCGAAGCGGCTAGATCACGCATCTGTCGTTCTAAAGATTTTTCGTTTTGATGAGATTTAGCAAAAGCGCTTCAAAACCTTTTTCACGGTTTTCTTGAGTTTTGAAAAAATTGAGTTGCGTTTAAGCATTCAAGATCCACAGTTAACAGTGCATTTTTACTTTGTAAGTTCGATTTAATGCGACATTCTTCCATTGATTGTTTGTCTTTAAGTAAGAGATCAATATCGGATTAGGCAAAGGTTAGCGTGTTCAGCGTGAGTCACAACATGATCATTATTAGATCCTCAAGTATAACCAGGTCAATTTGATTATCAAAGGTAACCATTATATCATCTTGATCATCAAATGTAACTACGGGTCTAGTTGAGAATCGTCAAAATGAGATGTGGACGACTCATTTTGAACATTGAACCGTCTTTGGATTCAGATGTTGGCGGAGATATTAGATCGAGAGATGATATGGTTTGTTCGGGTACCGAGACAAGCCATCAGTGTCATACATGGGCCGTGTCACTCATGTGTAGTGCTTGCATTTGTGCCATCAACATCACTGCTGCATTGGCTAAAGTACTCCATATCATCATCGAGAATCTGCATGCCATAAAGCTCTGTTCCTTGTTGGTAAGAGTTCCACCAGCTTCATCTTTGAGAGCCAAGAGCAAAGCCTCTTTGAAATAAGCACTGCCTCTTGTCCTCGGCTTAGGGCATGTATTAGCCAGATGACCCTTCTCATTACAGTTATAACAACGAAGACCATTAACCCCATTCTGAGCATTCCATTGTTCAACCACTTGAGCCCTTTGTTGTTCGCGAGCACCATGTTATTCCTTCCATAGCATTAAACCCGGACCACCTCCCATCGGCGAACATTACCACGATTATGAACTTCAACTCTTCCATTGTTAACCACAGCCTGATTCCTTGTGTTGGATGAGGTGCGAATCGCGATTGTTGGATTTTTGGAATATCGGCCGAAGGCTCTAGCAATCATGACAAATCCTTGCTACAGGGCATCAAAAGCGGTATCCTTCCTTGGATTCCTTTGTAAAGTGCTTGATCATGTTGTTGTTATGGAACCAATTGAGTTTCTTGAGATTGTTGCTGTGACGGATTATATGGTGTAATTGTTGCAATTGGTTGAGGAGCGGGTTGAGGAGGAACACTAGTTTGAGCCCACAAAGCAAGTTGTTGATTGTCGGAAGTGATGTGGAGCGGAGTCCACGGATAGCCCTTTCTTTGTCAACTTCTTTTTGGTGAGGCTTCAAATAGTCGTACAACAATCCGTATGTAGCATGATGAAGATTCTTAGCTTGACGGAAAAAAATGACATACTTCTCCCATTCCGGACCAAGACTACTTAGGAACTTAGTGTTGACAGCAATTCGTAGCATGATGATGTTGTGTTTGTCCAAATCATTAATGATGTCCGAAGCGATGATGATATGACTCTAATGTCTCTCTGGTTCAATCATGAAGTGTTCATAAGCCAAGTAGATTTTGGATTCCATGTCTTCTTGATTGAGTGTTGTGCCTTCCATAAGAAGATGAATATGTTCCCACATTGCTTTAGCAGTCTTTTGAGCATCAACACTTCGAAGGATCGGATTGGTAATCCCAAGGATGTATTGCATTGCTAGTTCATCGGCTTCAAAATGTAGAAGTTCATCACCTGTGAGGTCTGAGAAAGTTGCAATGTTGGTGACATCATCTCTTGGTGGATTGGCATTAGGATCTGCGGGCGTGACAACAGTAGGCATCTGAAATGGACCTTCCATAATGACTTTCTTTAAGAACTTACCATGTGGCTTCTTTAGGTCACAAAACCTAAAGAACCGTATCACCCATTGATCATAATTTCCGGGAGTGAGCATTGGAGGTCTATCAAGTGAGCCAGCTTCATGAATTGATTGTTGGCTACTTAAGGTTTCACACATCTTGCCAAACCATGATGGTTCCTTCATAGTACTCCTGGATGGATGTTGATTGTAGAAGTTTGTGTAAGGTTGTACTTGAAGACTAGGTGGTGGTTGAACCATTTGTGGTTGTGGAATTGCTCCAAGTTGTGGAGTATGTTGTTGATTAAATTTTTGTTGATAAATTTGTTGTTGATGATTAAATTATTGATGTTGTGGACTTAGTTGTTGTTGTTGTTGTTGATTATACATGTAAGGAAAGTAGTTAGAGTATGGAGGTTGAGACATGTTGAAAACTTGTGTTGTTAAATGGATCTTTGTAGTCGAATGAAACGTTGTTGATGAAGTGTCCTTAGGCGTACAAACCAATTTTAGGCAAAGAAAGCTTAAGCGTAGAAACACCAATACTTACGCGTAAAAGTGATGTTTACGCGTAGGATTAGCTTACGCGTAAGAATTGAGAAACACTAAAGTTATGCGTAAAAAGTGAAACTTAGGCTTAGGATTAGCTTATGCATAAGACAGGGCTTAGGCGTAAGAAAATCTTATGCGGAAAGAGTTCTACGCGTAAGGTTTGAGCTTACGCGTAAGATTAGGGTTTTGCCCAAAATCGTTTACACTATCACGGTGTAAAGGATATTCAAAGTCGAAGTGTTTTCGGGCTTATCCAAGCAAGAAAACCTGAGTAACCTGGCGAATATGTCGATCCAAGGATGACTTACGCGTAAGAATAGGGTTTTCTTACGCGTAGAATGCAACCAAAATTGATTTCTTCCCACCGATGTTTCTAAACCAGATTTTCGGAATGAAATAGCTTCAATATCACCAAAATAACACAAAAGTATGAAACTTGATGATCCAAAACTTCAAAATACCTTATGCGTAACTATGAACACGCATATAAAACCAAGTTTAAAACTAAGGAAAAACACGTAAAGCTCGAAACTTTTTGTATAAAACTGAAATTTTAACACTTAAAAACGTTGAAAGTACAAGAATCTTGGATTGAAAAGTGTAAAAAATGAGTTTTTAAAAGTGAACAAGTTTTTGAACCGTGACTTACGCGTAAAACCAAAAGCTTCAAAAAACAACTTCTTTTCACTCAACTATTTGGCGATTGATACCACTGTTAGGTCACCATATTAGTAACACAAGTATCAATAGAAGAAATAGATAAGAAATGATCGGATGAACAAATCACACACACACGTATAATGAGTAAAGAAAAGTTATGCGTAAATGTGAAAGAGTGAATTGAACAACCAACCCTCAAGTGAGGGTTATACAGGAGTATTTATAGGCGGGAACTAGGGAAACACTCCAAGTTCCCATCCTTTTACTTATTGGGCTTGGCCTAGGCTTATGGGCTTTCTACATAAGCCTAGCCTTGATTACTAACATAAAAGCCATATTAAGCTAACTATTACATATGAATCATTAACACTTGAAATATGGTTTAGGAGTGATTCCAACAAACTAAACCATCAAATTTTACGTTATATACAAGCCGTAGAAACAATGCCTTTAAGAATGCAGTAATAATTGCATATCACTTACTTTACAATTACCAAAACAAATTCTACCCGACATATTTACATAGTACTTTAAGACTCCAAACAACATGTTGTACTTGAACGGCCATGACAGGTACCGTTGCAAAACAGAGATCACAAACATAGATGGCAAATGGGTGCTATCGGACAAAGAATGGATTGCCTTTGTTTAATCCAATGTGCCTCGCAACACAGCAACAATCTATTTTATAAGGCAAGGAGAAGAAGACTTTTATGTTACGGTATATATTAAATGGACCAGAGTGTCCAGGGTATGACAGGCGTACTATAGGACCAAGAATGATCAGATATTTGTCAACATATACCCCAGGATTCACGGTAATAAACACGATCTATATCTAACTTATCAATTTCATAAACTATCTAAATTTACAATTTCCTAAAATTACTTGCAGTTACTGCCAAGGGATTTCTTACAAGATATTTGTAAAAACACCTTCACACTCCATTACGATGGTCTAACATTCCAATTTCGCCACAAAAGAGTAAAACCATAGGAGGATAGAGTCATTAGAATGAATACATTCACAGGATCCGGTTGGGGCAACTTTGTAGTAACAGCAGGAATAGAGTGTGGTCAGAAGCTTGTGTTCAAAAACCTAGGCAAATATACCTTATCAGTTGTCGTAATAGGAGGATATGATGGACTAGGATTGAGCAGGGAATATACGAACAACTTTGTTAAAAAGACCACCAAGACCACTTATGTATCGCGACAGGCATGGTAAGTATTTGATTTTATAAATAACTTAAACTTTTAACAAAACATCAAATATTGGGAGAAAAACCTATAAAGAAATAAACTAACAAACACCAAATTTATTTTTACAGACGTGAGAATGCAGCACATATGCACATGGTACCATCACGTGTCTCACATAAATGAAGACAGAGTTGTTTACACACCCTTCCATCCAGATATTGGCTACTACTACAAACTGGTAATATATTACTAATAATATCGAAAAAACAAACATTACGTATAAGTAGTACAACATTCTAACATATGCAAAATCTTATGTGACCAACCAGATAATCAACTCACCAATCTGGGATGCCTTGGACATGCACAAGTACAGAAAAGCAGAGATTGTCCACATGAATACCGTATATGATATCAATTTTCAAGTGCTTTTAAAACAGAAAAACCCTTTTCAAATTCAATCTTTGGTCATGGAAGGAAACTGGTATCAATTTGGAAAAGATTGTCGCTTTGAAGAAGACAAGATGATGCGTATTAAACTAATGTGTTATCAGACAAAGTTTATCGACGGTGTCAACCAACGAGTAGCTATATTTCATGTCTGTTAATATACAATCGCAGTGTAGCTGTGTATCGCACATACATTTACAAATTTTTAACCTTTTTTTTAAGACACAGCCTTCAGGATCTTTTCAGTTTTTGTTTAGATATTGTTGAAATTATGTATTTAAGTTTAAACAAGTTGTTACTTTCATTAATGATTTCTCATTTGCTAATCTGTTATTCATTCAACATGATTTAAGAATAGTACTAATAATGCAAAACACCTAACTCAGATTTTCCCTAACAATTTTTGCTAATCTATTGTTGATTCAACATGATTTAATAACATTACTAATGATTGGATGCGCCAAAAACCAGATTTGCCACAACAAATTGTTTACATAATACCTGGATTCAACACAATGTCATGCCACAACATTTTGTTTACATAATATATGGATTCAACATCCACCAATATTGGATGGAAAAAGTTAAGTAACCAATCAAACAACACAACGTCAAAATAGATAAACAACTGCCTAATACTTTTATTGATTCAAAAAGCTTAAATAACAAATTAAAGGAATATGGAATACACCCTTTGAAACATACAACTGCATCAAATTAAACAATAACAAACAGTAACAATCCTAAAAAAGATCATAACATAAACTAAAAATAATATAAAACGTACTTCTGCATCAAATTAAACAATAACAAACACTAACAATTCTAGACAAGATCATACCATAAGCTAAAAATAACATAAAATTGACAACACATTAATAAACATCTAAAATATATATTAACATAATTAAGTCATAGTAATAAATACACATACTAACATCATAATCAAGAGTAATAAAAAACCAACATATACCCCAAGCAAAAGATTGTTAGACCCCGCATCTAAGCCATAAATATTACAAACCGAAACACATAAACGACCATAGCAACAAAGTAGACGCCACTAATACTTCAACGCCTTCACTATCTCCACCATAACAAACAATTCTTCAACGCGCTCCTGCATCTTAATTACATCCATCAGGAGTTTAGTAGCTTCCAACAAATATTGCTTTTGGACCTTCAAAAGTTGTGAAATTCATTTCAAAGATCCCTCCCAGAAAAACATCTCCAACTCCGTCACCAGCGGACCAAATCTGTGAACCCGTCCTTGAATCTCAGTCGCTCTCCTTCTAAAATCCGTCTTTGCATGCTTGGTCGTTTCAATTTCATTTGCATAAAATATAAGCATCATATCTTTTGCCCTCCTAGAACCAACAACCCTCGCTAATTGATCACAAACAAGCATTGGTGTAGGCAATTTTGAACCTATATACACTAAACTTTGATTGCAAAATAAAAATTATCATTATTAACAATCCACACATACATCAAACATAACAAAAGGGGGTTTTACAAATTAGCAACAATAACAACATGCAATAACAAACAAATGGAGTAGGCATTTTTGAACCTATATACACTAATCTTTGATTGCAAAATAAAAATTATCATTTTTAACAATCCACACATACATCAAACAGAACAAAAAAGGGTTTTACAAATTAGCAACAATAACAACATGCAATAACAAACACATATATGTATATAAAAATACATATGCCAACAAACAAATACATTATATTTAACTTAAACATGCACACTAAAGGTTCAAAATAATAGTCGCATACTAAAAAATACTCATTTTTACTCTAATTAAAATAACAACAACTAACAAAAATTGAAGTTCATAAACTAACTCACATTGTATATTAGCAAGAAAATTGAATAGATTCTTGGAGAAGATGAACAGTTGGTGATCCAAGATTACGCTTTGATTCTATCAGCTTCTTTGATACGCTTTATGTTAATAAAATAAACATTAGTAGAAGTAGTAGTTAGGTGTTAATAATATTATAATAAGAATAATCAAATAAAAATACAATAACAATAACATATTATTAAAAAAATCACTATTTAGGATATAATATTTATGTACAAACAAGTTAACATTGCAATAATAAAAATCATATCAGAATCAAAATACCAAAATAACTGTTTATTAATATATATATAACTCTATGTATACATAAACAATAATAAACTAAATTACATTTGGAATTAAACAAACAAGAAATCACAAGACGCGCCTGCCTAATAACATATTATTAAAATAATCTCTATTTAGTATATAATGTTCATGTACAAACAATTTAACACTAAAATAATAAAAATCATATCACAATTAAAATAGCAAAACAACTGTTTCTTAATATATATATATAACTCTATGTAAACATAAAAAATACTAAACTAACTTACACTTAGAATTAAACAAACATGAAATCACAAGTCGTGTCTGCCCAAGTGTGCTAGACATGATTTACACACTTTGAATTAAACAAGCAATAAATCACAAGTCGTACCCGCCCTTGGGCGGGCTTAAACGGCTAGTATATATATATATATATAGGGAATATATTAGCTACAACATTTTGTAGCTAATTGGCTACATTATTATGCTTCAAACTGTGGGCCCCTGACTCTTTTTGTGGGTCCTGAGTTATTTTTGCGGGTCCCTGATTAATTTCTTGTGTATTTTTTGTGGAGGATTGTAGCCAGTTGGCTACAAAAATTGTAGCCAAGATATCCCCATATATATATATATATATATATATATATATATATATATATATATATATATATATATATATATATATATATATATATGTGTTGTTGTTGTGTGTGTGTGTGTATATATACTAGTGTCAAAACCCGTCCGATGGACGGGTATGACTTGTGGTTTTTATTTTTACGATTTTGTGGATCAAATATATACTAAAAAGTAATTAAACTTTTAATGAAAAGGTTAAGATATATAATTGATGTTACCATAATACATTAAATGACTAAAAGCAGGTATGTACTTTGATTTGTGGTTTTTATTTTTAGGATTTAGTTGAACAAATATATACTAAAAAGTTATTAAAAGTTAAATTAAACGGTCAAGAACTATAATTTATGTTACCATAATCCATAAAACGGGTAAAATATAGGTAACTATTTTTAAACATTTTGTTCTAAACCATGACTTATAATATTGTTGGTATTGGTTACGTAAAATAACATATAAGGAAGGCGGACATGACTTATAATTATTGTTGGAAGGTATTAGTTATCGGAAAATAATATAGAAGGAAATAGTTGATGATAAACAATTACTGCCGATGTGGGCTAGACTTATGAGTATTGTCAGAAAAAAATAAGTTAACGAAAAATAAGCAATAAACATACCAATTTTTTTATTGAATGCATTAAGAACGAAAAGAAATAAACGGTTATCGAATATGAGAAAAATCAAAATTGGCGTGCAAGAATAAAGTATCAAGCATAGCCATGATGGGTGAGCAAGCCTTATGAGTATCATTAAGAAACTTATGTTAACGAAAAATAAGCTATAAACATATCAAATTTTTAATTGAATGCATTAAGAACAAAAAGAGATAAATAAACATCGAATATGTCAAGGAAAAGAATTTCAAAGTGGTACGCAAGAAGTCGTTTAGATGAGCATTAGAAAAAAGAATAGAATTAGATGAGCATTAGAAAAAAAAAAGAATAAAAAAAAAAGTTGTTTGGTGAGATAGAATTAGGTTAAACTTTATAACTATGAAACTATAATTAAGGAAAAGAAACGTTTGATTTTTTTGGCAGCAGATATGTTTTTCTAGCACATACATTCCATAATAATAAGGAGTAATTGTAAAAGTGAAATCACAATTAATAATAAGGGAACAAAGATCGAGTAAGAAATTACTTGGGCTATTGTGATGAAGAACCTCGCATATGAAGAATGTAATTTTTCTTTGACCAGCTTTCTTTAATTTCAATCTTAAAATCACAATACTAACACATAATGTAAATAGTGTCCTAATTGGAGTTTGATGTCACATGAATAATACGCAAATTAGAGCATAGATAGGCTAAATAATCTTTTATATTAAGATTAGTATTAACTAATTGAATGCAAATGATAAGTTCACTTTTTTTATTACTATATCTTTGAATACACAAAAACAAACACCTTCAAATATGTATTAACAACTTTATACACGATATTTAAATTAAAACAACAACAGAGAAAATCCAACATTACCAGAGACCGAAAATCTATCTTCATCCTTCACTTTAGCACTTGATAATTTGATTCGAAATCAGTGATTTCCCTTTTTGTATAAAAGATTTTAAGAGATGCTAAAGGATGCAAATGCCAAAGAGTATATTCTACCTTAGTGACATTAAGGTAGAAAAAAAAAAGGCATTAAACCGCCGGCCTTAACCCTTAAAAATCCAAGAATTGTAGGTACAATGGTGCACATTATCACTAATTGGGATGCAAGCTTTATCTTGGGCTCTATGAAACAAATGAAGTCGTCTCAACTACAGAACATGATTTCCAAAACTAAAACACAATGACAAACACATCCTAAATAATTAGTACCATGATTCTTTTTTGCGACATGACTTTAGCAAAGTCCAATTACTCTATAAATCATCAAAACTTATGCTAAACTAATATATAAGACTTCTGTTCTTTGTAGATAATGAGATGCAAAATCGAAACCAATTGCGAAACATTATATATACATGCTACTTTAAGAAATAGAACCGAAGCATAAAAATGTAAACTTTTTATCCTACAATTTAATATAAATGAAATAAAACTAATCAACAGATTCCATAAAATTTAAGCACGAAAAATAAAGTGGTAAAAAGGATGCTATCGAGTAAACTTGTGCCATCGAGCGGGAATATATCTATCGATCAACCTATCTAGCTAATTGGATTATGGCAATATGTCTTGGGGTTTAAATCTGTCTCTCCAATGATTCATTGGATGATCCAATCCTTCGAGTATCGTAAGACTTACTGCACTTGCAGCTTAGAATGTGAAAAGAATTTTTTTGCTAGTAAAATCACTTTTTTGTTAGACATCTATATTAGAAACTCATGATTTAGTATGCTTTATGCATTAAATTACACTTTAGGCAACTTTCGAACCGTATGACCCATTGACTTGTAAGCTAAGCATCATATTGACCCATTTTAACGTAAAAATGAAACATGGCTCATATTAATCTATTCATTAGCAAATAGGCCAAACATCAATTATTTCCAAATGCTAACAATGAAATATAAAAGTTTCAGTGAAATCCAGTGTTTGTAAAGACATAAAAGTTCTTTTTTCTATTTTCTTTAATAAAAGTGTTGAAAATATAAACCAACCCCTACCAGCTTGTGCAAGTCATGATATAATAGTCTGTTAAATTTGAGGTTTGTAGTGATTCTCAATTGGGAACCAAAGCTGGAAATCATTTAACTAAAACCTCTGCAGAAATAACTCTTTGTAAGCATATTGTCAGTTTACTACGAAGTTCGCAATTAAACATTTATCAAAAACAATGCACCTTCCCATATCTGGCTATTTAAACTATACAAATTAGCTAGGTACTAAACGATAGGCTATTAAACATGCACAGAAGAGTCACATTCACAAACTTCCTACGTTTCTTGAAAATGAGAATAAATTAACTTGGCGTTTACGATACTTTATACTGAAGATGGACATAACAGTCAAACTCACAACAGTGACATCCTACGTTTCCTGAAAATGAGAGAATTACCTTGGCATTAACACCATCAGGCATGATGCGGTTCTCAGAACCCGGAATATAATCATACGGCTGAACTTTGTGAAGCCCTTCAATGACAAAATATCAATTAAGTAATCGACTCATAACATGATAAAGCAACAGACAATTAATATATTTGTTGAAGCAAAATTTTACTATCATGAATCTCGACAATCAATGCATGCTTTACATCATTAACAATAACAATGTTTAACCTTAAGCATTAACAAAAAGAAATATGCATAAGTTGGGTAGGTAAATACGCATACCATTTCCTACTGACAATGGTCAAGTGCTATTGTCGGTTAGTTAGGTTCAGGATGGTAACATCAACATGCTCAGGAGGCTCTACTTGGGTTCCCTGACTGCGTTGCCTCGCCCCACAATTTTCAAAGCGCTACTCTTGTTCCTACACCATCCATACGGATAAAAGTTTACGCTACTTTCTACATTAAAAAAGTCAATATTAGTATGACAACTAATAAGAAATATCTAAAACATAGAAATTTTAGTAACATGAAGATAGTTGGTTCACCTATTATTTGTTTGCATCAATTGTTAGCAATTTCTGAAAAATCTAATCCCAACATTCTTCATATACTCCCCTTGCACAATCCAAACATTTAAATATAAATTACAACAAATTGATGGTGAATCACAAATTTTACTATAAAAAAATTTCAGAATAAAATCCCACCAATCCCATATGCATAAGAAAGAGCCGACTGAATCACTGCTTGTGATGCTCCATTCTTTGCTATGTATCAGCTCTATCCTCAACCCATGGGAGCATTTGCTACAGATGGTGTCATATACCACAATTAGAAAGCATAAAAAATCCAGAAATTACATGACTAAATTGGTACTAACTACTAAGTTATGGTTGCTTACATATTCAACACAGGTGTAGGGGCAACGCTTCCAATCTATATTTACATAGCAGTTTAAAATCATTGGATGTAAATATAGATTATGAGGATCTTTTCCTACTTAGCATAAACAAATTCAGCAAGGTTAAGACATCGGTTACACCAACATTATCATGTTCATTTGTTCGCCTGTCTTGGAGGATTCGATTGTTGTTTTGTTGTCAACAGGAATTGGAACGTTACGGAACAGCCGGACTGCCAAGAAGTACCAAAATGGAACCTGTTGGCATAAGTCAAAACACTTATGGTTTATCCAGGAGCGATTAGTATAGCAGAGGTTGTAAAGGGCTTGGTGTATGGCAGGATTAATCGCACATGCAGCAGCAAAGAAAAGCTCATCGGTCAGGGCTGCGTTTGCAATTCTTAAAATGTATTTCTTCCCCTTGTCGACTTCCATTGCAAAGCGTATCTGAAAAGCGACTTCAGCATCATCAATGGCATGATTCAAACACCATCAAACTAAACATTTGCAAGCAAGATAAATAAGAAATAACACCTTTATGAAATTGATAAAAATGAGAACATCATCCTCATTAAAGCTGCTTAGTATCACTATAAATGAAAAATTACCATGCCACCGTTTATGCCTTGCAACTATGAGAATTCAAAGTTGACTGCAATAACATTTTATGAATCAACGTCTCTGGAGTACCATTTTAGATTTAGAACATATTCACACCTCACCAAAAAAAAAGTTTATACTCAAAACTGAAAATACATAATGTCAGTGCTTAGACCCCACAAAGCGAGATATAATATCCGGTTTGAAAAGTTATATAAACGTAAGCTAATATGGGAGAGGTATTAGCATGTATTACAAGTTTCTTATGCTGGAATGCCACAGCTCCAAGCCTCCAACCACCTCAAATTATGATTCATTTGAGATCAGTAATAAACAATTAAAAAAGACTGCAAGTGAATAAAAGAATCCAGTTGGCCTGCTGAAGTGGATCAAATTCATCCACTAAGATTTTTGTGCTCCATGAATTAAAAAAAAAAAAGAAAAAAAAAAGAAGAACAGGTTTTTGCTTGAACAAACCTAAGAAGCCCCAAGCCTATTCGATGGAAGTTGCATGGTTTGGGGCTCTGATATAATCACGCCAAGACTGTACACATCTAATTTTTCATTTGCAGGTTCCCCTCGAAGGACTTCTGGGATGAGAACCAAAAAAAAAAAGAACATTACGTGGCACACTCCACAGCTGCAATCCTATCCTGCTCACTACTCCCCATAGCTTCGAACCCATTCACATCTTAACCGTCTCACCACCATGACTTGTCTCCAGAAATGAGAATACTGTGGAAAACTAGAAGGGGGGGTTGAATAGTTTTACCAATTTAAAACTTCCTTTTAAATATTTAGATCGACTTATGTCAATCTATTTGATTGTTTATGTTGGACGTTGATAGATGGATATATAAACGTGAAATGAAGTATAAAGAGTAAGCACATCACCACAACACAAGTTATTTATAGTGGTTCGGCTACAAGGACACCTTCCTTGCCTACTCCACTCCCAGAGTCACCTACTGAGAGTTCGTAGCACTACACCAACTCCTTGTGGGGAAGCCTTCTAGCGATAAACAACCTTTTTCGGTACAAAGCTAAATCACAGAGTTCTTAACACACCAAAGCGAACCATACCTAACAGCAACCACCCTTTATCACGGTGCTAGGCTAACCCACGAGAGTTCTTTCACACCATAGGAGAACTAATCCTTCACAACGTCACCTACCCTTTATTAGGTACTAGGCTAAGCACCTAGTTCCATTACTATGGAGGAACTACTACCCTTCACAACACAACACCTAATCTCAAGGAGATCTTCTCCTTGTTACAACACCATCAAGGATATCACCATCCTTGAAGATAAACAAATACATATATGTATAACGATGCACCTCATCGATTATACAACCTAGGCATTCTTCCCAAAATCTACTTGATTTGATTCTTTGGCATCCTTCACTAATGCCTTTGACTGGCAGCTTGGCACCCTTCCTAATGCCTTAGTCCACCTTTAGCATCCTTCACAATGCCTTTGACACAGCGCTAGGCACCCTTCACTAATGCCTTCGTCTTGACACCTTTAGCATCCTTCACTAATGCTTTGACACGGATGATGAGCACCTTTCACTAATGCTTTCATCTTGACACTTTCGGCATTCTTCACTAATGCCTTCAACCAACATCTATGGAGAAAGGAAGAACTATCAACAAGAGAACCTTAGTAGTCTTGTTGATGACGAAGCATGGCAACTCATGGACTTGAGCTTGCACGTCTCCAAGAAGTGGTGATCTCTCCTTTAAGAGGAACCTAGTAGATCACACAAAAACAAAAGACAGACTACATAGATCACTTAGATCTGAGGTTAGAGGGTTAGAATACTTTGGGAAGTATGTGTGTAAAAGTCATGTGTAGAGAGGAAGAAATGGCTCTCTATTTATAGAGGAAATTCTCTTCTATTCCCCGGATCCCACGGATCCCTACCACAAGGGATCCGGCTAGCACAACCTAGGATCCGTGGTCCGCTCCTCTTTGCCCATGGGCATTTTTGGTTATGGGTCATGGGTTATGGGTTAATCCATGGTTTTCTTTCTAGATACAATGAACTTGGTTAAGTGGTATATATAAAACCATGGGTTATGGGTCAATACCATTTGCTAGTATTTACCCATTTAGTATATACTTGTATTTACCCATTTTAGATATACTTGTTTTACCCATTTTAGTATACATAGTTTAAGTATATGTTTAACCCAATATGTAAACACTAGTTGTTGTACATATGTATCTAAATCATAAAATCACTTATACTTGATTTAGTGTTTTATGTGAGCGTAAAATGTGTTAGAAAACTATTAACTCAAACCATTTACGTTACTTTATTTGTTTTAGTTAAAATGATTTTACATTTGTTATCGACAAAACATTAGAAGATCGTAAAATATAAATAAACGTTTTTCGGCTTATTTGTATTAACAATCTCCCCCTTTTTGTTGATGACAAAACATAAAATTATTTAAAGAAAAATCTAAAATTAAGTAAAGTTTGAATTTGTAGTTTTTACTTTCTTCTCCCACTTTTGTGAAACAAAAGTGTTAAAAGAAACTAACACAATTTTATAAGAGAAAAAATGTAAAAGATGTAAAAGAGAGCAAGTGGACAGGGAATGGTACTCGTCTTAACTCCCCATGTGAGTCCATCCTATGTAAGGGCGTCAAGGACATAACATAAAATAAACTAATTGTGTTTGCAATTAAGTTTGCAAATGGTTCGTCTAAGTGACGAAAGCGTGCTCCCCTTGAATATTGCAATGTTGCAATGGGGTGTCATGAAGTGTAATCCAAAATTGGATTAAGTTGCAAATGATTTTGCAATGTTGTTTGACACAAAGCTCCCCCCAGCTTTATGGTGTCAATATCTTCATGTGTATTTTGAATAACTACAAAACAAATGTTAGAAAAACAAGAGTATAGTGCATAATTTCACAAAATAAGACTCAAGTTAGTATAAATTTGTGCTTACGTACCACGGATCCCGGTTCCCTTCAGGAGGGATCCGTCTAGTTATCTGGAAGGGATCGCAGGCTATGTTGTGATATCTTCAACAGTGAAAAATGTCAGGGAATGCTATTTTGAAAATGAGATATATGTACAATATATCAAGCACAACAAAAATAATCATAGCATATAAGTATTCATTCAATAAAACAAGAGATACACAACCAAATCTCTAAAAACTAAGAGAATGAACTTTAGCCATATAAGCACTACTAATGCAAATATCATTACTGAGACTTAGAGAATGTGACAATGTGCTTAAGTCTAGGGATT
>OU343224.1:167225181-167484755 GCA_910596185.1 Chrysanthemum makinoi
GGTATATATCAAACTATGGGTTATGGGAAAAAACCATTTGCTAGTTTATTACCCATTTTAGTATTTACATGTTTTTACCCATTTTAGTATACTTAGTTTAAGTATATGTTAACCCAATATGTAAACACTAGTTGTTGTATATATGTATCTAAATCATAAAATCACTTAGGCTTGTTTTAGTGTTTTATGTGAAAATGTAAGTGTGTTAGAAAACTATTAACTCAAACTATTTACGCAATCTATTTGTTTCGTTAAAATGATTTTACGTTTGTTATCGAAAAAACATTAGAAGATCGTAAAATATAAATAAACGTTTTTACGGCTTATTTGTATTAACAATCTCCCCTTTTGTTAATGACAAAACATAAAATTACTTTAAGGAAAAATCTAAAATTAAGTAAAAGTTTGAATTTGTAGTTTTACTTTCTTCTCCCCCTTTTGTCGAAACAAAAAGTGTTAAAAGAAACTAACACAATTTTTATAAGAAAAATGTAAAAATGTAAAGAGAGCAAGTGACGGGAATGGTACTCGTCTTAACTCCCCCTTGACTAGTCCATCCCTATTAAAAAGGGCGTCAAGGACATAACGTAAAATTAACTAATTGTGTTTGCAATTAAGTTTGCAAATGGTTCGTCTAAGTGACGAATGTGCTCCGACTTTGTAGGACCTTAAATATATCAACCTTATCACAAACCCAACACGTTATGCTTAGAACACGTTAAACACAAACACAAACTATGCGTGAAGATGAAAGAAATAAAGACGAGAAAGATGGTGACTTGATGTTAAAACCGTGTATATGTGTAAAGAAAAGATGAACACAATATGTTGTATATTCCAAAGAAAACACACGCACACACACACTCAAGCACACCCCTCAAATGATACTTTGAGGGGTTTATATAGTACATTACATAAACGCCCTAATGGGCTTTGGCTTGGGCCTCGTGGACTTGGATTGGATAACACATGATGAAAGGCTAGCATAACTTAACTATTAGCCATTTAGCTTAGTCCAATCCACGAGCCCGTTGACTATTCTATCATGATATCTAGCACACGTTACAAAGTTCCTAAAGGTGAATGACCATCACTTCTAATAAAAACTATTAAGGCTAACAATCTCCCCCTAAGGGGTGGTCATTCAAATGATGCTCCACTTGATTAGGTCTTTAATTTTCTCGAGCTTAAACTTTGTGTGTAGATATAGAATAGTCTTAATTCATTGTTCCTTCATGCTTTGTGATCAGTTAATGTGGTATAGAGCCATTGTCAACTTCGTTGGTTTGGTGTCTCCACGTATTTCTCCACCATGCTTACACTTCTATTTGTCTTTAGGTTACCAATGATGTGGTTCTCGAGTCTTTAAACTTTGTAGATTCTTTGACATTGACGAAGAATCATCTTTAACTTTGAGTAGCCTTTGATTTTGATGAGAACTTTCATGTGTTGTTGGTATGAGCATGTGGAGAGTCTGCACGATCGATCCGCTCCGGAGCTTCCATAACAAGAAAACATAAAAACAAGTTAGTAATAAGCGGATTCCGGCACTTACAAGTTTGAATTTCGAGGGTGTTAACGGCATAGTGTGAAAACACGTCTCTAATTCTCACAAGGGCCGTTCTGAACGAGTCCCACAAGTGAGATAACGCGATATACCAAAGTACATCTACAGTTTAGATGAGTGTTGAGGTACAGAAGCATCACCTCACGATCAGACCGTTTGAGACACACTAACCGTAATCCACGGGGAGTTACCGGTGACCTTCATGCGTGTCGCTTGATGTTGACCATGGCAGGAGTTTCCATTCAATCATTGAAGATCACAGATGTGAAACTTCTCATAAATGTTACGCGATTGCTAAGATCTGTGTAGGACTTTAGAATATATCACTTGTGTCCTTATTGATGAACAACAAGCGATGTCATGTCAAGTGTTCCTATGAGATCTTTTGATGAATCTCGTGGCTCTAGACTCAATTAGTGCATTTTGGTTTTCTCGGGGAGACTAGGGAGAGGATCTCCTTCTTCAATACCAACCAACTCTAAGAGAAGGTCAATAGATTATGTAGGGTTCCCAGTGAGAATGAAACAAATCCTTTTAAGAGGAATTGAGTGGCTAGGAGGTTTAGTGCGGTCGTCCACCGGGTCCATGACGTCTTTGTCTTCAATACCAGTGTAATCTTAGTGACAACCAAGAGATGAATTGAACCCGGTTTTACGCCTAAGGTTGAATATGGAGGGCTATTTCTTTTCACCCTTTCTTTTACATTTCTTTTAATTCTTCAACCCCTTCTTTCTCCTTTCTCACATTACTCCTTTTTCAATCATTCCTAAGGACTTCTAATACTAACTATTTGTGATGTCCTTGGGTAGATCCCTCCGACTCTGGCGGATCATAGGACGAATTTCCTATCCTTAGTCACCTTATAACTCCATGACTGTCCCATGTTGCCATAAAACCTTTTTCTTGAAAATCTCACAGAGTGTTTATGATAGAAAACATGTTTGAGACACTCCGAGTTTTATATTTTTGAAACACTCCCCTTCACATGTGCTTATGAGTTTTGGACAATCTACATGAGAGTAGAGTTCGCACCTTTTTTGAATTGATCGGCTCATGATAGACAATTCCCCACGAGACACTTCACGTTGCCTAGTTAAAGAGTTCCATTGTCAATTTTTAGGTGACAACTAGCTCTAGCAACTAACTTGAAGTTGTAAACACTCCTTGAAAAGAAGGTTAGACCCATGAAGGTGCATATCTATCACAAGTTTCTCGAGATGGTACATATACGACTTTGATTCCCGTCAATTCATTGGTTTCGCTCGAGTCGAGCTCATTATGAGATTCAAACAACGATTTTGATCACATTTTAATCACGTCTCCTCCCCTCAAAAATAGCATAATCGTGATATTTTTTATATCAACGGATTAAACAACATTTTAGAATCTTTTGGGGAGACAAACGGATTTGATTTAAGCATGAATTTGGAACATTTTAGTTTTATACTCCCCCTTTTAATAAAGCATAATCAATAAAAGGGTTTTAGAGGGAGTTATCTTGAGCACAAAATATTTTGAAAGATTTTGAAAATCTTTTTGAACAATCTTGAAAAGGTGCTCAAGATGATGATGATTTCTCACCATTTTTAAATGTAGTGCACTGAAGCGTACACTTGTGATTTTCATTAAAAGCACGAGTTTTGATTTGAAAAATAATCAAAAGTCATCATTTTGGTCGGGTTTCAATCTTGAGTATCTGAAAGCCATAGATTAAGAAAATTTGAGAAACGACATGTTTTGAAAAACATATTAAAGAATTCTCGCTCAAGCATCTGTACATACCCGTATCATTGTTGAATGACATTTCTAGAAACGTCTGAGAATATCGATTATAAGAGAGACATGTCGTGAGAAGAATGTTTTTGGATTTTTGATTTTATATTGTTTTATTTTTGAATTTTTGAAAAATTTTATATTTTTATATTTTGCTTTTGTTGGTTTTTCAAATTTTGTATTTTGTTTTACAAAAATATTTACAGCGAAGCTTTTTGGAAAATCATTTTCAAGAAGATTCGAGAAGACTTTCTAATTCCTCAGGGGTTAGGCTTCGCATTCCAATTCGTCGAACTAAATAGTCAAACATTTCTTTTGGAAGGGCTTTAGGTAATAGATCGGCGAGTTGGTAATCTGTCTTCACGAAGAATAATTCGACAGTACCTTCTTCCACATGTTCTTTTATGAAGTGATAGCGGACTCTGATATGCTTAGTCTTTGAGTGATGAACAGGATTGCATGATATGGCTATGGCACTTTTCGAGTCACAATACATAGGTATTTTATCGAAAGTAAAGCCATAATCTGTGAGTTGTGTTCTCATCCATAGAACTTGAGCACAACACGCAGATAGAGACACATACTGAGTGGTTGAAAGTGCAGTGCAATCTTGTTTCTTTGAAGACCGGCTAACTAACTTTCACCCAAAAATTGTGCTCCTCGGATGTACTTTTTCTTTGTAACTTGATCACTGCGTGGTGCCGAAAAGGCAATTAGATCATATCCGGATTCCTTCGGATACCAAAGTCCCATGTGAATGGATGTCTTTAGGTACCGAAAGATCCTTTTAACCTCTTTGAGGTGGAGTTCGGTAGGCTTTGCACGAAACCGTGCTAATAAGCAAAGCACAAAATGAATATCGGAGATTGACTAGCAAGGTACATGAGAGAACCAATCATGCTCGATATTTCTTGGATCGATAGGTTTCCCAAACAAATCGGCTCCAATTTTTGGTGAAGTTACCATTGGTGTTCGGACCGAATCACAATTATCCATACCATGATTTTTCAAAATCTCAATCGTATATTTAGCTTGATTTATAAAAATTCCACGAGGGGATTGATGTATTTGTAAACCAAGAAAGAATTTTAGTTCCCCATCATGGACATTTCAAATTTGCTTTTCATGAGATTTTCAAAATGTTTTGAAAGATTCGGATTAGTGGACCCAAAGATGATGTCGTCCACATAAATCAGAACAATCAAAATGTCGTTTTGCGTTTTTGTGTAAACAAGGTAGGATCAACTGTTCCTTTGGTGAAATTGTTTTGGATAAGGAAGAGGGCGATTCGTCATACCACGCTCGCGGAGCTTGTTTCAAACCATAGATTGCCTTTTTGAGTTTGTAGGCGTAGTCCGGATGTTCCATGTCGATGAAGCCTTCAGGCGACTCACGCATACACTTCTTCTTCGAGTTCCATTCAAGAGCGGTCTTAATGTCCATCGATAAACCGTGATGTTTTTGTGGTCGCATAGGCTAAGAATATCCGACTGGCCTTCAAGTCTAGCTACCGGCGAATGACTCTTCAAAGTCTATCCCTTCCTCTTATGCGTATCCTTTGGCCACTAGACGAGATTTGTTGCGAATTACATTCATCTCTTCATCCCTTTTGTTCTTCCATAACCATTTGAGATCAATGGCCGAACGTCAATTGGTCTTGAAACCATATCCCAAGAGTCATGTAGACGGTATTGGAGAAGTTCCTCCTGCATTGCTTCTATCCATGCGGGATCTGCCATTGCCTCCCGAATGTTTTTCGGTTCAATATAGCTAATTGAGCAAAGGTAAATGCATAAGTCGCAATCGGTGGCAAGTTGGCGTCTCGTCTGAATTGGCCTTGACGGTTCACCAATAACTTGTTCAATCGGATGGTCTTTAGTCCACTTCAGAGTAGAAGGATACCTTTGGTTATACGTATGCGAGTTAGATGGTTCTCGTAAGCTTGAAGAAGATTCGGTGATTCCGTAGCAAGCGGGTTTTCAAATAAGTCGTCATCTAACATTGCATCGTTCGGTTTTGGTTTTGCTCATCAACTGGCGGTAGAACGGGTGCAATAACTGTAGTAGATGTAGATGATGTAGATGGAGTTGGTGCATTGGTTTCGACCGTTGTGGATGCATCTTGGTGGTGGTGGAGGATTTTGAGCGGGTGCATCGGAATGATGGTTTGATGCATTTGTCGAAGTTCCACCATAGTATTCATCGAACATTAACTCAAAGAAATTCTCCCATTCTTGTTCTTTAGGATTGTCAATCGAAGTTGATTGAGCTCTTTGAGGTATGAGTCTGAGCTGATGTGTCAGTCCTGGTTTAGTGCGGGGTCTAGAGCGAGTCTCTCAGAAGCCATATGTGAAAGTTCATCAAATTTCACATTCATCGTCTCCATGATCCTCCTAGTTCTTACATTTATACACCACGAATGCCCTCGAGTTATCTGAATATCCAATGAAGATTCCAATATCACCTTTTGCTTTCAGTTTTCCAAGATCTTCTCTGTCATTCGTAGGATAGCACAAAGCGCCAAACACGTGAAAGTAAGAGATATCGGTTTTCTTTGTTCACAAGCTCATATGGGGTTTTATTGAATCTAGGATGGATTAGGGATCGGTTATGAGTGAAACAAGCGTGTAGCAACATCAACCCATAGAAATAGCGTGCACTAGAATAAATTAGCATTGTGCGAGCAACTTCCACAAGAGTTCGATTTCTTCTTTCAACTACCCCATTTCTTTGTGGAGTTCTAACAAGCGATGTCGATGTGTAATTCCAACATCTTCAAAATAAGTTCTTAACTCGATTAGTGAATTGATCTTGGTTGTGCATTCTTACAACCCTTACTGGAGCTTGAAGAAGTACTTGAATACGTTTCAGGAAGGTGATGATGATGCATGGTGCTTCGTCTTTTGATCTCAGAAACTTAACCCATGTATATCTCGAATAATCATCGGCGATGACAAGAATATACTTTTTCCCATTAAAGCTTTCAACTCTCATTGGGCCACATAAGTCCATGTGCAACATATGCAACTTTGCTTCCGAACTAGGTACGAATTTGGGTTTATATGATGCTCTTTTGCTTTTTCCTTGTACGCATGATGGACATATATGATCCTTGGTGTATTTGAACTTTGGAAGTTCGTTGACGATGTTGTCTTTGGCAAGATTGTTGATGGTGTCAAAATAGAGATGGGATAACCTTCTATGCCACAACCAGGACTGTGTTCCAGATGCTCGTGTCATAAGACATATTGGTGATGAAGAGGCCATTTGATTGATGTCGATAGCATACAAGTTTGTATCACGATTCCCGGTTAAGAGATCAGTGCCATCCAAGTTTCTAACGAAGCAAGCATTTTTCTTAAAAGCAACCTCTAAATGCATCCGCACGTACTGCGTGAAAACAAATTGTGTCCCAACCCTTCGACATAGTAAACCCGAGTGATCAAATAATTTCCAAAGGTAGATCTCCATAACCCATGATAGCTGCTACATGATCATTTCAAAGCGAGCGGTTCCCATGAATTTCAGACGAAGTTGATTAGCGACTTGATTCGGTTATGTGCTTGGAGCAACCCGAGTCGACGATCCAAAGACATATTTCGATAACTTGCCAATATGAGAAGAAGAAGATTTTGGAAACCGTTTTGATTTTGGTTCCTTGGGTTAGAGGTAAAATCTGATCACACTCATAGAAGTTATCTCTTTGGGAGCGGGTTCTTCACTCATTCTACCATTCTGGAGTGTGAAAGTTCTACCCGAAGGTTTCCAAATGTCATCCCTAAAGTAAACATATGCTTCCATCAGTAGTGTAAAGCCTAAGTCTTGCAACTAGTCTTCCTACTCGTTTAGCATAAGTCTTTTTAGGAATGTTCTTCTTAACAGGCTTAACAATCTCATTCTTAGAAACACAATCATCATGAACATTAGTTAAAGATTTCTTGCAAGTTAAACAAACGGATTCAACAGATTCATTAAACTTAGCAGATTTCATAGGTTCATTAGATGAAATGTCTTTCTTATTACAAAGCGGTAAATTCCTAGGGTGTTCTTCTACTTTCTTCTCTTTATTCAAGCTACTACTCTTAGAGGCATGCGAGACTCTATTGTTCCTTGTATTGCTCTTAGGCTTTAGTCTGCTGCTCCTAGAGGTGCTTCCTAGTCTTGTAGAAGGTAAGGCACACTTATTAGGATTCACATTTTTATCTAGAGAAGTGGTTTCAGCTTTCCTAGTCTCTTTAGAGTGCTTTTCTAAACTTATGTCGTTTGTTCCATATGGTTTTAGATGTGGAGCTGACGCATTAGTGGTACTCATCTTAAAAAGTCCGGTGCTAAAACTTTTGGTTTCTCTAATAACGCTTTTCCTTTGTCAACATTTTGTATAGGCAGGCGAGGTGGAGTGGCTGGTTTTGATGAAACATTTTTCTCATTGACTTTTGGAGGAGGCATAGAAACAGACATTTTGGTTTGAAAACGGTTTGGGAACATTTGCTTTCTCCTCGGTCAATGGTTTTGTATTCTTAGTATCCTTGCCTTTCCTTTTTGACTTTCTAGCTGAGCCCTCAAAAGATCATTTTTCGCTTTCATGTCATTGAAGGCACGCTCATACGACAATTTGTCATATTTGCATTCCTCGGTTTTTCGATCAAGTTGTTTAAAATATGACACATTTTCTTTTTCAAGTTTTCAAGAGCTTTTTCATATTTTGAAACAATTTCGGAGGTCTCAGGCTGGAGTCTTTCATGATCTTCAACAGAATATGTTTGCAAAATAATGGACATAATATCGATAGTCGAACATCTTGAAGAGAGTCATTTAAAGTTTCCAAAACTTTGATTTGTTCAACACGTCATTAGCTTGCTTTACGAGGATTTATGGTCCTTAACAAAGTCAGTTGTTTCTTTCAAAAATGCTTGTTCAAAATGAATTACCCTTGAGTTGATATTATTCAGTTGAGGGGCAATTTGAGTTTCAAAAAACTTTCTTTGTTCGATGTCAAAACTAGAGAACCAGTTGTTAGGTGTAATAGTGGTTTTAGTTTTCATAGTTTCTTGAAGATCCATAATTCGTTTTCACATTGTTTAAAATACTTCTCGCATCACTTGAGTTAAAAGGATTGTTTGAAGACATTTGTTTAATGTTCGAAAGAGATTTTGAGACAACAACTGGTTTTGAAACGATTTTTGAAACAGTGTTGACTCTTTGTTTGAAACATTTTGTGTGATGGAGAACTTTGACTTTTCTTTTGATTGACAAAAGTAATTCCAGAAAGTTTGTTCCATTTGTTATAGTCAATAGGTTTGATTTCGGAACCTTTTTGTTTCATTCTTTCTCTACTCTCCTTAGATAGTTCCAACGTTTCAAGAGAATCACGAACAATAATGGGTTCATGTAAAGCATTTCCATTGTTTAACATATTCTTAGGTTTCTGACCTTTCTTGAGGAACGAAGAAGGGTCGTTACCAAGTGCCATTCTATGTGAAGTATGAAAACGTAGATTTACTTGATTAGAAAGCATCTTGTTTGATTTAGCTGAATGACCCGTTGTAAGAAGCAAATTTTCCAAGGATTTTATTTTCTCATTTTTGTCAAGAATTTCATCAAGAAGAGAATCTTCTCGTTTTGAAAAATCGGTGATCAAGCTGCTTCTTCTCTTTTCAAGAGCGAGAAAACATTGCATTTTTTTTGAAAGTTGGTCATTTAGATCTGAGATTTCCTTGTTTAAAGATTTAATTTTCAAGTTCAAATTCACATCAAGTGTGTTATACTTGAGTTGCAATTCTTTTTCTTTAGAAACCAAATTTCGATAACCAATTTCTAATTCGATTCTTTGTTTTACTGAAATTCAAAGGTTTTTCATTCTCCTTGTAACTCTCAAGCTCAGCGGTCAATTTAGCATTCGCAGCCTTAACTTCGCGATTGACCGTTCTAACTTTCTCTATTTCAATGCCACAGTTATTGATTAATGATTCAAAATAAGCACGTGTTTCCTCATCGATCGGTAGTTTGTGCCACACGGCCTCCACTAGGATCCACATGCGGATTTTCGAGTTAGTATTGCTACAACTTCGGATTGTCGGTATGTATCATAAGTAGGTGCTGATGTCAGAGAATGCTGTTCGTCATGAGTAAACACATCAAATATGACATTGTTATAGCATGGATCAATGATTGGTACCTCGGATACTGCGTTGGCGTCATAGGCGAGGAGGTGCGTCGAGCCGTTAATGCGTACTTAGTCTCTGAAGATTTGCCATGAAGATCAGGTTTGCATTGAGTTCCTCGAGGTCTTCCAAATAATCCATAATAGCCATAAAGTCATGTTCCTCAGCACTCAATTGAAGTCCAGATTGTTCCTTTTGTACCAACATGATAGCTTTCGAAGATACACAAGATCCTTCTTTTTCGGCTTAGTAGGAAAATTCCTTGCCATGTGACCCACTCCTTGCAGGTTATAACACTTAACACGATTACCTTGATTCACATTTCCATAATTCCCAACACTTTGGGCTGCAACATTCCTATCCCGATTTCCCACTGCTCTATTCCCAACATTTTGTCCCATCGATTTCCAACATTCGACCCAACGATTACCCGATACGGAACCGCTGATTACCCATGCGAAATCCGGTAGCATATCCTGCTGATTCCTAGTAACTCCAACCATTTGTCCTTGATTACCCATATTCACACCGTTGTGCAATTTGCCCGCGAGTGTTTGATGAAATCCTTTGGTTGTTGTTAGTAGGTGTGGAATAGCGACTGGCTTGAATGCTTTTCCGATAAAGAAAATACCGTAGCAAAGATGCTTCTTGTTGATTTAGGGATAAGTGATTCCTTGTTCACGGTATTGTGGATAATGTTGTTGTTGAAGGACTTGTTGTTCTAGTGGATAGAATTGTTGTTGAGGGATAATGCTTGTGGTTGTGGAATGTATTCTTTAAGTTGTTGTTGGTGGAAGATGATGAAGCTTGTTGTTGTGATTCACTGGGTGTGAGTCTTTGCAATGAGTGCCAATGGATCATGATTTTTGCTAATCTTTCTTTCCTGACTTCATTCACTTTATTTTGGTTTTGTTTCAGAAAATCGTTGAGTTGATCAAAGTTCACTTGATGTAGGTCTTTTGTTTGGTTGACAATAGTGACATACCGTCCCCATTACGGTAGATTGTTCAAGAACTTGATGTTGCTCACGATAGTTCGGGTGTCAACTTGTTTCGATCGGCTCATTAATTAAAGTGCAGAACCTTCCATAGTAGGATTCAATGGATTCTCCTAGAGTAGATGTAAACTTCTCCCATGCAGTTAGCAACTTGTTTTCAGTGTCTTGTTGACCAATTTCTGTTCCATAACAAAGTCGTCTAACACGTTCCCACATATCGAAAGCGAGTTTCAAGCTGTCTCTGGCAGACAAAGATGTCTCTTGGTAAACCCAGGTTGTATTATATGAATTGCCATGTCATCTGCCCGACTTGTTTGATCCTTTTGATTGTATTTCGATTCTGTTGAATACGAGAAAATGGTGGGGCGGGAGGTGTTGCATCGGCATTTCCAGGGTCTTGGACTTGTCGAGGTATGAAGGGTCCATTCTGAATGGATTGAATCATCAATTTTCCATTAGGTTTGGTCTTGATGTAGCGAAGCATACGACTTGTCCATTGAAGATAACCACCTTTTTCCAACATAGGAGGACGGTTTTCGGCCCCGGCTGCATGAATGTCTTGTTGAGTTGCCATTGATGAAGGTATGTTATGATAAAGTTGATGTAGGATCGATTCAACGATAAAGGAGTTGTGATTGATGACAATTAAACTTGGTTGTTGTAGTGAAAATTTGGTCGAAAAACTTAAAAACCTCAATAACTTTTGTTCGTAGCGTTTTTAGGACTTGAAGGTTGACCCTAAACTTTAGTTAATTTGGCGTGCCAATCTCCTCGTTCTCACGGTCGTTTTGATGGGTAGAACGCTGAAAACGGAGTTACGGTTCAAAAGTTATAGCCGTTTTAAGTTTTGCTCAGAATCTTACTCGTAAACCAGTTCTTACGTAGAAATGAATGCTTATGCGTAGGATTGCTTATGCGTAGGAGTCCTTATACGTAAAGAGCTTAGGCGTAGGATTCTTATGCGTAAACCTAAGGTTAAACGTAAGTCTTATGCGTAAACTTTAAGCGTAGAAGTAATGTACCTTCGGCGTAGAGTTAACTTATGCGTAGAGTGCTTACTAAGCTTTACGCTTATGCGTAAGAGTTGGTTTAAAACCAAAATCCTTTACACTATCCGCAGTAAAAGATATCCGAAAGTCGAAGTGTTCCACACACTTATCCAAGTGAGGGAAGCTTTGAGTCACCGTTTTGCTGCGAAGATTCTTCACCAAAAGTTATGCGTAGAGAACTAGGGTTTTGACTTTCTTACGCGTAAAATAGGGGGTTTTGACTTAGGCGTAAGAAATTTCCGTGATTCAAACGATTTCGATGCACAAGCGACTTCAAAACACGCAAATAACAAGAAAGTTTTGACCAAAAACACCCAAAATGCCTTTTATGCGTATGCGTAGAAATGAACTATGAACCAAAAACGAGTTTAAAACTGATGAAAAACGCGTAAAGCTTCAAACTTTTTCTAAAAACTAGACTCTTTAACACTATACGAACCTCAAACCATAAGAATCTTGAAGATTTTAGTGCAAAAAATAAAGTTTTAAGCGTGACCACTTTTGATACCGAGAGCTTACGCGTAACAACACAAACAAACTTCAACCAAACACTCCTAAACCATTGTTAGGCGATTGATTCCAATTGTAGGACCTTAAATATATCAACCTTAACACAAACCCAACACGTTATGCTTAGAACACGTTAAACACAAAGACAAACTATGCGTGAAGATGAAAGAAATAAAGATGAGAAAGATGGTGACTTGATGTTAAAACCGTGTATATGTGTAAAGAAAAGATGAACACAATATGTTGTATATTCCAAAGAAAACACACACACACACACACACACTCAAGCACACCCCTCAAATGAGACTTTGAGGGGTTTATATAGTACATTACATAAACGCCCTAATGGGCTTTGGCTTGGGCCTCGTGGACTTGGATTGGATAACACATGATGAAAGGCTAGCATAACTTAACTATTAGCCATTTAGCTTAGTCCAATCCACGAGCCCGTTGATTATTCTATCATGATATCTAGCACACGTTACAAAGTTCCTAAAGGTGAATGACCATCACTTCTAATAAAAACTATTAAGGCTAACACCCTTGATGATTGCAATTATGCAAGGGGATGTCACGAAATGTAAACCTAGTATTGCAAGTAATTTGCAATGTATTGATTTGACATAAAGCTCCCCCTAGCTTTGGGATGTCAAAGTCTTCATGTGTAAATTGATTAACTACAAAACAAAGGTTAGAGAGCAAGTATAATTCACAATTTCCTGCAAATGTGGTCCAAGTTAGTAGAAAGAAAGTTTTCTGTCTCACGGATCCCGCGTTTCCTCCTAGTAGGGATCCGTCTAGGAAATTCTGAGGGATCCGTATTAGCTGATTAATTTCAGCAAAGGTGATATAACAAGTAATGTTAACACAAAAATCAGATATGAATACAAAGTGATCATATTCTCAGAGAAATAGCAAGTAGCATGTAATTTCCATTTAATAAAACTAGAGTTATGATATACATGACTCTAAAAACTAATACAATAAGAAAATACATGACTAGGAATTTCTAAACCAACTATAAAGCGATGCTAGGACACCACTAAAATCTTCTAGCTCAAGTTTTGTTTAGGTTTGATCTCGTCGAAGCGTTCGAGGAGATGATAGAACATGAAACTTTGGTCTTCTCGTACTTCATGTATCAAACTTTAAACATGTTGACAATGATAGCAATCTTTGTCATGGCTAGGTAGTAGTGGTGGAAGAAGTGAAATGGCTTGATGCAAAGGATCAAGTGAAGCGGCTTGTGGAGCTTCAAACGATGGAGGGATTGGTGGAGGTGCATTTGAGAATGACTCAACCAAAAATGATGGTGGTGGAGGAGAAGTGTCAACTTCCATATGGTCGGGTGGTTGACTTTGATGATTTCTCATAATCCAAATGGGATTATATGATGGAAACGCGAAAAGGAAGCGGGAGCAAGTGTTGACTCAACACCTTGATTTTGAACCATTATTCCTCCTAAAGAGGAGAATGTTTGTCGTGAGCGGATGAGATGGCCTAGGAGTCAAGTCCTCTAAATTGTAGAGGTGTGGTGATGATAGTGGGGATGTAAATGAAATAGCTCTAGGAACCAATGGTGATGGTTTAGTGGAGATGATATTGTTTGGCCTAGGAGGTATGGTGGTGTTTGGCATAGGTAATTTTGTAGGTACTATCCTTTTAGTAATTGGTTTGATTGGATGATGAAGAATTCTATCATTTGTTGGTTTGATGGGAGATGATTCGGTTGAAGAAATTTCGTGTATAACACGAGCTCTTTTCATGGGTGGTTCTTTGGTGGATAAGTTACTACTTGGGGTTTTCCTCATGATGAGATGATTTCAAGAGGTTGCAAGAGCTGAAAGTTAGGATGAGAGTGATGACTATGGAGGTCCTAACAAGGTGGTTTATAAACTAAGAGATTTGGCAAGTGCATTTAAGCCTTAAGCCACTAGGATTCATTGGAATGTGATGATTAACATGCACAAGAGTCAACGAGTTTACTTTGATTCTAGGAACTCATTTTAGATGAGATGGAGTGTTTGAGTTAGGAAGATGAGTTGAAATGATTGTTTTAGCAAGATTTGACCTAAACTGTCATCCGGATCCTACGGTTCCCTCATCAGAGGGATCCGTCTAGGCTAATCCTAGGGATCCGGCTCTCAGCAGTTATGAAAGAGTAGAAATGATGTTTCTAAGATCTAAGACCTATATCATCTTGAGTGTTTCAGTTCTCCTAAGTGTTTTTTTTAAATGAAGGGATGCTTGAGTACTTGAAGGTAATGAATGATGTAGCTAATGATTGTCATTTATGGAAGGATTTGGAACTTTCAAGAGTACCAATGGATGAGCAAGGATGACACTAAAGATTAAGAGTGTCAATTGAAGTTAAATGATCCTAGAGATCAGGTTGTGTCTTAGGATAGTGTTTTGGAAAATATCCTAGAAGCTTTGAGATGAGAAAACTATATTTTGATCAACTTTGATCAATTTTGAGGTGAGGATGATTTATGATCAATTTTGCCATAATCGAAAGATTTCTAAGACTAGATGTGAGGGATCAATTAGAAAATGAAGTGTGAGTTTAAGAGCGGAAGAGCAACGGATTAGAAATGAAAAGGTAGATCTATAAGCGTTTTAGAGTGTGACCTAGGTAAGTTATGAATAAATAGGAAAGATTAAACTATCTTGATAAGGACTTAAGTTGCCTTAAGATACTATGTTTAGCTTAGTGTAAGGTGTTCTAAGAATGTATTTGAAATACAATGCTTGCAATTGCATTTTACGTTACGCGGATCCCACGGTTCCCTAAGAGTAGGGATCCGTCTAGTACACTCTTTGGGATCAGCCCATCACTTTCAGAGGACCTTTACTAAATATATGCAATGATCTTGACAATGCATTATATCTCAAGGATAGTCTAAAGAGAATTCTAATACCAAGATATCAAATGTAAAATGTTTTATTTCATGAAGGAAATTGGATTACATTGATAAAGCACGAGTACAAGAGATTTGATCCTATTTTGGAATACTATTAGTTTCCTTGAGTGTTTTAAGCTAGGAGGATCATCAAGTGGTTGATGAGTGTTGGTGGAATCAAGAATGAAGAAAGTCTTCATGAGGAGATCGTTTAGCGGTTCCATCATCTTGTTTACAAGAAATGCGTTACGGACTTTGAAATTGAGGATGGAAGTGCATAACATTATGATAAAGGAGTGTCAAGAACATTCCATAAGGGATGAGTTTATTCTTGGAGCCTTGAAGATTTGCAATTCGCCTTACTTGAAGAAGTATGCTAGATTGTATGGTTGTTGTGTTAGCAAAGCGGTACAACATGTGAGCAAAACAAGCGGGGAAGAATTTCTCGATTTCCCCTAAGACTCCAAACATTTTCACGTTGGATGAGTGCAAGAGGCTTGTACTCTTCTCGGATATCCCTTGTAAAGATAATGTTTGGATGGGAGTAATATGGTTAGAGGTTTTGCATATTATGTGATTTAAATCTTCCAGAGAGGGTATGTGTGAGCAATATGGACTATTTTCTTCACGAAAGTTGAAGAGAGAATCAAGAGACCAATCTTGGGTGAAGGCACATTGTCCATGATTTGGAATCCGGAGGATGTGAGCAAAATTCCCAAGGGTTAGAGCGAACTTTTGGTTTTTGATATAAAACCAAAGAGATAAAGATCGATCCTCGAAATTACGACGAGTTCGACTTGAAGAAAGAATTCCATTATGAACCTTGGACATATCTTCTCGTTGATTTCAAGAAGACATTCTAGTCCTATGGCTCGGAAGGAGGTATTGATACCTTCTTGAATTGTAGAAGAGTGTCTACAATCGTTCTTCGTGGAAGTGGCGGTTTTGAGATTATTGAACCCATTACATGATTGCGGCGTGTTGGGTTGAGAGAGATGTTAGTGTAGGCGCTAGTGAGTGAAAAATCAAACTCATATTCATACGTCATAGTTGAACCTATAGAAATGACAAGTTAATAAAAAGGAGATGTTTGTGGTCAACTTATGATAATCTAATGTTTTTACTAAATTTTTATTAACAATGATTTTTAACAAGAAATACACTTAACTCACTTATGGTTTTGACATACAAGTGGAGTATTACTCTTAGAAGAAAAGAGGTTTTAGATTTGCATGAAAACTTTTCGATGGGGCGGATCCACGGTTCCTTCTCAAAAGGGATCCGGCTAGTATAACTCGAGGGATCCGTAGATCTGTAATTACAAAACAGTTATATGAAAGCATAGATTTTTGAATCTCATAATTTTGTACCAAGATATATGTTTTAACATACATTTTCTTTTAGCATGCATACATGACTTCTAATGTATCACAAAGAATATAAAACATATAGATCAAAATAAGTGACAAACATATTATGATAACAACAACCTAGATAAACTAGATTATTAATAATATTGCATTTCGACACTAAGGATGATACAAAGGATTAGGTATATGATCCCAATATAGATTAACAACACAAAGTAAATGTCTCCGTATGTGAACTTCATCATAGGGTACACAAGTGCGATGAGTGTTATGGCGATGAGCACGAGTGCGATGTAAACCATGTTGAAGACGGATCTTTCTTGGTTTAGGTTGAGATGGAGTGAGGAGGAAGATGAAATTTTTGAATGAAAGGAAATTTTTTGAAATTGGAAGATTTTGAAAAAGTGAGGGTTTTGGGGAAGTGGTAAAGCGGTGGGGATTATAAATAGGGAAAGGAAAATTTTTGAAATTAGGTGTTTTGTTTTATTATTGGATTGAAAAGAAATAAACCATAAGTTATATATACTATGACCATAGAGCGAAAATATAACGTATTGTAAGAAAAAAAAGGCTTCCTAACGAAGCTTCACGTAAAACATGTATGAGCACAAAAAAGATAATCATATAAATATCTAAATAGGTATACTTAATTATCAAGTAATGTGAAAAGAAAATCATACCTCTAGCGCACTTAGGAATGTCTTTACAAATTGTCACAATTCTCAATTTTTGATCATTTCTCAAAACCATTCATGTTTCACAATTTCATCATTTATCGTAAACTTGGTTTACTTGTTCCAAATTCGCGTAACCCTAAAGTTTTAGCGGCGAATTCATGATCATATCATCACGAACATTTCATATGGACTACGATTAGTCTACATTTCAATTGCATCATTTGCATCTCATTAGTTCATTCATGACATTTCATTTCACATTTAACGCGTAATTTTTATATTAAATAAACGTTATCGCGTGAGTTATTATTTTAATATTTAATCCGTTACTTTCAAAAATGATCCCGATGTATTTTTAAACTTACATTTAGTTATAAAAACTATATTTTGAGTTTAACTAGTGTTTTGAATTTATTTACCATATATAAATCGTTAAATTTATATTATTACGGCGTTTTTCTTAAAAACTACACGATAATTATTTTATCACTCAAATTTCACAAGGAATGTATTTTTACAAATTTTATAAAATCATTATACTCTATTTTGATCTATTAAAAATTTACTTGTACCAAAAGTTACCATTTACCTTACAAGTATTATTAACTACATACATTTACTTACATGTTTCTTACAAATTATACAAGTATCTATACAACAATTATTAAAAGAAAAATAAAATAAATTGAGAAACACAATCCCCATATCCGATACTATGGGGGATGTATCATAAAATTTGTACTCAAAGTCTTATTTGTATATATTTACACTCAAACTTCATTCATTATATTCACTATCCAATAATTCAAGATACTCAAAATTTCTTTTCTCTCTTCTTGTTTCTCTCCATAACGGTTCTATCAAAAGCTCTAGGGATCACAAAGTTTTTCAAGTCCAGTTTATAACAATCTAGATAATACTCTTTATTAAGGTTTTGAAATAAAAACCTAGGGTGTTTAGGTTAATCCTTGGTTCTAATCACCTCATCATATTCACTTGTAAGCATGTTTCTTTCATTTTCATGTTTCCTTATCATTTCATATTCATCTTTTCATTTTTTGGAGCAACATGCAAGACTTGTGTTGTTTATACCATTTTTACATGATTTTTAGAGTTTATATACAAGTCATCCTATAATTATTCCCTTGGTATATATTGGTCTTGATGATGTTTAGGAACCAATGACACCCTAAGAAGGTGTATGGTAGGATTAGATTAGCTTTGGAGTTGATTTGAAGGTATTGGAATAGGTTTAGTACAATAAAACTATTTTCTGACAAGTATTAACAAGGGTCTGTCCTTAAAATCATTTTCTGGAAAATCCGAATATAGACACAACTTTTTGGCCTTGATATTTAGAAAATATACTTTAAAAGCGAATCCGTGGCGCTTGAGCGGTTAAAGCGGAGTTATAACGAAAGGAGGAATGAATTTTTCAAGTTGGTGACGAAATATATAATTATCCTGAAATTTCAGCAAACTATTTTAGTTTTATGCGAGTCAAAAACGAGTCCTAAGCTTTACAAATTATTTCGACTTATCAAAAATATATTAGTATACTTTGTGCTGAGAAGCTAAGGGCGTATTATCATTAGAAAGCGGTTTGAAGCACGACAAATATATACGCGTTTTTATAAAATTGCCCGTAACTATTATTTTTACGAAAAACTATATTATTTTTCACGATACAAGTGTTACGATGGTGAAGCGACCATGTTGGAGGCTTTTTTTAACCATGATGTGGAACTTTTGGAGCGAAATGTCTTCTAGTAAAATCAAGTTCACGAGCATATTTTTCAAAGCGACAAGCGTTTGTATAGCGGAGTGGTAGTAAATTATTTATGGATGTTTAAACTTGGCCGAAACTCACTTTTTACATAACAATTAGACAAAATCACCATCTTTAACCCTTATTATCTTTATGTTGAGACCTTTGTAGAAAACTCCTGAGCTGAAACTTCTAGATTTTGATACAAACTTTCCAAAACCGTGGGGTTAGTTTCCTAACGATTGACGTACACCATTTCGACTAGTTTTTTTTTTGAAGCCATTTTTATCAATTTCAAGAAATTTTCAACGACAATATTTTCTTGGCGAAAAGTTAAAATTTCACTATAAAACATTAATAAGCTATTGTAGGATGACATTTTGACGTAAATACTTGTAAAGTATTTTATTATATGACGGGATGTCATAAACATATTTTGACGATAAACATTATTTCCAAAACATACAAGTGGTATGAATATCATATGGAGTTGCATGCACATCATTGTATCACACTAACACGCATTCACGACAACATATCATAACTCAAGTCATGACATTCATTTGGAGTCGCGGATAGTCTCAGAGCCTCATTTTAGTGCACTTCATTTTGTTAGCATATCAATCACACCGGGTGAGTTAAGTAGCCCTACTTTTACTTGCTTTCATAAGCTGTTTGGGGAGATACATGCTTAAACTATTTTAATTTACTTTCACAAGTACTCTAAACTTTTGCATACTCTTTGTGAGTTTCCATAGCCCCTACTTTTATACATTTTCAATTACTTTTGGGGGAGATACATGCTCAAACTATTTTCATTCACTATCACAAGTACTCTAAACTTTGACATACTCTTGTGAGTTCATACCCCGCTTTTACTCGTTTAAATTCTAGAAACTATTTGGGGGAGATACATGCTCAAACTATTTTCATTTACTTTCACAAATATTCTAAACTTTGACATACTACTTGTGAGATCATACCCGCTTTTACTTGTTTAAATTCTTACAAACTCTTTGGGGAGATACATGCTTAAATCTTGGTTTCACTCTTGCGAATACTCAAACTATTTATACAATTGTGTTACACTATACTTCTTATACACTTTGGACATTGTGTGTGGTTTATTGCGATATGTGCCTTAATGTGTTAAACTTGCTTTCAATTATGCTTCAACATACATACTTTAGCAAGTTGGTTAACTCTACTGCAGGCGGCGAGAGAGGTATTATTGATAGTACTATCGGTGGCCCCACCCTTGTGTCTTTGATGGCGCGACTTGGGGTGAATATAATCTGTTATTCAAGTTATTCAATGCAACACAACAAACAAGTTAGACTTCGACAAACAAGTTAGACTTGTGCATTCGTGAGGTTGATTAGGCGTGATTCTTTGCATTAAGTTTATGTATATATCGTATGCACCTATGTCCTACTTGCAAACAAGATTGACAATTCTATATTTTGGCAATGGATTGTAAACACACAGGTTGCAAGTTTTGTATGGGCGGAACTTGGAACTGAGTGGATTTACAAGGCCTTTCTTTGCATCAACATTTCTTATAGACTTTTCAAATCATTTTCAACAAACTCTACGAACTCACCAACCTTTGTGTTGACACTTTTTAGCATGTTTTATCTCAGGTAACTAAGGCATTCACTTCATGGCATGCATTTGGACATATCATAGAGTCGTGGTGACGGCCTTTAGTCTTTGCATATGGGATTTATGCATTTTAAAACATCGTTTGGCTTGTAACAAACTTATTTCCTTTATACAAGTTGATTTTGTTATTTGGGACCTACATTTTGTAAACTTTGATTGTTTTAATAAATCAAACGATGTGTTTTCCAAATGACACTTTAGGTCGTTCGATATATTCCTTAACTTTGATGCTATGACAGTCCTCCCCAAGGTATTCAATTCATTTTACCAAAGCAGGTAATTTGGGGTGTGACGATTGGTATCAGAGCATCAATTATAGAGAACTAGGTTGCATCATTGACCCTAGACTATAACCACATCATCATAGCATCTCATCATATCATTATAAGTGCGTATTCTTTATACATGCGAACTTATGACTCAACACCAAACATCATATGAGTCGATTAGTCAAGCATTGCATACCTCAGTTACTCCTAAATTATACATAGCCTGATCACCTATGTCTAATTTCGGAAGAATCATGCAATGAAGGGAGTAGTAGTCTCATATGTGTAAGCAATTCGTAATCAAGCCAAATTTTTAAAAGACTTTCTTCAAACCACTTGTTTCCGGTTTGATCCGGCGGCAGTTCTTGTTTGATGAGTTGCAAAGATCGAGCTAGAAACAAGTCGTTACCTAAACAGATTTAGCCTAATCGTATGACAGTTCTTGTTTGATGAGTTGTGGGATTAAGTAAAATCGGGTTACCAAAAAGTCTTTTAAAAATTTTGCTTGAGAATGGGAAAACTTGTCTCATCGAGCCTAATCATAAGAAAGCATGTATTTAGGATGGGAATTGCTCACGCGATGTACAGGCATTATCTTGTGAGGCAGTAACTCATATACACAAGCATAAACTTTTAGAACCCTTGTATGAGGTTAGAACCATAGTATCATCGATTGAATCACGAGGACGTGATTCCTCTGACATGGGAAGAATGTCACAATTCTCAATTTTTGATCATTTCTCAAAACCATTCATGTTTCACAATTTCATCATTTATCGTAAACTTGGTTTACTTGTTCCAAATTCGCGTAACCCTAAAGGTTTAGCGGCGAATTCATGATCATATCATCACGAACATTTCATATGGACTAAGATTAGTCTACATTTCAATTGCATCATTTGCATCTCATTAGTTCATTCATGACATTTCATTTCACATTTAACGCGTAATTTTTATATTAAATAAGCGTTATCGCGTGAGTTATTATTTTAAATATTTAATCCGTTACTTTCAAAATGATCCCGATGTATTTTTAAACTTACATTTAGTTATAAAAACTATATTTTGAGTTTAACTAGTGTTTTGAATTTATTTAGTATATAAATCGTTAAAGTTATATTATTACGACGTTTTTCTTAAAAACTACTCGATAATTATTTTATCACTCAAATTTCACAAGGAATGTATTTTTACAAATTTTATAAAATCATTATACTCTATTTTGATCTATTAAAAATTTACTTGTACCAAAAGTTACCATTTACCTTACAAGTATTATTAACTACATACATTTACTTACATGTTTCTTACAAATTATACAAGTATCTATACAACAATTATTAAAAAGAAAAATAAAATAAAATTGAGAAACACAATCCCCATATAGGCCCTATGGGGATGTATCATAAAATTTGTACTCAAAGTCTTATTTGTATATATTTACACTCAAACTTCATTCATTATATTCACTATCCAATAATTCAAGATACTCAAAATTTCTTTTCTCTCTTCTTGTTTCTCTCCATAACCGGTTCTATCAAGAGCTACAAGGGATCACAAAGTTTTTCAAGTCCAAGTTTATAACAATCTAGATAATACTCTTTATTAGGTTTTGAAATAAAAACCTAGGGTGTTTAGGTTAATCCTTGGTTCTAATCACCTCATCATATTCACTTGTAAGCATGATTCTTTCATTTTTCATGTTTCCTCTTCATTTCATATGTATCTTTTCATTTTTGGAGCAACATGCAAGACTTGTGTTGTTTATACCATTTTACATGATTTTTAGAGTTTATATATACAAAGTCATCCTATAATTATTCCCTTGGTATATATTGGTCTTGATGATGATTAGGAACCCATGACACCCTAAGAAGGTGTATGGTAGGATTAGATTAGCTTTGGAGTTGATTTGAAGGGATTGGAATAGGTTTAGTACAATAAAACTATTTTTAGACAAGTATTAACAAGGGTCTGTCCTTAATATCATTTTCTGGAAAATCCGAATATAGACACAACTTTTTGGCCTAGATATTTAGAAAATATACTTTAAAACGAATCCGTGGCCGCTTGAGGCGGTTAAAGCGGAGTTATAACTTGAAGGAGGAATGAATTTTCAAGTTGGTGACCGAAATATATAATATCACTGAATTTCAGCAAACTATTTTAGTTTTATACGAGTCAAAAGCGAGTCCTAAGCTTTAAAATTATTCGACTTATCAAAAATATATTAGTATACTTTGATCACGAAGCTAAGGGCGTATTATCGTAGAAAGCGGTTTGAAACGACAAATATATACGCGTTTTTATAAAATTGCGTAACTATTATTTTTAGAAAAACTATATTATTTTACGATACAAGTGTTACGGTAGCTAAGCGACCATGTTGGAGGCTGTTTTTAACCATGATGTGGAACTTTTTGGAACGAAATGTCTTCTAGTAAAATCAAGTTCACCGAGCATATTTTTCAAAACGACAAACCGTTTGTATAGCGGAGTTGTAATAGATTATTTATGGATGTTTAAACTTGGCCGAAACTCACTTTTTACATAACAATTAGACAAAATCACCATCTTTAACCCTTATTATCTTTATGTTCGAGACCTTTATGTGAAAACTCCTGGTAGAAACTTCTAGATTCGATACAAACTTTCCAAAACCGTCGGGTTCGTTTTTCTAACGATTGGCGTACACCATTTTCACGACTAGTTTTTGAAGCCATTTTATCAATTTCAAGAAATTTTCAACGACAATATTTTAGTAGAAAGTTAAAATTTCACTATAAAACATTAATAAGCTATTGTAGGATGACATTTTGGCGTAAATACTTGTAAGTATTTTATTATATGTGAGGATGTCATAAACATATTTTGACGATAAACATTATTTTCAAAACATACAAGTGGTATGAATATCATATGGAGTTGCATGCACATCATTGTATCACACACTATGCGCATTCCGCGACAACATATCATAACTCAAGTCATGACATTCATTTAGGTCATGAGATAGTCTCCAGAGCCTCATTTTGAGTGCACTTCATTTTGTTAGCATATCAATCACACAGGTGAAGTTAAGTAGCCCTACTTTTACTTGCTTTCATAAGCTGTTTTGGGGAGATACATGCTTAAACTATTTTAATTTACTTTCACAAGTACTCTAAACTTTTTGCATACTCATGTGAGTTTCCATAGCCCCTACTTTTATACATTTTCAATTACTTTTGGGGGAGATACATGCTCAAACTATTTTCATTCACTATCACAAGTACTCTAAACTTTGACATACTCTTTTGTGAGTTCATACCCCGCTTTTACTCGTTTAAATTCTAGAAACTATTTGGGGGAGATACATGCTCAAACTATTTTCATTTACTTTCACAAATATTCTAAACTTTGACATACTCTTTACGTGAGATCATACCCGCTTTTACTTGTTTAAATTCTTACAAACTCTTTGGGGGAGATACATGCTTAAATCTTGGTTTCACTCTTGCGAATACTCAAACTATTTATACAATTGTGTTACACTATACTTCTTATACACTTTGGACATTGTGTGTGGTTTATTGCGATATGTGCCTTAATGTGTTAAACTTGCTTTCAATTATGCTTCAACATACATACTTTAGCAAGCCCAGGTTAACTCTACTTGCGGGCCCGTGTATTGATAGTACTATCGGTGCGCCCCCACCCTTGTGTCCTTGATGAGCGACACTGGGTGAATATAATCACGTTATTCAAGTTATTCAATGCAACACAACAAACAAGTTAGACTGACAAACAAGTTAGACTTGGTAAGTGAGGTTTGAGTTGGTCGTGATTCTTTGCATTAAGTTTATGTATATATCGTATGCTATGTCTACTTGACAAGCAAAGATTGACAATTCTATATTTGGCAATGGATTGTAAACACCAGGTTGCAAGTTTTGTATGGCGGAACTTGGACTGAGTGGTTTACAAGGCCTTCTTTGCATCAACATTTCTTATAGACTTTTTCAAATCATTTTCACCAAACTCTATGAACTCACCAACCTTTGTGTTGACACTTTTTAGCATGTTTTATCTCAGGTAACTAAGGCATTCACTTCATGGCATGCATTTGGACATATCATAGAGTCGTGGTGGCGAGGCGTGCGCATACATGGGATTTATGCATTTTAAAACATCGTTTGGCTTGTAACAAACTTATTTCGCTAAAGTTGATTTTTGTTATTTGGGACCTACATTTTGTAAACTTTGATTGTTTTAATAAATCAAACGATGTGTTTTCCAAACGACACTTTAGGTCGATCGATATAACTGTAACTTTGATGCTATGACAGTCCTCCCCAAGGTATTCAATTCCGCTGCAAAACAGGTAATTTGGGGGTGTGACACAAATGGCACAACAAATGTCACTTTAGATGATTCTTGCTCCTTTGCGAATAAGATACCTTCTTAAGGAAGGTATTCTTGTTACCAAGCTACTCCTAAAGCTTGGTGGGTATGAGCTTTGACTAATCAACATGACAAAGAAGATTAGTGCAATTAAATGAAAAAGTAAAAGAAAAAAATGTTGTTATCAACTCAACATCCAAACATATAGTTTTGAAAAACATGGTGTTTGCTTTTATGAAAAACCTTCTTTGTAGTTTTCGATTAACCATGGATCGTATCAAGTTTTTAAAGTACAATATACTTCAAGAAACTTGGTAACGAACCTCTGATGCCAATTGTGGAAAACTAGAAGGGGGGGTTGAATAGTTTTACCAATTAAAACTTCATTTTAATCTATTTAGATCGATTTATGTCAATCTATTTGGATGTGTGCGTTGGATGTTGATGAACAAACATATAAAGGTAAGTAATGAAAAGATAAGAGTAAGAAGCACAAAACCACAATGCAAGTATTTATAGTGGTTCGGCTACAAGGTCACCTTCCTTGCCCTACTCCACCCCCCGATTCACCTACTCGAGAGTTCGTAATCACTACACCAATCTCCTTATGGCGGAGAAGCCTTCACAACGTCGCTTAACCTTTTTCCGGTACAAAGCTAAATACCGAGTTCTTTCACACAAAGGCGAACCACACCCACCTAACACAGCGTAAGCCTACCCTTTATACGGTGCTAGGCTAACCACCGAGTTCTTTCACTCCTTAGGAGAACTAATCCTATCACAACGTCGCCTACCCTTTATAAGGTACTAGGCTAAGTACCTAGTTCTTTCACTCCAAGGTGAACTACACCTTCACAACGTCGCCTATCCTTTATTAGGTACTAGGCTAAGCACCTAGTTCCATTGCTATGGAGGAACTACTACCACACTACACCAACGACTAATCCCAAAGGAGATCTACTCCTTTACAACATCATCAAGGATATCAATATCCTTGGATCAAATACTAGTCTATCTTGTACATCGAAACACACCATATCGAATGTACATCTAAGGCACCTTTCGCTAATGCCTTTGACTAGATCAACAAGACGCCTTTCACTAATGTCTTGTGTCTTCACTTCTAAGCACCTTTCACTAATGCTTCTTTGTCTTTGCTTCTAAGCACCTTTCACTAATGCTTCTTTGTCTTGACTTCTAAGCACCTACCACAAGTGCTTATGCTATAGACGATAGATACCCTTCACTAATATCTTCATCTTGACACTTGAGACATCTTTCACTAATGTCTTCAACACTATACTTCTTTGAGGAAAGAAAGGAATCATCAACAAGAAAACTTCAGTAGCCTTGATGATGAGGAAGCATGGCAACTCATGGACTTGAGCTTGCTCGACTTCAAAGGTGGTGATCTTGCCTTTAAGAGGAACCTAAAAGATCACACAAAAACAAAACTACAAACATAGATCTCTTGGATCTAAGGTTAGTGAGATTTAACTCAAGGGGGGAAAGTGTGTTAGAAAGGGATGAGAAATAATGAAGAAATGGTTCACTATTTATAGAGTAAAAATCCTACCCCGGATCCCACGGATTCCTTCCACTTAGGATCCGGCTAGCACAAAGCTAGGGATCCGTGGAACGCTCCTCTTTACCCATGGGTATTTTTTGTTATGGGTCATAGGTCATGGGTTATGGGTTGATCCATGGTTTTCTTTCTAGATACAATGAACTTGGTTAATTGGTATATATCAAACCATGGGTTATGGGTCAAAACCATTTGCTAGTTTATTACCCATTTTAGTATTTACATGTTTTTACCCATTTTAGTATTTACATGTTTTTACCCATTTTAGTATACTTAGTTTAAGTATATGTTAACCCAATATGTAAACACTAGTTGTTGTACATATGTATCTAAATCATAAAATCACTTAGGCTTGTTTTAGTGTTTTATGTGAAAACCTAAGTGTGTTAGAAAACTATTAACTCAAACTATTTACGTAATCTATTTTTTTCATTAAAATTATTTTACGTTTGTTATCGACAAAACATTAGAAGATCGTAAAATATAAATAAACGTTTTTACGGCTTATTTGTATTAACACTATTTACAAGTTTGTGCCATTGTGAAGAGAAGAATGGAAAAGTACTGCTGTTTTGTCATATGAAAGTATTGCCTTTGAAATCTTGCTCTGGAAAGTCACTGCACCGTGGAAAGCCTTTGCTTGTCTTATCAACGTCTTGTTCCAACGGTCTAAAAGAGGGGTAAAAATCAAATAGCGGTAACTTTGTTATTATGAGCCGTGATTTTTCAAATCCTACCTATAAATAACTACTTTCCAATTTTCCTTCTCATCTTTATTCTTATTAATCTTTTCCATATTTCTCCCTCTCTCATAAATACTTATTCATCAAATCAATCACTTATACAACCATCAATGGCTAACCGAAACACCGTTTCTAAACACAACATGGTGGCGAATTTTGATAAGACTGAAGCTAATGTCGCATTTCATGAAATTATTGATTTTCTCACGGGGTCTCCAATTAGTTATGCACTTTTGGTTGAACCGGATGTCATTGAGCCTGGATTCAACAATTTTGGGCAAATGCTAGGACTTAGATGGAGAATGATGATTAGTATATACAAGCTAAGGTTCTTTGGAAGGATTGTCAAAGTTAGTGAAGCTTCAATTCGTGAAGATTTGTTATTTGATGATGAAGAAGGAGCTATTCGTTTTGATAAACAGCTTCTTTGGGATACTTTGAGAGATATTGGGTATGAAGGGTCTTTAACTGAAACAACATTCAAGAAACCCTTATTTAGTCTGCATTGGAAGTACTTGGTTCATGTCCTACTTCATTGTATCAGTTCTAAAAGTACTTCATAGGAGCAATTTAGATCCAATATAGCATCTGCTTTGGTGGGATTGGCTACAAATCGTATCTTCAATTTTTCAAGGCTGCTTTTAGATGGTATGCCATGTCACATCTCTCATGGATCATGCTGGTTGATGTATCCAAGATTTATTCAAGTCTTCTTGAATAAACAACTTCATGTTGTACCAAAGCCTTCGAGTTTATTACCTATTGTGGTACAACCTGCGAAAATCTTCACCTTCATGGCTAGGAAGAGTGATTTGTTTACTAGAAGGAACACTCCATTGACTACTTCAATGATGGAGATTGTTCAAGCAATTGAGATGGTACGCATCTAGTGATGAAAGAGAAGATCTTTGCTTCAATTCAGATACTGATTCTCAAAGTCTTGCGCATCTCAAAGATGCTTGATGTAAAGCGAAAGGTACTTTGCCGGTTTCACCTACCTCATCTCATCATGATACTCCACTATTGAGTCAAAGCAGATATCCTATTCCTCATCATCCTCTGAAGGAGCTGCGCGTGATATACCTCACGAAGGTTTAGTCTTCCGAAAATTATATTCGACAAGGGAGCTAGTGAGGTTAAAGAAAACAACGAGGCTCAAAAATGCCTTGAGATAGCCAAGTTGAAAACCAAGTTTAGAAGACTTAAGAAGTGCATGCGGCCTTTATTCAAACATCACAGATTATGGGTCAAGAATTTTGAAAGAAGAAAGAAAAAGCATTTTAAGAAGGCTTCTACAGGCAAAAAGGTTCACCGACAATCTTACGTGTCCAATTGGGGAGGAATTTAGAGCAAGAGAATTTGAAAGAAGATCTGAATTTTATGAAAAAAAGATGAACCTCAAATCTTTTGAAGCACGGTCAATATTCAAAGTCTTGAGCTGAAAGAGCTGGAGTTCAAAAGCTGGTGTTCAAAATACTGATGATCAAGGTCTTTGCTAATCAAAGTCTTGGTCTTCAAGAAACTCATAGACAAGATTTGATTACACCAAGAACTTTGAATTTTGATGAAAGAAATTTGGTCCTTCAACAATTTTACAAGAAGAGGAAGATGTTACACCCAAAGTAGTGCACAACTGCAGTGATGATGAAACTATAAATGAGATATTCGAACTTAGCAAAACCAAGGGGTGTTAGCATTCCAAGAGTTACTGAAGAACAACCACAAGCTTCTCAACCAGTTTTAGATACAAAGGATAAAGGTAAAGGTAAGTGGGTGGAAACAAAGAAAAAGAAAAAGTTAACTTTAGCGAGAGTTAAGAGCCATTGAAGTTGGCTAAGAATGAAGAAGCTGCTAGGGAGCTCACAGGGCTAAGTTTGATCTTGAAATTGTTCAACGATAGAAGAACACGGAAGTTTGGTATACCTAGAAGACCATTGATTAAGGCTAAAGAAAGAAATGCCATGATGGCATATCTAAAGGGTCAAGGGTATACTGGATTACAGAAGCTGAATTATCAGAAGCAAGTTGAAAGTATTATTTCTTTTAAGGATGATAATCAGAAGAGGAGGATCTTTGGCAAAGAAGCATAAAAAGAAAGGACAACTGAAATTTGCGAGAATCAAAGAAGATTGAGCTAAGATCAGATACAGTTGATGAACTGAGGAATTACATTAGAGTTGTCAATTTTGAGAATTCTAAATCCAAAGATGTTGTAGTAAAGAAGACAAAGATAATCACTTTTGAAGTTGTAAAGTCAAAAGATGGAGATTATTTGATGTTCCATAGGGAGGATGAAACCTTCCGAACATTCAATTTACTATGGGATATACTGCATATTATTGATAGACCAGATCTGTTTCAACTATACCGACTGGTGCAAGAATACTTTGAACATATTCCATCAAGTAGAGTTGTCTTAGTATTATTAGGGAGTCGACATCTATCTTGGCTGAGAAACAAGCAATGATGAACTGGCAAAACCAAGAAAGCTGGGAGATTACAAGTTTGGAGATTCTTTGAAGAATCGAGGAGTTCATCTTTGTAGAATTGGAAGATGGAACTATGATTCACATGCTAGGCTTTGAAAGAAGATATCCACTCACGTGAGATCTTATGAGAGAAGAATGCTAGATCATGGTATGGAGGTCGAGAATGAGACCGAAAAGCTTCTCTTGTGTTAATTGAGTTGTTTATCGGATGGACAACGATGGTGATGATGAAGCATAAGTCTTGGTATGATGTTTACTTATATATAAATTTTTTGAAAAGTAAGTATTTTATTCAAAGTACTTCTTTGGATAAGCAATACTTTAACTAAAGAATCTTGCTTGCAGCCTAAACAGATAAATGTTTTTGAAAGAAAAACTTTTGTTAAGTAAAGAATATTTTTGAAACAAAAGTTAAAAGCAACAATGGTTTTGAGATGGTTATAACAATAGGTTATCAGTTCACAGCGTTTACAAAAGAAGCTGGCTAATCCATGAAAAGCGGCTCATGGTAAAAATATCACAAATCCGTTATATAGTTGACAACTTGCTAATAATTTGTATGGTAATCAACTCACCATATCAACAATCTAAAGAGTTGGCTAGCCCACAAGAAAAATGGCTTGTGGTAAAGGCTGTGGAAAAACCATTTATATGGTAATTAGTTCACAATGGTTGAAAGAACTAACTAGTCCAAAAGGGTGCGACTTTTGGTAAAGACAAATCAAATCATTGATAGTTGGTGATTTGCTAAAATCATATGGTTATCAATGTACCATGGTCTTACACACCTAAATATTTGGCTACTCTAGAGTTAATGGCTTTGGTAAAGAGACATCAAAATCCATTAAATTTCAATGATTCACCTCTCTACGGAGCTTACACACATGGAAGTGATGAGAATAAATTGTGAAACTTAAAGCTGACTGATGTACAATTTGTCATATGTTCTTGAGTTCTTTGAAAAGATGAAGTTTGTTGATTGTTCTTGAAAAATTGCTTGATAAAGATTACTTTGATGATGATGATATAAGCAAAGGAACTACAAAGACAAAATTTGAAGATAAAGTCACAATCTCTCTTTGAAGACAAAGATGTTAAAGTTTTATATACAAAGGAACTTGAAATCAAGCAAGTAGAATTCAAGTTAGGGGAGGATTGTTGGGAAATAGAAAGTTAAAGTGTTGAAGTATTAAAGTACTGAAGAGTCAAAGTACTGAAAAGTCAAAGTACTACTAAAGTATAAAGTCAAAGTACTGCATGCTTAAAGGACTGATATGTAAAATCGTTAAGGATTATCTTGTAATTCTAGAATGTTCTTAGATTAGTTTAGTATTACTTGTCATACAAGGTTTGTAATTGTAAACATACTAGGGTTATCCTTAAGCCTATAAAAGCCCTAGATTGGCATTAGATGTACATGCATTATTAGAGCTTTTGGAGAATACGATATTAGAGTATTAGAGTTATTAAAGAATCTGTATAACAAGCAGGTTCTAAGTTTTAATAAAATTGTTGAAGTTAAAGTTAATTCTTCTTAGTTTTGTTAAGTAAATTCCACATACTTAATAGAGATAGTTCAGTGTTTCATTGTTAATAACTTAGGATTTATCCAAGATTATTAAACCCTTAACAAGCTATATAAGTTAGTTTGGTTAGAGTACATCGATCCAACAAGTTAACGGTCACCTCAAGTATATGTATTCGTTAGAAAGCTCATAGTCGTAGTTATTTTAGTGTTAGTAAGTAGTTTGTTAAGTAACACCGTGGAGGACGGGTCTTTACCCAATGTATGCCTGATCCATAGCCCGTAGGAGGCTTGTCTTGTAAGAACCTATAAATACCCTTTGACTAGCAAGGAAAAAGGTTGGAGCTTTTCATAATATCATTTTTCTTTGTCTCACTAAGTTCCCAAAACTCTTCCACTTTCTCTCTCTAGAACTCATTCTATACACCCCATAACTTGTGTGTTTATGTGTTTGTGAAAACCAATATGTCACAAATGGTATCAAGAGCCATGGTTTGATTACTCATCATTCATGTTCTTGGATTTCTAGTGGTTTTCATAAGGTTTTGGATTTGAATGAGTTTAGAGTAGTTTTCATCATTTGGATCATTTCTTGTGTTAAAGCTTGAATTTTGATAGTACTTTTGTGTTTAGAATCATTATAAGTGTTTAGGTTTTAGTTTGGAAGGCTTGAATCTTCGTGGTTGGATTGTTTTTGGATTGAAAAGTGGTGTTTTTGAAAGTTTCATGTATGCGATTTAAGTCTTGAATAGGATTTCTTCTATGCGATTTGTCATGAAAACTATGCGATTTGTCTCTTTAATGAACGATTGTTGAAGCGATTTGTCATATTTTGTATGCGATTTGTCATATTATGTGAAGTTATTTGACTAGTATGCGATTTGTCTATTGAGACAAAACGACAAGAAAGGACAAAGTAGTGGAAGTAGTGGGTGTACTTGTGTACTATGCGATTTGTCAGTTTATGCGATTTGAGTGTTATGCGATTTGTCTGCTAAGCGCTTTGTCAACTTAAGCGATTTGTCTCTTAAGCGATTTGACACTTAATCGTTTTAACACTTGATGAGTATTTAGACACTCATCAATCCCCCACACTAAGATATTGCTAGTCCCTAGCAATGATTTATGAAAAGTTAATGGATTTCGTCTCTTTACCAAAAGCCATTACTTTTGGAGTAGCCAGTTGTTTTAGTTCAAGTAAGAACCTTGGTACAATGATAACCAAATGATTTTGAGAAAATCATAAGCTTTCCAGCAGTTTGATTTGTCTTTACCGAGCCGTTTGCTACGTACTAATAACTCTTAGATAAATTATCAATATTATCTTTGGTGAGCCGATTACCAATTATGGTTTTCATTTGCCTTTACCACAAGACATAAACTTGCGGGCTAGCCAACTTTTCACTAGTTTAAAGATATGGTGAGGTGAACACCATACAATTTTGGGCAAATTGCAAGCCATAAACGGATTTGAGATATCTTTACAAGAGCCATTTGCTCTGGATTAGCCAATCCTTATGTGGGTTAGACATGGTGGGTGATTACCATTTGCTGAGTAAGTGAAAACACTTACTCCAAAAAAATTTTGGCCAAAAAGCGGGGAATTAGGTGGAATAATTACATGATAAAATTGTGAGAATTCCCCCCCACACTTAGAAATGAATATTGCCCTCAATATTCAAAGTAAGCGGTTATGCGAAACATAGAACATAAAAGGGAAATATTACGGCCATTATTTTGTTTTTGATATATACACATTTTTTTTATTTTTTATTATTATTTTTTTTTTAAACTGAAAAGTTATATACAATAGCGTGGGGCAACTCCCCCACACTAGGGTGGTAGAAAAGGGGTAAGAAGACAGAAACATGGGTGAAAACCCATATGGTGTGTGCTACTATTTTTGATTCCCGAGTCACTAGCTTGACTCGATCCCTGCATTCATTGGTTCATGGGGAATGTTTGTAGATCCGGGACAATCACGGGTGGAATGTCCTCTCAAAGTAGTGCTTTAATCGATGACCATTTACTTTAAAATTTGGACCATCGGGCTGAGATAACTCAATGGTACCATAAGGATAAACCTTAGTGATAGTAAATGGACCCGGACCAACGGGACTTGAGCTTTCCCAGAAAATCTTCAATCTAGAATGAAAAGAAGGACTCGATCCCAGCGTTGAAAGCAGCGGTTCTTGATTTTAAAGTCATGAATCTTCTTTGTCTTTTGTTTATAGATCAAAGAGTTCTCGTATGCTTGATCCGCGGAGTTCATTTAGTTCATTCATTTGAACTTTACTGTGATCACCATTTGTCACGTATATCGAAGTTTGCATGTTTAAGGCCAGTAAGCCTTGTGCTCAAGCTCAATCGGAAGATGACATGCCTTTCCGTACACTAGCTTATGGAGTACACCCAATTGGTGTTTGTAAGCTGTCACGAAGGCCCAGTGCGTCATCGGTTTATCCGACGGGGATGCACGATTTCACCCTCTCTGTCCTTTCAAGGATTCTTTTAATACCACGCGGTTTGAAACTTCCACACGCCCACTTGTTTGGGGGTGGTATGCGATAGATAGATGGTGAGTAACACCATACTTTTGCATGACTCGATCAAATTGGTCATTACAAAAATGTACCACGATCGATTATATACGAGGAGTTCCAAACACGGCAAAAGAGATTTCAAAAATTTCACAACTACTTGGGCATCATTTGTAGGTAAAGCTTTTGCTTCAACCCATTTTGACAAATAGTCAACAGCCACGAGTATGGATTTGTTACCTCGAGAAGATGGAAATGGCCCCATAAAATCAATACCCCAGATGTCAAATATCTCATAAACTTGAATGGCATTTTGTGGCATTTCATTTCTTTGAGATATATTTCCATGACGTTGACAAGCGTCACAGGTTTTGACAAAATCGTGGGCATCCTTATAGATGGTGGGCCAATAAAACCGGGAATCAAACACCTTTTTGGCAGTGTAGTTTGGACTATGATGGCCCGGTGGGTCCGGCATGGCAAGCTTTGTGAGAATGTCAAAAGCTTCACGTCCATAAACACCGCGTCGGATGACTTGATCGCACCGTTTTGAATGAAGGGAATTAGTCCCGAAGTAATGTTTAACATCCTTGAAGAATTTGTTCTTATGTTGGGTCGACATCCCTTTCACAATGAAGTTACCGCATGGTAATTTCTGCGAAATCAGCAAACCATGGGGTAGAAGAGTTTCCGCGAAAAGAAACCGCATTGAGTGTCTCGAGAGGAAATGTTTCATTTATTTCCTTTTCTCGAAAACATCTTGGTGAGGGTTTTCTAATGCAGATGATCGGCTGACGAGGTTCTCGGCTCCTTTTTATCACGTATGATGATATCAAATTCACGGAGGAGGAAACCAATGGAGCAATCTAGGCTTTGCATCTTGTTTTGCAAAGAGATATTTGAGAGGAGTGATCGTATACACTACACATTTGGTCAAGATTAAGTATGGCGAAAATTCTCACCCACGAATAGCTCTTTTACGTGGTAGTGTAATGAGTTTGAGCTTAGTCATAGTCTTACTTGCGTTAGTGGATAGTTTGAAAATGCTTAGCTCTACGTTGCCCTAAAGGCACTTGCAGATAGCAAAATCACTTGCATCGCACATGAGCTCAAAAGGCAAGTCCCGGTCGGAACGCGAGAATGGGTGCTTGGTAAAGCTTTTCTTTAATGTTTCAAAAGCTTTGATGCACTTTCGGTGAGAAGATAAAAAGAGCATCCTTTTCAAGAAGATGGGTCATTGGTCGGGCGATTTTAGAAAAATCTTGTATAAATCTACGATAGAAACCGGCATGACCTAAAACTCCTAATACCTTTGACGGTAGTAGGATGAGGTAATTTAGCAATAACATCGACTTTTGCTCTATCTACCTCAATCCCATTTTTGAAATCTTATGGCCAAGGACTATGCCTTCTTTGACCATAAAGTGGCTTTTCTCCGCTTTAGACAAAGATTGGTGTCTTCACATCGTTTGAGCATTTTATCTAGATGGGAGAGACATGTTTGAAACGAATCCCCAATGACCAAGAAGTCATCCATAAACACCTCCATTGTTTCCCGGATCATGTCGTGGAAAATGGCCATCATACATCGTTGGAGCGTGCGGGAGCATTACATAAGCCAAAAGGCATACATCGTAGGCAAAAGTTCGTATGGGGGTGAATGTGGTTTTATCTTGATCCTTTGGATCAATGGGGATCAAAGTACCTGAGAAATCATCAAGGAAACAATAGTACTCGTTTCCTGCTAATCTCTCAAGCATTTGGTCCATAAAGGGTAGAGGAAAATGGTCTTTACGGGTAGCGTCATTCAACTTACGATAGTCAATGCACACCACGCCATCCTCGTACCAATCGAGTTGGAATTAACTCGTTATCTTCATTTGTGACAACGGTTATGCCACCCTTTTTCGGAACACAATGAATTGGGCTAACCCAAGGACTATCTGAGATCGGGTAAATCAATCATGCATCAAGAAGTTTGATAACCTCTTGTTTGATAACATCATGGATTTTTGGATTTACTCTTCTCTCGATGTTGAACTTCGGTTTGAAGTCATCCTCCATCAAGATTTTGTGAGTACAAAACTTCGGGGTTGATACCCTTAATGTTTTGAGAGTTTCCAAGCAATTGCTTGCTTGTGTGACTTCAAGATCTTTATGAGAGCGGACTTTTCATCTTTACTCAAATCTCGAGCAATAATGGCGGTAATTTATCATCACTTTCAAGAAATGCATACTCGAGATGAGGTGGTAAGTCCTTAAGCTCAACCTCGAAATTCTTGGTTTTCTCAAGCCGACTTGACTTCCTTGTTATGAAGTTTGGCGGGGAGGGAGTGGAGGAGAAATGTCATGATTTAACAACTTCTCAAGAAGAATATCTCCCTCAGTTAATCTCATTTTGATTAATCTCATCAGGAATTGAATCACTAGTGTGAGGGGTTGATGATGGATCATCATTAAGCAATTTCTCAATGAGAAGTATGTCCCCTCAATGTCAATTAGGAGCGTGATCAATTTCCCATGGAGCAATGTAATCACTAGCCAAGTATGCTTCAATCTCTTCCAAGATGAAGTAGCTTCCCTCAAACGGAGTGAGAGAAGGAGTATAATTGGCTATGATAGGTTGAGAAGATGTAGTGGGATCCCCACTCACAGAATTATGAGAATAACCAAGAACTTCTTGAGAGTACTCTTCGGAAGCAACATCAATGATATCTATTGGTTAACCGACCGGAATCATAATTTGCGAGTACCTCGAAGTTTGATCAAGGTTAAAGGTGACTTCATTACCAACCGCGTAATGTGATTTCTTGCTCAAATACATCAATGAGAGCACGACCCGTTCTCGTGAATCCTCGACCAACAATGAGAGGAACCCGTGGATCAAAGATCGAAATCAACAACCACGAAGTCACCGGTGGAAAATGGAACTTTCCTACTTTCAAAATACGTCCTCGGAAATGCCAAGAGGGCTCGGGATATTATACGATCTGCAAGCTCGAGAGTCATGCATGTAGGAGTAAGTTCCGGAAGAGAAAGTTTCTTCCATCCCATTGAATAAGGCATCGGTTGATGCTTGCACCAAGATCGCTAGGGCAAAGCATTCAACCATTCACGGAAATACACAAGGTAAGAGAAATTTTCTGGGATCTCCAAGCTTTTAGGAAGCTTCTTGGGATAGCTGCAGAGCGGTTCTCGTTAAGAAGGAGTTTTAGCCATTTCAAACAGCTTTTCCTTATTGCTTAACATGTGTTTGAGAGTTGATGCAAACTTGGGCATCAAAGGCATGATAGCATCCCGCATAGCTTATGTCAAAATGTAATTCTTGGAAAATTTGAAAGAATTTGTCCATTTGATGGTAGCTTTTTCACGAGCTTTTGCTCATTCAAACGCGTGATGGGTAGGAATAGAAGATTTGGATTTGGTATTTTCAATGGGAGCTGTGTGGTTCAAAACAACTCACAGGATTAGACTTGGGTTTACGGACAACTTGAGGTTGGACATCATTGGTTCCTCCGTTATTAATAGGAAGTTCCTTGTCCTTGGTTGCCTCAGGTTCACTTTCCACTACCTTCGGTAGAGAAGAAGAAGAGGTAGTAGGAATAGCGGGTCCATTGTATGAAACACCACTTATGGTTGTGATCGCCTTAGCATAGCCCCTCGGGTTAGCGATCGTGTTGCTCGGAAGTTTTCCTGAGCCCGAGGGTTGATCATTTAAAGACTTCTTGAGATCAGGCGATCCGACTGACCAACAACAACCCGCTTCATTTCATCTTGGGATTTCATGAATTGCTTCATAACTCATCGGATGATGGTACTGGAGGTACTGGAGGAAAATTCTGAGGTCGGATGTTTTGATTATGACCTTGTTGTTGAAAATTCCCTTGATTAGGATTCACATTCCCATGAAATTGATTCCCTCGATTGAAATTGTTTTGATGAAGGTTCCCTTGTTGTTGGAAACCTTGATTTGGTCCGGAATAGAAATTACCTTGGTTTTGATAACCTTGGTTCATTCTAGGTTGGTTTTGATTCGGTTAGGATTCGGGTTAAAACCGGTGGTGCCCCTCGATAAGTGTTAGCACGGTAGTTTGGTTCATTTTGAGGACGGTATTGATTACCTCCCCGATTTGAAGTCCGCTATAGCATTTGCTTCAAGCGGACTACCATCGATTGGCGATCTGATTGTAGTATGCATGATGACCACCACAAGTAACACAAACTTCAACTTTCTTCACTTCACCATGTGATGGTGTTTGAGTGAAAGTGACTTTCTTTTGGTTAGCAAGAACCAAAGCTTGAACAATATCCGTGAGTTTGTCAATCTTAGCATCGGTGCTAGATGTACTTACTGGAGATGAAGTAGAAGGTCCAAAGAGCATTAGATTGATATGTCTTTGCTCGGAAAGAGGCGGACACAGGACTTGTTTTCAATGATTTGCAAGGCTTCTTTTGTGGTCTTGCTAAGGAAATTACCTCCAGCGGAGGCATTTAAAGAGTCTTGGTCACCTTGGTGCAGACCATTGTAGAAAGTATCCATTTGCATTAACTTGGTAAAACCATGATGCGGACACTTGCGGAGCAATTCTTTGTAACGATCCCATGCCTCCCTGAATGATTCATCAAATCTCTGAGAAAATTTCATTATCTCATTCTTAAGACTTGTAGTTCGGGATGGAGGATAGAATTGTTAACAAACTTGGTAACTAGATCTTCCCATGTCTCAATAGAACGAGGGGGTTGTTTCTCAAGCCAATTCGGGCTTGTCCTCTAGAGAAAATGGGGAACGAGAAGAAGCAATGGCTTCATGTGGGACATTCTTGTACTTGATGGTAGATGCAATCTTGTTAAACCATCGAATGTGTGCATGAGGATCATCCCGCTCAAAACCATAGAATTAGCTTTGGGTTACTAGATTAAGCAACCGGTTTTGAGCTCAAAGTATCGCCACAATGGCCGGACAACAATAGCATCTCCGTAACCCTCAATGGGTGCTTGGAGAAGCTCATTCATAGGCTTGTCTTCGCCATTACGGCGAGGAGGTGGTGGTGGTAAGCGTTCCTCGATCCACGGTGAAGGAGCAGAGCGTCCTCGTCTTCGAGGAATCTTGCCAAGTTGAGAAAGTGGACTTGTAGAAGCTGGAAGAACGAGTACGCATGCACTAAGTTTAAAAATCAATTTTCAAAACAAATGCGAGGCAAAGCGACAAGTGAACTTAACCAATAATCACAAATGAAATGGCTTCTTTGAAAAGGTACACCAAATCACAAGGACACAAAGGCAAGTTTTAAATCGTTTCGAACTTATTATGGTCACACCCCGTTAGTAGGTGTCTTGCCTTGATTTGCGGTGGTTGATTTTTATGTATATATTAAGTACCACTGAAAAGGCGTAGGTAATGATTTGTGCAAAGGGTTTAAAACTTTTGGAAAATATTTTTGGAATCGTCTCGTTTAACCATCATTATTTCTTTAAGAATTACCTTAAAAGAAACACAAGCTAGAAAACGTTACGATTGTTTTGTTGTTTTATATATTTTTGGTGTTTTTAACACTTTAGGAAAAGTGTTAATGCACTTTTTGATTTTCTTATAACTTTACAAAAAACTTTTTACAAAAGATGGTATATGTGCAAGAATGGGTGCGAAATGCTTAAAACAACGCCATTCCTCACAAGGCGCAAAATTTGATTGGTCCCGAACCGTCAAGCTAAATCACTCAAGCTAGCCACTTGTGCATGGCCAACCGTAATAAACTTAAAACTGCTCAGAAACCAAATGCAATGAAGATCAGAGGAATATAGTGGATTCCTGGGTCGTTAAGTCCCACGGAGGATGAATTGGTGTATAAACACTTGATCAGATGATAGAATGATCACTAAGGATAGTGATCAGTAAGGATTTTGATGGATAATTAAACCTAAAGAAAAGATTTACAAATTACAAATTTTAAATGCAAATTAAAATAGATTAAAAAGTTAAAATATATTAAATAAACGCTATCACTATTTTTACAATGATGTTTTTGTGATTTTATAAAATAAAATGACTTAAATAAACTATTTTAACTAAAACGTAAACTTAAATTATCTAAAAACGTAACTTAAAATGAAAACGTAAGTTATTTATAAAAATTACGCGAAAAGTGCTAAGAGCAAAAACGTAAAATCTATGAAATAAAAGTCCTACAAGTGTAAAAACAATTTTATTACGTACTATATGACAAAAGAAAATTTTAGAAAAAAGATTTATATTTTTTAGACTTTTATATTTTTTATTATGAATTAATTACTATTTTACACTAATTAAATATTTAAAAATACTAAAACTATTTGGAAAAATCTGAAACTTTTTTTTAAAATACTTAATACTAATACAAATTAAAGAAAAATACAAATGATGAAAAAGCTGGTCTAAATAAGCTATAAATAAGCTAAAACACTCGAATAAGCTATATGAGACAAAAGGTTGTTATGTATTAAATTGTGTAGAAGATAACCAGTCAAAGACCCAGGGCAACTGGCTATCTGAGTACACACTATCACTCTCAAGGTTGGGAGGTCTGAGGTTCGAAACCAGCCTCCCACCCTTTTGCAAAAAAATTTTATTTTTGATTTTTTTCTTTTACAAAGTTATTAAGCTAACTAAGATAAGCACTTTTCACAACTACAACTTTTAATGAAAATGATTAATAAGCTCGACTTAATATCTTACGACAGCTTTTGACTTTTGGCTTATTTTGATAATTTTAAGCTCAAACAAGCTTCAAATAAGCTAAATAGTGGGAAACAAAGATGAGATAAGATGTAAATAAGCTAAAACTACTGAAATGAAGCTAAAAAGATACAAATAAGCATATTGATAAGCTATATATAAGCATAAGCATTTTAACTAAAACTACCAAACAAACAAATTCAAGTCCTGTGAGGAACTTTAAGGAAAAATAAGCTAAGCAAATAAGCTCCTAAGCCAAAAATAAGCCTTGATCAAACAAGATTGCTAGGTGGGCTTCCCAAAAAGCCAAAGATCAAAAGCTATAGGTAACTAGGGAGCTTATGGTGAGCTTATGAAGTGGTTAAAGCTGTGATCACCGGAGTGATACGGTTAGTCTTGAAATGGACAAAAACAAAAGTCACTTGCAGCCCTATATAACAAGCTACAAAATGAAAAGCTAAAGTTGGAACCTTAAGATGGGTTGGTTAGCTATCCAAAGAAACAAATTTCACAAGCTATGGTGCCTTTGGAGAGCTTTTACAAGCTCTTGAAAATGACGATCAACGTTACTTGTGCACAGGACACAATTTTAAAATAGGTTGCAAAATAAGCTAAGCAAAAAGCTACTAAATAAGCTAGACAGAAAATATAAAAAATACTAGGGTTAAGATTAGCAACTGGATTTAGATATCCCAAAAGCTCAAATCATAACACTTAATATTTAATCTTATATAAATTATTCTATTTAATTCAAAAGACGACTAAATGAAACTTTTGACTTTTTGATAATCACTAAAAGTTGACTAAACTGAACTTAGGATTGATCTTACTTATTAATTATGATGTATTAGGTTATATTAAGACTAAATTAAGAGATTATAACAACTTATAAACACAAATCCTTGATCATGAAACTTTAAAATCCAACAATTTGATGAACAAGGAGAGATCAAAGGTATTTTGACTTTTACTTTAATAAGGACTGACTTATATGGTTTGTTTGAACTAATTGGACCAAGTGTGACATTGAACAAGTAATAACACTGACTTGACCACCTTTTAACTTGGTTAACAAAGCAAAACCAAACACACCTTAACTAAACTGATTTGGAACTATTCAAAGAGAAACACAAATTAAAACCATTAAACTGATCACAGACTTTGTATTATCATATATTAAAGCTAATTAAGCATGAAACAATATCTATAACAACATAAAACTTAATAATGATCTTTATACTATTTAAACAATAAAATAAAAAATTTTATAAACTACAAATTAAAAAGAACAAGCTATCAGTTTTATTGGTTAATTTGACTTAACTAACACTAATAAACAATAAGACACAGAGATTAAAGCTACTACTTAGCTTAAAAAGCGGTTAAATGCCAAAATGCACAAAAGGCTTACAAATTTGATTCATGCACGGACAAGGAACCAGGACTGAGAATCACCTATAGCTTCCTAAGAAGCTCTAAACCAAATAGCAATCCAATATCAACAGCCTTCAGCCTCTTGCTCTTCATTTCCATTACTTTTTATTTTTAGCTAATTTATTAGTAATTTTGTGATTTTCGGTTTTTGTACTAGACTAAGTTTTCTTGTTTCTAAAAGCTTTAACAAGCTTTAGAGGAGCTTATGTGACTTATTCAGTCCAAGTCAACATCTACAAACAATATTCGAATCATTTTGAAACTTTGAACATGGAAATTTTGCATAAACTGAAATTATACTTAAGACTTGAAATTTATGCTTGCAAAAGTTTAACAACACACTAAAAACTTGAAATACAAAGCTTTAAAGGGAAAACATACACTGAAATTTGAATTTGAACTTAAACGACATAAGAAATTTAAAATTACTCTAGTTATCTCTTCACATAGCTTCCCACTTGTATTTATTGACCTCATTTGACCTTGTCGACATCTCTGAGCTAATCCCACCACTCTTGAACCATTGGATCTTCACAGATCATCACATTCGTCAACTTGGAAAATTGGCGCCAAAAGTCTTTTGAACAGGATAGAGTGGGTTTTTGCAATTAAAGATTTTTGGAGGATGTGAAGAAGTTAGGGAGTAGTTATCCAGGTGTAAGGGGTGAGGTGGAGTGAAAAACAAGTGGTGAAAACCACTGGTTTTGGCTTAAAGTGGTGGGAGAGGAGAAGCTACAGTGTAGGCGGTTTTATTTTAAATTTCGGGTTTGGGCTAGATATTGGGCTTGGGTTGTTGGGTAGGGTGTTGGGCCAAGGCAGTTAAAGTTGGATTTGGGTATTAATAATAAAAGGGTCCGGTTTGGTTTGTTAGCTAGTTAACCACAAGGACCAAAAATGTAATTTGGCCAAACTCCAAGGACTGAACTGCCACTAATCCAAAATTACCACAAGGACCATTCCTGCCATATATGAATAGAACAAGGACCAATGATGATTATTTTCCATTTTTAAATGTCCAAGGACCATTTTTGACAATTTTCAAACTCCAGGGACCAAACTTGTAATTTTTCTCTAAACTTATCATAAAGGACCAATTATGCCACAATTGAATAGTACAAGGTGTAGTTTGAATAATTTCTATTTTTAAACTTCGCCAGGGGTGATTTTGACATTTTTTAAAGTTGAGGGACTAAAGTTGTAAATTGTGATTTTTGAACTTTAAAGGGTTTGTTTTGACAACTTTTGAATCTCATGGACCTTAAATGACATTTTACAAGTTTTTGAATTACCAGGGACTAATTTTGACAACTTTTGTAACTTAGGGGACTAAAACTGCCAATTATGCAAACATATAAAACACTTGTTTGTGATATTTTTATCATTTTGAAGCATTTCTGAGTGTTTACAAATGTTTTTGGCATTCTAAACAGTATAAAAATGATGAGTATTTAGACACTCATCAACACTTATGCGATTTGAGTAGGGTGCAATTTGACTGAAGGTGCGATTTGACCGAAGGTGCGATTTGTCTAGGGTGCGATTTGACTGAAGTGGTTTGTCAAGTGTGCGATTTGTCTATTGAGACTTGTCGTTTTTCGTGTTATGTTTTACGGTTTTCTTTGATTTAGTAAAACTCGTGAAAGAATCTATTTCCCGTTTAATCAAAGAGTAGTAAAATCCATGGAATCGTGAATCATGTCTACGATCATTCTTCCGCTGCCGATGACGCTCAAGTCGCGGGATTCGATACTTGTCCTCCCATGCCGATAGAACCGATTATGACTCTTGGGCTCAAAGAATCATACTGTATTGCTTAGGAAAGGAAAATGGGGTTAACATACTTAAGTCAATTGATGAAGGACCATATCAAATTAAGACTACTAGGATATCCTTGAAACGATCACGATGGTTCACCAGTATTGGGATTGATAGACCAAAGATGTATGATGAGCTTGATGATAAGGAGAAAAAGAGATACAATGCGACGTCAGCTTCAAACATTATACTTCAAGGTTTACCTAAGGATATCTACAAGCCGATCAATCACAACACCAAGCTAAGGCAAGATGGGATAATGTTAAGATGTTTCTCTGTTCGAATCGACGAAAGAAGACAGGGAGTCTCAGCTTTATGATGACTTTGATAACTTTAAAATGAAACCAGGGGAAAGTGTTACTGAATATTATGTGAGATTCCACAAGCTTGTGAATGATATGAGGAACATCAAAATAACTGTTAGGTCACTAAGTTTACAACACAAGCATCAATGAAAGAAATAGAGAAGAGATAGAGGTCGGTTGAACAATATCCAAACACACACACACACGCTAGAGCTGGGTTATGCGTGTAGAGTGAGAATGAGAGAATAAATTGAACAACCAAACCTCGCTGAGGTTTACAAGAGTAGTTATAGGAGGGAAGCTAGGGCAACACTCCTAGTTCCCATCCTTTTCTTATTGGGCTAGGCCTAGGCTTATGGCCTTCTACATAAGCCTAAGGCTAATAACTAACATAAAGGCCATAATTAAGCTAACTATTACATATGAATCACAAACACTTGATTTAGGTTTAGGAGTGATTCCAACAATCCCTCTCAAGTGTTGTGATGAATGAATATGAACGGTTAAGGTACCGATGTAATAGTAGCTTTGACGCCTTCTCGACATTCTTCTTTCTTGTGAAGAATGCCTTGATTTGAAAAATCTCCCCGAAAGGAGAAATCAGTTCGCTTTGACATTTAATCTTTGTTCTTGATCATTGTTCTTTGTGATGGTAGTGATAGTATGTTGTTGGTTCCAGATCAAGTCCGCCTCAGTGTCTCCGCTTCACGCTCCAGTGTTCCACGCCATTCTTCAACATGCTCACACGCCTTTGACGCTTGGATTTCGCATCATGAAGTTCTTTAAGTCTTTAACTTTGTAGATTCTTTGGTTGACAAGAATCTTCTCAATTTTGTGTTGCTTGTTAGATAGAACTTCCATTAGTGATGATGTTGGCATGAGCATGTGAAGAATCTCAGACGATCATTCCGGCCCGTGCTTCCATAGAAGAAAACATGAAAACGGTTAGTAAGCTTTGATTCCTGCACTTACAAGTTTGAACTTCGAGAGTGTTAACAAAGATAGTGTGAAACACAACTCTAATTTTCACAAAGGCTCTCAATCTGGAGTCCCACGTGAGATAACGCTGAGCGTACCAAGTAGACCTACAGCAGATGAGTCAACAGGTACACCGGGCATCACCTCACGCATCAGACCGCTGACACACTAAGCATAACCCACGGGAGTTACCGAAGTGACTACCATGTGGGTCGTTTGATGTTGACTCGGCAGAGTTTCCATTCAATCACCGAGGATCACTATTGTGAACCTCTCATAAATGTTCTCATGATTGCTAAGATTCGGAAGGACTCGATAACGAACCACTGATGTTCTTATTGTTGAACATCAAGTGATGAAATGTCAAGTGTACCTAAGAGATCTTTTGATGAATCTCGTGGCTCAAGACTCAATAGTGCTTTGGTTTTCCCGAGCAGACTAGAGAGTGGTCTCCTTCTTCATATCGAATTCTAAGAGAAAGCCGATAGATTATGTAGGGTTTCCTGTGAGAATGAAACAAGTTTCTGTTGAGAGAAACTTGAGTGGCAAAGAAGGTTTAGTGCATGCGTCACCGGGTCCATGACGCCTTTTAATCTTCAATACCCGGCCATCAAGTGACAACCAAAGAGTATATGAATTGAACCCTGTTCTGCCTCTAAGTTGAATAATTTGGAGGGCTATTTCTTTTCACCCTTTTCTTTGCATTTCATTTTAATTTTTCAACTCCTTCTTTCTCCGATTCTCATTTTCTCCTTTTATAATCATACCTAAGGACTTCTAATTCTAACTATTGGTAATGTCCTGGGTAGATCCCTCCTACAATGGATCATAGGACGGTTATTCCTAACCTTAATCTCCTTATAACTCCACGTCATAAAACCATTTACAAGAAAATCTCTAAGTGTTTGTGAATGAAAACATTTTGTACCAATGTGAGAGTTTTATCTTTTAGCATACTCTCCCTCCACACGCTTAAGTGTTACATGTAAATCAAGAGAGAAGAGCGCACTTTTGAATTGATCGACTCAAGATAGACAATCTCTCGCCATAGACCGTTACGCTGAATAGTTAAAGAGTTACATTTTTTCAGTGACAACTAGCTCTAATAACTATCTTGAAGGTATGGACAAACCTCAAAAGTTTGTCAAACCCACAAAGATCATGTCTACCAAGAGTTTCTCGAATGGTATATTCTACTCGATAAGTCCTTTATGACACGCTACATCACTAGCGAACTAGTTTGAAATTATTACCCGTCCACAAGTCTTTTCGAGTTACTACAGCTAAGATCTCGCCAATTGCTGGTTAGGTCTCAGAAGTACAAAGATTCATTGCGCTATAACAACATATTTCTTATCACATAAATTTTCTCCCTCTAAAAAATGGCATATAAGTGTTATTTTTGAAGAAATATTGAGAATAAATATGACCATTTTGAGTTTTGTGGGAATGAACAATTTGTGAACAAAGTTTTAATTCAAATACTCCCCTCAACAAGTGATATAAACGGTTGAGGTTTTGAAAATCATAAGGGGAAGTACTTTGTTCTTTTGAGCAAAACCTTGAAATGAAAGGTTTGATAGGTTTTACTCAAAAGTAAGAGCTCGCCCTTTTATAAGGATTGTGGCACGAGGCGCACTCACGTGGTCCTTTCTTGACAAGTACGGTTGTACATTGTTATGTAAAGAAGCCATTGTCATATAAATCACACATCCAAATTATATGAAATAGAAGAGTTCAATGGGTACCAGAAGTCCATCAATGTTTCCGTGAATGCAGGCTTTGATAGCCGGCGAGAGCAATCCTGACCGACCGCCTACAAAGCTCTCCAGTGTTCTGAACTGATCCCTTCGATATAACCTTTCATCAATCTTGGTAATGATCCTCTTCACTTCCGCCTTTCCTTTGAATCCCATCTCTTTGTGACCCAATGCCTTGTCAGCTTTTAACCGATATGCTAGCCCATCTCATACATGCTTCAATGTTGAATCCCCATACTTGTAAAGCTCATTACACGCCATCAAAGCCATGTGGAGTGCAATCATGTAGACAACCCAAAGGGGCTGATGAGAGGAATTTGAGGGAGATGGTTGATGTCGGGAAGTTCTAGCTGGGTCCGTGAAGTTGACACGAACTCGATACCATCAATGCAAGTCGGAGATCTTCTCCACGCTCTTTGATGACTATGCTTGATGAAGACAAGCAAGGACTTGATGTATTCGTTGTAACTTCACGAGAATTGTCTCATGTGTCCTCACTTTGGCAAGGTACATATCTTCAATGTCGTTGATAGACAAATTCTCAAAGTCCGCTTCAGAGAATGCATAATCCCTTTCGCCTTGTCTTTTGACCACAATATTCTTGAGGAAAGTGTAGTCCCATTTAGACGCAAGATCAACATGTTTGATGGCAACGATACTCTTAGTACTAAATACTTCATGTTGAGACTTCGAACCTGGCCGCTTCGTAGTAGATTCTTCGCTCCGCCATGGTGAATCCCATAAATTGCATCACGGTCATACTCTTCCACTTTGTTGGAGAACATGTGGTTAGCTCTTTCCCTCGGCTGGCTGCGCTAGAGTATATGGCCGGGAACGGAAGTGTCGAGATGTAGCGTATTTCCTTGAACCATCGCCACCCGGTAGAAGAAATTCCAAGTTGTTGAAGAAATATCGAATGGAGTCCTAAGTGATCGATTGGCCAATTGTTGGTAGAGGTTTAGACCAATCGGTGTAATATGGAGGGTTGTCCCATTTGGTGAAGTCGATGTTTGCTTCTGCGTTGAGCCAATCCATGTTGTTAGACATGGCTCGTGCTATATTATCAAGGTGATACTCAACTTCAATAGCACTTTCGAGTCTTTGAGAAGTTGAAATGCTTCATTCTGATTGCTTCAACTAGATTTCGTCATCTTCTTCACACGGAATTTTTCTTCAGAGTTTGCGATGCTCCAATGTACTACACTCACGAACCTCTTGACCTTCAAATGGGTAGGGAGTGGAATCAACAAGCTTCAGAAACCATTCAAATTCAAGATCATCCTCGTCCGACCATGATAAGGCGTCCGTTAGGCCATAGAAGCTTCTTCTTCTTTTCTTTGGCCTAGAGGAGGATTACGGTTTCTTGGTCGGTCGAGAAATAGGTTGTTGTTGGGGCTGGAGGATTTCACTGTCACCACCGTGACTAACGTGATCACCTTTCCAGTGCAGGGGTGGAAACTCGAAATCCGAGGTTTTTCTATAGAAGAACGAGGAGGAGATCTTTGTTGAGCTGGAGTCCGTTGGGGTGGAGGCTGCATAGAGGATGATTCACCAGACTTCTTCGGGCGTTTGGGCTCGTTGTCCTTATCCTTATCCTTGTCATCATCGTCTCTTGGACGCTTTCGACCTTCGGCTTCAACTCGCATGCCGATTGAGTTGATATTCCAAAGAATGCTTCAAACAATTTACCTTTGTGAGAGGCAAATGTTGCGCATCTTTTGGACATTTGAGCTACCAAATGCGGTCAACTAATTCAAATCCGAGAAGATTATGGGATCAACTGGATTGATGTTTACATGCATTGGTGTTGATTTCATGATGCGCTTGGCTAGATGTAAGAGATTCGGATAAAGTTGCATGGTATACATCTCCTTTCTCAGTTTAGGAACGAAGAAGGAACTTGTGAGAGAATCCTTTGATCATCTCGTCCATTCTCCCTTGAAGATCATCTTTCATGAGCTTATGGACATACTCCCTTTCAACTTTCATCTCGTCTTTCTCATCATGAAAATCACGATCCGGCTCGAGAAAATTCGACTTCTTAAAGCACGTCTTTCTTTCTAACCTGTTTGACAGCTTTAACGATTCGTGTCTTAGCTTGAGAGATCCAAGATGCAGTTGGCTTATTCATTGATTTGGATGATGATTTGGTTGATCTTTTTTATGGCGGTGGTGAAGAGTGAGAAGATGAATCCGATGAAGAGGAGATGTGAGGTAACTCGGGGTCTTTAGGAGGCTTAGCAGTTTCTTCCTTAGAGCGGGTTGGAGAGAGAAGATCATAGTAGTCCATCTTCATCTTTATCGGATTTAGCTTGCTCTTCAACCCAATTCGAGCATCTTCCTCTCGCTTTTAGCTCGAAGCCTTGCGGCTTCTTCATCGCTTTGGCTTTAGCTGCAGCTTCTTCTTCAACTTTTTCCTTCTAACTTCTCGCTACAGTTATGGTTCTTCAATGTCAAATTCAATAGAATCTTCCACTTGCTTTTGTTGTTGTTCCAAAGTGGTGGCACCAGATCCCTTATCGGGTCGATTAACCGCATCAGGATTTGGTGTAGGTTGAACTCCACCACTTGACCCTCCGGGGCCACCAATTTGATCCTTAGCAAATTCTTTTGCAACGTGTTGGAGTCTAATGAATTTGAACTTCCTTCTATACTTAGTGTCCAAAGGCTCTTCATCTGATTCTTCTTCTTCTTGTTGCTCAATTACTGGAGTCTTTCCTTTTCCTTTATCTGCTAGTGGACTAGGATGTTTGACTACTTGAGGAGTCACATCAGTTGCAGTTTTTGAGTAGAAGACCTCTTAGATCTTTTGTGTATCTTCAAAGCTTTAGTCCACTAGCCGCCTTTGCGGTTCTGTGTTTAGATACGGAATAGGAACAGCTTCCTTGGTAGGAACTTTCCTCGTTACTTGGAGGATTCTCTAGGGAACTTCCTCGACTCTCCGATTCTTGCACACACGACTTCCCGCACTTCTCGCATTCCTCTACGGTTTTTCTAGTAGGCGTACCAGAATATTTTTCATCAAGAAAGCCAACTTTGTTCTCTTCCACAGCAATTAAATATCTTTTATAAGAGTAGAGCTTTTGAGTTCATCCGAGAGAAGATGGTGGGAAACACAAAGACCTCGCTGTTTCTTAGTTGTTGATTCCTTGAATCAGTTAGAGTTCAAACAACATGTCGTGATTGTCAGGGTCATTGATTCTCTTGGGGATATCTGGGTTATACCCAAGTGCTCTCTGGATCAACAGTTTAGTATATCTGATGTAAGGAATTTTTGAGCCAAGCTTTTTGAGGAATGCCATCATGTCATCCCAAATCAGAGCTTCAACTTCGATGTGCTTCATGTTGATCGAGCCCAAAAGATTTCAGTTCCATCGAGCTTGATGCTCGTAGCATCCGCGACGAAAATGGATTTTTTGTGATGATGATATAAGGGTTCTCCAGTCGAGGATGTTCTTGAGATCCACGCGGAGAATGCTTAGTGATAACCCACGAAGCCGTCATACCCAATATCAATCAAGAATTGCGTAAACCGCCTCTTCGGTGGTGCGAGAGAATTCAGTTGGTATGATTTCAGAATGAGGAGAACAACCCTTAAATCTATAGGAGTGATGGTGATTTGCTTGTGATTGAGCGTCACCGCTCACAGATATTGACCTTTGACCATTTGCATTGTATTCGAACCGCTGAATGTAGATCTCCCAGACCGATGCGTAATTGGTGAGCATGTTCTGATAAGGATGGTTCTTTAGAATATCCAATGCAATGAGGAAAGAAGATTCCGAAGCGGTGAGAGTTTCAAAGTCAACTCGAGATTGTTCTTTCCAATCTTCATGGATAGCCATCGCGGGAAGATATCGAAATGGTAAGAACATTTGGTGCATCCACATTCATTTGAGCTTCCATGTCGTGATTTGAAACACATTTAGCCAAAAGAACCAACATATCGAAAGATATAATGTTAGTCAACAGATGGTTTTATTGTCTAATTATTGAATGAGATATGTCAATGATTGTTACGAGTCCAAAGTCACTTGTTTGTTCAATAGTCCAATGACGTCAAGAAAAGTTTCGTGAGTTAGTTAACTTTAAGTTTTAAAGTTTATGTTATCACATATTTTCACAACACATTACACATTTAAGCTTATTAGTGACAGTATTGGTTTCGTGACGTTATGATTTATTTATTTACAAGTATGCACGCAATTCATAATGAAGGTTTGATCAAGGCTTAGGCATAGAAATGGTAGCTTATGCGAAAACGGAAGAAGTATACGGCGAGGCGCAAAGCTTATGTGTAGGATCCTTACTTACGCGTGAGGAAAAGGGGACCTTATGCGTAAAGCTTACGCGTAGCGTATATAAAACCTACGCCGTAAGGCTTACTCGTAAGAGTAGACCTTATGCGTAGAGGTCACCGTTAACGATATCCTTCACAGATACGCGTAGTCCCTTTGTAGAACCTTGCGCGTAACGCCTACTAAGATTATTCTTACTCATAACCTTCTACGCGTAAGGTGATCCTTATGCGTAGATTGCTAATGACCTTGATTCTGAATTATAAATTGTAGCAAACCTGAAATAAATTCATCACATCATCAATATTAACACACACATTCATTGTATAACAGATCATGGCATGAAAACTTATCAAACAGTTTACGCGTAAAAAGTCTTATGCGTAGAACTTAAACCCTAGTTTCAAGAATCACGTGTAAGAAATCTAGCCATGGAAATTGCACCAAACTTTTTCTGGTAAGTCTAAGAAGTTATGTGAGTGATATAACCAAGTATTAACATCCAATTCGCAGTGAATCACAAATACCTAAATCTCTAGAACATTAAACCCTAATTACTAATTCTCAATCAATTAGTGTTTCTGGGTTGTTTTAAAGCCTGGATATGATCAATACACTATCATAACCACATCACGCAACTATCTTTTTGACCAAAAACATTCACATTTGAAAATACCCAAACCCACGCATAAACCCTAGTTCTTCAAATTCAATCAATGCATGATTCTGGGTGTGTTTTGAGTAGAAAAATGGTATCAATGATGTTAAAGAAACGTTTTGACACTATTATCTTAACAACAAAACTCACAAACATGATCATGTTCTACGCTATGCATGAGAACACAAAATCAACCATATACGTAAATTTAACCGTTGGATTCGTTTGAAAATCAAAACCAATGTTTAAAAACGTGTTACAAACACAAAATCACTTACAGATTGATGATCAAAACTTCGGATTTGTTGAACGATTTATAGGCGTAGGATTAGTTTGGTGTTTGTAATAAATGTGAAGTGGTGAAGTTAGGTGGAGGAGTTTTATTAAAATGACTTCAAGCTTTTGGCAGTTTTAGTCCCTCCACCTTTTCCATTTTCAACCAAAGCCTTTTAACTTCCATTTTGGTTACCAAACGAAGAATATTTGGAAGTAACTTTGACGACACTCCCCCTCGACTTAAGAAATAATGAAAGTTTATAAATTTTAGTCCGAGGATGTTGGAAACCAAATGTGACCACCATTATTAAAGAAACAACCGGATAAGATAACATGCTACGTTGTTATTTAGAAACAAGCAGAATTTATTTTCTCCCCCTCGACACTTGATCGGAAAAATACTGAATTTTGAAGGATTTGAGTGTTGACGGAAGAAATGTACTTGCCATGTTAAAAGAAATATAGATAGAAGAATATTTTGTTGTTTTATCTGATTTTATATTTTTGTATTTTGTTTTTGAAAAATATTTACCAAAGAGGTTTTGGTGTTTGACTGGTTTTAAGAATGTTTTAAAAGTTCATCTAGTTCCTCTGAGTCAACACCGCATACCAGTGGACCAACTCATTAAACCTATCGGGAGGCATTTGGTGAGTAGATCCGCCAATTGGTATTCTCACCCACTAAGTATAATTCAACAGTACCCTGTTCCACGTGGTCCTTGATGAAGTGATATCGAAGATCGATGTGCTTTGAATTTGAGTGTTGAACAGAGTTGCACGAGATCGATAGCAATCTGATTGTCACAAGACATCGATTCTCACAACACGAACCATAGTCTTTGAATTGTGTTCTCATCCAAATGACTTGAGTACAACACGCCGACATGGCTACATATTCTGCTTCGGTTGAGGACAACGATGTAAAGTCCTGCTTCTTCGATTGCCAAGATACCAGTTTGTCACCAAGAAATTGTAGTGCTCTCAAGTACTTTTCCGAGAGTCTATACCGCGATCACCAAAAGCTATTAGTTCAAAACCAACCTTCTGATACCGATCCCCAAATTAATGGTTCCCTTGATATATCGGAGGATTCTTTTAGCCTCCGAAGGTGGGTTTCAGTTGGTCGCGACCGATAACGGAGCAAAGATAAAGGCAAAGACAATATCGGTCCGGCCGGTTAGATACATGATAGACCCAATACGGTATTTTGTAGGGTCAACTAGTTTCCATGCAAATCGCCAATCCGTTCTTTGTATGTGACATTGGTGTGGCATAAGTATCACAAGTATTCATTCCGAATTTGTTTAGAATTTCAAGGGCATATTGGACCGACTCAAAAAATACCACGGGGATTGATGAACTTGCAGTCCTAGAAAGAACGTAAGTTCACCCATCATGGACATTTCAAAATGTTTCTTCATTAGTTTTGCAAAAGCGATTGAGTACTTTTATGAGTTGACCCAAAAATGATGTCATCCACATAAATTTGAACAATTAAAATATGTTCCCTGTGATATTGTATGAAAAGAGTTGGGTCGACCAAACCTTTGGTAAAATTATTGGCAATGAGGAAAGATGATAGCTTATCATACCATGCCCGAGGAGCTTGTTTGAGACCATACGAGCTTTGTTCGCCAGACATGGTTCAAGCGCGGGATCAACGAATCCTTCTGGCTTGACATAAATCGCTTCTTTTAGTTGACCATTCGTAAAGCGCTTTGACGTCCATCCGAAAACCGTTATGTTCATATGAGTCGCGAACGCCGAATATCCCAGCAAGACGAGCAACCGAGCAAATGATTCTTCAAAGTCAATACCCTCTTCCCGTCGATAACCTTTAGCCACCGTGACGTGACTTGTTTCGATAACGCTTCCTTCAAAGATCCAATTTGTTTTTCCAAATCCATTTGAGACCAATGACGAGACCCTGCTGGTCTTTCAACTAGTTCCCATACTTCAAGACGTTTGAATTGGTTGAGTTCTTCTTTCATGGATTCAATCCAGTTATCTTTTGTCATTGTATCCTTAATGTTTTTGTCAGCTTTCAAGGTGACAGCTGAGTGCATAAATGCAATGTTCACCATCTGTGTGAAGACGTTGTCTCGTAACGCATCGGTTGATTCGGGTTGCCTATAATGTTTTCCAGAGGATGGTCTTTTGTCCATCTATGTGTAGAGGGTTGATGTTGGTATACATTATGCAGATTCTGAGGATTCAAATGGCTTGTAGATGATTCCGACATCGCGCAGCTTTCATTTGCAAAGAAGCATTTGAATCAAAATCTATAGGTGAGGGTACTTCATTAACATCATCACCGGTTCATCATTGTTGGAGCCGGTTTGTTCAACTGCTGTATTGGAGTTAACTGTGGTGCTTCTTCAACAGCGGTTGTTAGCAGGTGTATCGTATAAAAGTAGTATCAGTTGGAGCAACAAATGGATACACCGAGCACGCTCATCAATATCGCCACCGAACAAAGGAGCAAATAGTCTTTCCATTTGTTGATGAGTGAGCCGGGGCTTGTAGCACTGATGATGGGGTTTGGAGAACGCTTAAGGGTTGTGACCGGTTCCAAGTTGTTATACTGGCCATTTCCGTAGTTCATCAAAATGAGCATGAATCATTTCCATAACCTCATTTGTTCGACGTTCCAGATTCGAAACCTTTAGAGTTATCACAATATCCAATAAAGACTCAATGTCACTTTGGCTTTGAGCCCAAAGTCATCACGATCATTATTCTGATAGCAAAGAGATCCAAATACATGAAAGTGTTTGAGATTCGGTTTTCTGTTGTGGACAAGCTCAAAGGCGCTTTGATGTGGCGCTTGTAATCATAGAACGGTTTGAGTATAGCATGCGCTGATACAGCCCCACAAGTAATCTGGAGTTTGGCATTGATTAACATTGTTCTGTAGCCTCCACTAACGCTCGGTTTCATCTTTCAACAACCCATTTTGTTCGTGTAATAGATAATAGATGCATGTGAATTCCTACTTTCTCATAAAAATTAGGAAGAGTTTTGTTAAAAATTCATTTCCTTTGTCTCCTCTTATTTGTCCGACGGTGTTTCGAGTTGAACTCAGATTTCGTGAGAAAGGTGATAATCATCTGTGGAGCTTGGTCTTTGCTTCGAAGAAAGTAGACCCAAGTCCAACGTGAATAGTCATCAACAATTACTAAGATGTAGCGCTTCCATTGATCGATTGCACACGCATCGGGCCACACAAATCCATGTGAAGAAAATGAAGCACATGTTGAGAGTGGTTCCACCTTTGAAAATGAGCTCAAGTGCTTTTCCCTTGTTCATAATCTGAGCGTGATCTTTAATACCGGAATTGTGGGAGACCTTCAACTAGTTTGTGTCGAGCAAGATTGGTTATAGTTTGAAAGTTTAAATGTGATAGACGACGGTGCCATAACCAGGATTTTGTTGATGTTGCCTTTGAAAGTAAGCAGATGGGAGAAGAAGCAACCATGTCTTGCATAGAGATAGTGTATGAGACTTGAACTACGCGAGCCGGACATAAGGTCGCTTTAGATCACTTAATGAAACACATTTTCTCCCCTCGAAAGCAACCTCCAAATCTCCATCATAGAACTGACCAACCAAAACAGATTGTGACCGAGGCCTTCCACATAATAAACTCTGCTAATTTCGATGTTCCATTGATATAGTCTCCGAGCCCATGATAGTCGCTGGTGATCATTCCTAACTGATGCCAATGAACTTTGCAATAAAGTTTGATAACGCTTTTAAGGTTTCCGTCATGTGTCGGGAACATCCGCTATCAACAACCAGAATGATCCGACCGTGACACACATAGACGGCACAGATGGAATAGAAGTAGATGTGGAACCCGAAATGTTAGAGGGTTCCGAAGCAGATATAGTAGACATACACACATCAATAACTTTAGGCATCCATTTAAATCCTAGTGTGTTTTATATTCATTTCTGCCATCTCCAACTAGTATTTGCTTTAGTCTTAGTGAATGCACTAGGTGGTACTACATTCCTAGGAGGTGAAACCTGAGCTACAGACAACATGCTTCCTAGAATCTAAAGAGGGCGGTTTACCAAGCACATACTTAGAAAGATTAGTGGGCCTAGAGGTATTCTGATTCTTAGGATTCTGTAAACGAGAGATGATATGTTAGCCTTAATAGTTTTTATTAGAAGTGATGGTCATTCACATTTAGAAACTTTGTAACGTGTGTTAGATATCGTGATAGAATAGTCAACGGGCTCGTGGATTGGGCTAAGCTAAATGGCTATAAGTTAAGATAAGATAGCCTTATATCAAATCCAAGTCCAATCCAATCCCAAGCCCATATTCGCCCATGGCCAAGCCTTAGGGCATCCTCCTCTCTATTGTAACTATAAATACCCCTCAAGTATGTCATTTTGGGGGTGCTATTGAGTGTGTGTGTGTGTATGTTTTCCTTTGAAGCAATATAACATCTTATTGTTTTCATCTTTCTTCTCTACCTCTAAACATATACACGAATATACATCAAGTCACCATATCTTATCTTAATCTTCTCTTTATTTACGATAACAGGGGTTTAACGTGGTATTCTTGTGTTCATAACGTGGGTATTTGATAAGGTTGATATATCTTAGGTATAACAATTGGTATCAATCGCCTAACAATGGTTTAGGAGTGTTTGTGTTTGTTTTGAAGGGTTACGTAAAAGGCTCTCGTATGCTTTTTGTCAAGCTTAACGCTTTAATTTTTGCACTTTAAAATTCAAGATTCTTGTGGTTTAAGGTTTATTTGGTGCTAAAGTTTCAGCTTTTGCAAAAGTTCAGAGTTTACGTGTTTTTCTTTTTTAAGCTCGATTTGGTTATTGGTCATTTCTACCCGTAACTTTTCTAAGCACTTTGGGTGAAAAAGGTCAACATTTTTGGGTTATTCGAGTGTTTTAAGGCTATCCGGTAAAAGAAATCATTTGAATCTGGAAATTTCTCTTAGTAGAAGTCAAAAAGTCAAAACCCTAGTTTTCTACTCGAACTTTTTGGTGAAGAATCTTCGGCGACCGTTACTCGCTTCCCTCACTTGGATAAGTGTGTGGAACACTTCGACTTGTGGATATCTCTACGCCGTGATGTTAAAGGATTTTGGTTCTTAACCATAGTTTACGCATAAGCTAAAAGCTTACGAGTAACCCCACGATAACTTCAAAATTACGCGTAAGGTTTTACGAGTAACTTTTTGTCTACGATAAGCTTAAGGTTACGCCAGAAGATACTTTCACGCATAAGGTTCCTACGCATAAGGTTTCTAATGATAAGCTTCCTACGCCTAAGATCCCACGATAAGATCCTACGCCTAAGCCCGCCTCTACTGTGAACTTTCTGCTTTCTACGCCTAAGCTCTTTCACGATAAGCTCTTTCTACTTAAGCTCTTTTAAGGAAAACTTGAGTAAAATTTAAATTTTGAGGAGACTAAACGCTCAATTTTACGCGAGATTCAAATTTTGGTTTAACAATGAAAATTTTGGTCAAAAATTCAATTTTTTGGGCCTAAATTCAAATTTTTCGGGTCAAATTTCGTAAAATTGTCATAACTCACATTTTTCATACGACCTTAGAATTGATTTTTATAGTGAAATTCAAATTTTAAGAAAATTTTTGAACCAAGGTTACGAAAGTACGACTTTCTAAAAACACCTCAACCGAGCTTAATCTTCATCAACCACAACTCCTTTATCGCTGAATCGATCCTACATCAACTTTATCAGATCATACCTTCATCTATGGCAACTCAACAAGACATTCATGCAGCCGGGTCGAAAACCGACCTCCTATGTTGGCAAAAGGTGGTTATCTTCAATGGACAAGTCGAATGCTCCATTACATAAAGACCAAACCTAATGGCAAACTCATGATTAAATCCATTCAGGATGGACCCTTCAAGCCTCGACAAGTTCATGTCCTCGAAATGCTGATGCAACACCTCCCATCCCCCACCATCCTCTCATCTTCAAACTCAATCGTAATACACTAAGAGGATCAAAACAAGTCGATATGTAGATGACATGGCAATTCATATTGTCCAACTGGGTTTACCAATAGACATCTTTGTCGGTAGACAGCTAGAAACCGCCGATATAAACGTGTTAGACGGCTATGTTATGGAACGTAAATTGGTAAACAAGACATGGAGAACAAGTCGCTAACCGAATGGGAGAAGTTTACATCTACACCACGAGAATCCATTGAATCCTACTATGGAAGGTTTTGCACTTTGATGAATGAGCTTATCGGAAACAAGTTGGCACCCGAACAATCGCTCAAAACATCAAGTTCTGAATAATCTTCCGTAAGAATGGGACGATATGTCACAATTGTCAACCAAACAAAAGACCTTCATCAGGTGAACTTTGATCAACTGAATGATTTTCTCAAACAAAACCAAGCTGAAGCGAATGAAGTCAAGCAAGAAAGATTAGCAAAGAATCATGATTCATTGGCACTCATTGCAAAGACTCAAACTAAGGAATACACAACAACAAGCTTCATCATCTTCCAACAACAACAACTTGAAAGAATACATTCGACAACCACAAGCCGCTATCCCTCAACAACAATTCTATCCACCAACAACAAGTCATTCAACAACCATCCACAATACCAGAACTAGGAATCACCGATCATGAAACTCACCATAGTTTAATCTTTGCAATGATATTTTCTTTATTGATAAAGCATTTAACGTCAAGACGGTAATCATGCGGTTCCGTATCGTGGTAATCACCAAGATGTTGGAAATCGATACGTAATTTGGCCGGGTAATCGAATGGAAATGTTGCGTACCCATTGGGAATTATGGAAATGTGAATCGGGAACGGATGCAATATGCGAAAGTGTGCTTTGATGGACATCAAGGGGTCGACAGAATCAATATGGGATATCAAATGGGAATAACTGCTTTATGACTTGTCAGATGCTACCGAACCTCAAAGACAAGATTCAGATCTAGTGTCATACCAATGACAAAGCTTGAAAAGATCCAAGACATGTTGATGTTAGCGTAAAAAGAAGAGTTGGGAATCGAGTTGGATCACGAGGAAATCAAATTCAGTACCCAATATGGGAAGATAAAGCAAACGATAATGCAACCTCCGCCATACAATCAATCAACACAACATCAAGCTGTACTTTTATGACACAACTCGTCTACCACATATTCACTCAATGAGGTACCAAATTCATTTGTATTACATTCGTCTCCAACCTTATTATGACACATATGTGGGAGAGCAAGTTAATAGCAATGTTAAGTCTGAAACTCCATATATGGATCCTAATGGAGGTCAAGTGATACGTAATGCTAATGATGAGGAAACACGTGCTTATTTTGAATCATTAATCAATCAATGTGGCATTGAAGTTGAGAAAGTTAGAACGGTCAATCGCGGTTGGCAAATAATGCTAAATTGACCGATGAGCTTGAGAGTTACAAGGAGCACGCCAAAGCCTATGAATTTCATACAAACAAACTTTCAGAATTAGAAATTGGTTATCGAGATTCGTTTAAGAGAAAATCAATTGCAACTCAAGCGACACACACTTGATGTGAAATTGAACTTGAAAATAAAATCTTTAAACAAGGAAATTTCTGATCTAAATGACCAACTTTCTAAACAAAAGCACTTTTTCGATCTTGAAAAGAGAAGAAACAATTGATTGTTGATTTTTCAAAACGAGAAGATTCTCTTCTTGATGAAATTCTGGATAAAAATGAAACTATAAAGAAATTGGATTCTACAACGGGTCATTCCGCTAAATCAAACAAGATGCTTTCTAATCAAGTAAATCCGATTTTTCACACTTCACATAAAATGGCTCTTGGTAACAACCCTTCTTCGTTTCTCAAGAAAGCTCATAAATCTCGTAATGTGTTGAATAATGGAAAACCTTTGCATGAACCCATAATTGTTCGTGATTCTCTTGAAACGTTGAAACTAATGAGGAGAGTAGATCAACAATGAAACAAAAGAATCCAGATCTTAAACCGATTGATTATAACAAATGGAACAAAATTAATGGGATTACTTTTGTTAATCAAAAAGAAACGTCAAAGTTTTCCATAACACCAAGTGTTTCAACAAAGTGTCAACACTGTCTCAAAATCAGCCAAACCAGCTAGTTTCCAAATCTCTTTCAAAAATCGAACAAATGTCTTCAAACAATCCTTTTAACACAAGTGATACTAGAAGCGTTTTAGATGACGTTAAAACTAGAATTGGGTATCTTCAAGAGACCTGTAAAACTAAAACTAATATTACAACAAACATCCGGTTTAGTAGTTTTGATAATGAACAAAAGTTTTTGAAACTCTAATTGCCCCTCAAATGAATGCCATCAGTAAGGGTAATTCATGTTGAACAAGCACTTTTGAAAGAAACGAGTGACTTTGTCAAGGACCATAAACTCGGTAAAGCAAGCTAATGATTGTGTTGAACACATCAAAGTTTTGGAAAATCTAAATGATTCTCTCTTTGAAGATGTTATGACTACCGATATCATGTCCATTATCTTACAAACATATTCTCAATGAAGATCATGAAAGACTCCAGCTTGAGACCTCGCAATTGTTTCAAAATATGAAAAAGCTCTTGAAAACTTGAAAAGAAAACGGTCCTATTTTAAACAACTTGATCGAAAACCGAGGAATGCAAGTATGACAAACCGTCGATGAGGTGCCTACAAGGACATGAAAGAGCAAAATGATCTTTTGAGAGCTCAGCTGGGATGTCTAAAAGGAAAGGCTTGGATACTAAGATGCAAAACCATTGACCGAGGAGAAAATAAATATTCCAAAACCGTTTTCAAACCAAAATGTCTATTTTCGCCTCCAAAAGTCAAAGAGAAAATGATTTGTCAAAAACAATCACCCACGTGACTTTGCCATCAAAGAGAATTATCAAAGCTTTTGAAAACCTGCTTTTGAGAAAGAAAAGTGTTTATACATGGCAATTCTAGGAATAGTACACGAATGTGACCAAAAATCCAGCTTAAAGAATCTTCTGGTTCTAACAACATGGTCAACAATCACTATCTAGAAGAAGCTAGGAAAAAGGCAAAGACTCAAAAAGACGGAATTCTAGGTGCAACATCTAGGGTGATGAATTCTACAAGATTTCAAGGCACCGCTAGTAGTAGTAAACCATTACCTAGGAACACTCTACAAAAGACTAGGGATTGGCTTGCATCTAAGAGTAGTTGCGCAAAAGAAAATGCTATGCCCCTAGAAAACAACACTATGAATTCTAAGTCTTTCTCGAACAAGAATCAATTTTCAAAAGACTGTAGTGACAAAGTTAAAGTCGCTGCTTTAAACAAGAATATTGAATTTGTCTGACTACATGTAAAAATGTGTCTTTTCAGCTAATCATGAAGCATGTGCCTTACAATATCTCAAGAAAGAAAATTCTCGTGCCAAGGCACAATCCACTAAGACACCAAATAGAAACAAGCCCGTTGATAAAATGTCAAACAAAAGGAAACCTAATAGGTGGATCTCTTCAGATAGTTTTCTAAAATGAGTCTTCTTCATGATCTGATAAGAAAACAACTCCTAGATCTTACCTTAGGTGGATACCCACGGGCAAAGTTTTCAAATCAATAGGTCTTAGATGGATTCCCACAGGAAAGATTTTTGATACTTGCTCCAACACAGATAATAGTGAAACTCATCAAGATAAGAAAGTCAAAACCACTACAACCGTTGATAGTGATCACCCTCACCGTGAGGAATCTTGTACTTCTAACACTGCGTATTTGTGAAAACTCTTCTTCTTGGTTGCGTGTGAATCAAATATCTGTGAACCCATTTCATCGAGGGTTCCAATTTCAGAACTCTTCATTCTATCTATCTTCTATTTTTGATTTTCCATTTCTTTTATAAAACCAACAAAAGCAAAATACAAAAATAGAAATTTTTTCAAAAATAACAAAACAGATAAAATCAAAAATTCAAAAATATTCTTCTACGACATGTCTCTCAGATAATCGATATTTCGTACATTTCTAGAAATGTCATTCAACAATGATACGGGTATGATGATGCTTGAGCGAGAGTTCTTTAAATTTTCTAAAACATGTCGCTTCTCAAAATTTCTTCAAATAAAATGGATTTCCAAGACATTTTAAAACCCGACTCTCAAAATAATGGCTTCGAACACACGGCCTGTGACCCGCTTAAAGAAAGGAAAGTGCTTATCAAAATCAAAGGTTTTAAATATTTTTCAAGCACTATTCCTTAAAACATAATGGCTTGTAAGTATTTCAGCTTGCAACCCGATCTTTAAAGAAAGGAAAGTGCTACGAAAAATCGATTTTCATATATATCGAGCACTTATCCTTAATCGCATGAAGATAATTTTTCTCTAAATATCTTCAAAAGATTTTTGAAATTTCATCTAGGTACCATTAATTTGAAATTTTTAAAAAGATTTTTCAAAATCTCTCACATTTGGTACCAAGATAACTCCCTCTAAACCCTTAATTGATTCTAAAATTTTCTATATGAAAAATATGCTTTCGTTAAGGGGGAGTATAAAACAAAAATTGTTCCAAAATTCATGCTAAATCGGGCTCTCCAAATGCTTTTCGAAAAACATATCTTTAATCATTTTGTTTCAAAAACATCATGGATATGCTATTTTTGAGGGGAGAAACGTGATTAAAATGTGATCAAAAATGTTTTAATATCGTTGTTGAATCTCAAAAGAGCTCACTTCGAACGAAACCAATGAATTGACGGAATCAAAGTCAAGAAATGTACCATCTCGAGAAACTTGTGATAGATATGAACTTACATGGGTCTAACCTCCTTTTCAAGGAGTGTTTACAACTTCAAGTTAGTTATTAGAGTCACCTAAAACCGACAATGGAACTCTTTAACTAGGAAACGTAAATCGTGTCTTGTGGGGAATTGTCTATCATGAGCCGATCAATTCAAAAGTGCAACTTCTACCCTCAATGCATTTTGTTAAAACTCATAAGCACATGTAAAAGGGAGTGTTTCAAAATATAAAACTCGAGTATTCCAAAATGTTTTGATAATCATAAACACTTTGAGAGATTTTCAAGAAAATGGTTTTATGGCAACAATAGGACAATCATGGAGTTATAAGGTGTCTAAGGATAGGAAATCCGTCCTATGAACCGCCAGAGCCGGAGGGATCTACCCAAGGACATCACCAATAGTTTAGAACTAGAAGTCCTTAGGTATGATTGAAAAAAGGAGTAATGTGAGAAAGGAGAAAGAAGGGGTGAAGAAAAAAGAAAAGCAATGTAAAGGGTGAAAAGAAATAGCCCTCCATATTCAACCTTAGCGGTAAACCGGGTTCAATTCATCTCATCGGGTTGTCACTTAGATGACGCTAGTATTGAAGACAAAGACGTCATGGACCCAAAGGACGATCTGACCTAACCTCCTAGCACTCAATTCCTCTTAAAAGGATTTGTTTCATTCTCACTGGGAACCCTACATAATCTATCGATTTTCTCTTAGAGATTGTTGATATTGAAGAAGGAGACCCTCTCCTAGTCTCCGCTTAGGAAAATCATAATGCACTTGAGTCTAGAGCCATGAGATTCATCAAAAGATCTCATAGGAACACATGTCATGACATCGCTTGTTGTTCATCATTAAGGACACAAGTGATATATTATAGAGTCCTACGCAGATCTTAGCAATTTGCCATAACATTTATGAGAAGTTTCACATCGTGATCTTCGATTGAATGGAAACTCCCAGTGGTCAACATCAAGCACCGACACAGTCACTTCGTAATTCTTCGTGGATTTTAGTGTGTCTCAAACGGTCTATGTCATGGGGATGCTTCTGCGTACCTCCACTCATCCGAATCAGATGTACCTCGGTATCGTGTTATCTCACTTGTGGGACTCAGCCGGAATGTGAGAATTAGAGACGTGTTTTCACACTATGTTGTTAACACCCTCGAAATTCAAACTTATAAGTGCCTAATCCGCTTATTACTAACCTGTTTATGTTTTCTTCTTATGGAAGCTCGAGCCGGATGGATCATGCAGACTCACCACATGCTCATACCAACAACACATGAAAGTTCTCATCATAATCAAAGGCTACATTAACAAAAGAAGATGATTCTTCGTAAATGTCAAAGAATCTACAAAGTTTAAAGACTCGAGAACTTCATCATTGGAAACTCAAAGTCAAATAGAAGTGTGAGCATGGTGGAGAAGCGCGGAGACACCTAGCCAACGAAGTTGACAACGGCAGACAACCACATTATCCGATCACAAAGCATGAAGGAACAAAGAATCAAGACTATTCTATATCTACACACAAAGTTCGAGCTCAAGAAAAGTAAAGACCTAATCAAGTGGAGCATCATTTGAATGACCACCCTAGGGGAGATTGTTAGCCTTAATAGTTTTTATTATTCACATTTAGGAACTTTGTAACGTGTGTTAGATATCGTGATAGAATAGTCAACGCTCGTGGATGGGCTAAGCTAAATGGCTATAAGTTAAGATAAGCTAGCCTTATATCAAATCTAAGTCCAATCCAATCCCACAAGGCCCATATTCGCCCATGGCCAAGCCTTAGGCATCCTCTCTATTGTACACCCTCAAGTATGTCATTTCGGGGCTGCGTTTGTGTGTGTGTTTTTCTTTGAAGCAATATAACATCTTATTGTTTTCATCTTTCTTCTCTCTACCTCTCTAAACATATACACTAATATACATCAAGTCACCATATCTTATCTTAATCTTTCTCTTTATTTACGCATAACAGTTTGGGTTTAACGTGGTATTCTTGTGTTCATAACGTGGGTATTTGATAAGGTTGATATATCTTAGGTATAACATGATAGCTTTAGCAACACATTTGTCATGACAATCAGAATTCATACTTTTACGACAAATAACACAAGGTGCATCGGTTGAATATCGAAAGTACTTAAAGGTTTAGCATTCGTTACATCACTATTTCTATTACATTTGCCAGACGCAATATTTATAATGGAAGCAACGTGAGTCTTATTCATAGTCCTAGGGTGTTCTTCTACTTCGGCATTCTTTATTGTTCTTTTCTTGGAATTCGCAACTTCCTATTCTTCCTTTATTGCTCCTAGGCTGTGAAATCTGGGACGTTTGGAAAAGAGGCAACTATTCCTATTTCGTAGAAGGAAGAGAAACGCGTTAGCAACTTGTGGTTTGGCAGTAGGGATTCTAGGTTCACGATTGTTAAGTGTTACTGGTGCTATTCTCTTAATCACGGTAGGCGGAAGTTGTTCATACTTTCCTAACGTTTCTCTTAACTTAAAGATAGTGTGCACCATTCTGATTTTGAGCGAAGATTTCCGAAAAATTCATGACTTACTTGGTGTGTGCAAGAAAATGATCAAGTTCGTTTGATGCTTCATCACGAGTCTTTTTAAGTAAATCAAATATGACACCATATTCTGTTTTAACTTTTACAAGTTCTTGTTCATATTTTGAGATTTGACACTTGAAAGACACGTTTTGATCATCCATTGCTCAAATTTTGGATTAAAATTTTTGGATTGCAACTGGTTGATTTTGTTTTGCAAAGCAAGTTCACGATTGTGACAATCTTTTTGACACCATTGAAGACGACGTTTTGCATTTGAAAGCTCGTTAATCAATCGTTCATTTTCAGCTTTTAAAGACTCGATCTGATGCACATAATCAGAATACTCAACAGTTACCACGAGAATCAACGTATGAGCAAAGATATAATCGATGCATATGGCAAAGAATTCAATAACACAAAGCATATATGGACATCAACACAGATGATATCTTCCAAGAGTCGATCAACATCTTTTCTCAACATTTTCTTTTTACGTTTAGTATTAAAAATAGATGTTTCCGTTTTCTGAAACGACCTTCATCAATCCACGTTCCTTATGAAAGTCCCGTTCCCAAGACAATGCACAATTTTTCAAATTTTTAACATTTGGTAAAAGATTTTTCTGAAAAATGTCTCTTTGTTCTCACGCCAGAGGTGATTGAAAATGTTGAACTTTGATTTCAGAATGATATTCTATCTCATGTTGTAAAGTTTTGAGGTCACCTATGAAAAGGTCAAAATATCTAAGAATTTTGCGATTTTCAGGTTTTGAGTTTACTTCACTGATGGAAGGTAAAGGACCATAAGTTTGTGCATAATCTGGTTTGGGATTAACATTAGAAGACTCAGACTTTTTTATGATAATCCTTGGTGTGTTAGAAGAATCCGTTGGTGTGACGAAAGTGACCGCTTTTGAATAGTTAAAAGGTTTGTTGTAAACAACAGTTTTTAATTTTGATCGACTCTCGTCTTTCCATCTAATTCCTCTTGAAGGTGATATTCAACAACACTCATAACAGAATTATCAATTTTATATTCTGCACTGGAAACTTTAGGATTTGGTTTGAATGCTTTGGTTGAAAGCTTAGGTTTGTAATCAGAAAGATTCGGTCCATATCCATTTGGATTGGGTTTAAAAGTAAACTTTTCAATAGATGTGACCGACTCACCATGTTTGTAAACAACAGTTTTAAACTCTTTAAGTTTGTTTTGCAAGCCAATAATTTCTTCAAGATGATCATCTATTCGTTTCGTTGGATGCTTTTTGTATGCAGAGAACTGTTTTTGACAAGTTAACAACTCAGCCTTAGCTTTTTGATTTTCCAAGGTGAGAGCATTAATTTGCTTTTTATGTTCATGTTTCAGATTGTTCTATTTCGACAACAAAGCATTCTTCGAAGCGGCTAGATCACATACATCTGATCTCTCTAAATATTTTTCGTTTTGATGAGATTTAGCAAAGCGGCTTCAAAAACCTTTTTCACGTTTATCTTGAGTTTTGAAAAAGTTGAGTTGCTTTTGTAAACATTCAAAATCCTTGGTTAACAGTGCATTCTTACTTTTCAAGTCCTGATTTACTGCACGACATTCTTCCACTATCGATTGTTGGTCTTTAAGCAACAGATCAATATCTGGACGAGGCAAAAGTTCGGTGTGTTCAACGTGAGTCACAACATGATCATTATTTATTTCCTCAAGTATAACCACGGAGTCAATTTGATTATCAAGGGAAACCATAAGGTCATCTTGATCGTCAAATATAACTACGGGGTCTAGTTGAAAATCATCTTAATGAGATGTGGATGACTCATTTTGAACATTCGAGCCTGATTCGGATGTTGCGGAGATATTAGATCGAGATAAATATGGTTTGTTGGTGCACGAGACAAGCCATCGTGTCATACGGGCCTGTGTCACTCATGTGTAACTCATGCATATTGGCCATCAACATAACAGTTGCATTGGCCTGCAAGTCCTCCATATCATCATCTGAGTTCGCATGCTGCCATAAAACTCTTCTTTGTGCGTGAGAGTTCCACGCTTCATCCTTAAGAGCCAAAGTAGAGCCTCCTTGTGATAAGCCGCCCCTAGTCCTCGGCTTTGGGCATGCATTAGCCAAGTGTCCCTTCTCATTGCAGTTGTAGCATCAAAGACCATTCAACCCATTCTCGAGAGCATTTCCTGTTCCCACCACTTGAGCTCTTTGTTATTCCTACCCACATCATTAAACCCTTGACCACCGCCCATCGGCTGACCATAACCACAATTCGAACTTCAACTCGTCCATTGTTCACAACATGGCTGATTCCTTGTGTTAGATGAGGCGAATCGATTGTTGGATTTGTTGGTATAACGGCCAAAAACATTAGCAATCATAACAATCCTTGTTGCAATGCTTCGAACGGATCGGATTCCTCATTAGCTTGACTATAAAGTGCCTGATCATTGTTGTTGTTGTAAGGAACCAATTGAGTTTGTTGAGTTTGCTGTGATTGATCATGTGGTGTGATTGTAGCAGGTGGTTGAGTTCTTTGGTTGATGAGAATAACTGTTTTGAGCATACAAGGCAAGTTGTTGATTTTCCGGGTGTGTAGGTGGAGCAATTTGAGCACGGAGAATCCTTTCCCTATCAACTTCCTTTTCATGAGGCTTCAAGTAATCGTACAACAATCCGTATGTAGAATGATTCATGTTCTTCGCTTGACGGAGAAAAATGACATACTTCTCCCATTCAGGACCAAGACTACTCAGGAACTTAGTATTAACTGCAATTCTTGTCATGATGATGTTGTGTTTATCCAAATCATTTATGATGTCTGAGAATCGATGATGATAAGAATCTAGTGTCTCTCCAGGTTCAATCATGAAGTGTTCATAAGCCAAGTAAATTTTGGATTCCATATTCTCCGATTGAGTGCAGAATCCTTCCATAAGTAGATGAATGTGTTCCCACATTGCCTTTGCATCTTTTGAGCATCAACACTGCGAAGAATTGGGTTTGGTAATCCTAAAAGGATATATTGCATTGCAAGCTCATTAGCTTCATAGTGTAGAAGTTCTTCTACATTCAGTCTGCAAGATAGCAATGTTTGATTGTTCATCTCTTGGTGGATTAGCATTTGGATCTCTGGGTACAATGACGGTAGGCATCTCAAATGGACCTTCCAAGATAACCTTCTTTAAGAACTTTCCATGTGGCTTCTTCAGGTCACAAAACCTAAAGAACCTTATCACCCATTGATCGTAGTTTCCTGGAGTGAGCATTGGAGGTCTATCAAGTGATCTAGCCTCATGAATTGATTGTTGGCTGCTTAAAGCGTCACACATCTTTGCAAACCAAGTGGGTTCCTTCATAGTGTTCCTTGATGGATGTTGATTGAAATCATTTGTGTAGGGTTGAACTTGAAGACTTGGTGGTGGTTGAACCATTTGAGATTGTGGAATTCTTTGCAAGTTGTGGAGTATGTTCTTGATTAAATTGTTGATAAATTGCTTGTTGTTGATTCCATTGTTGATGTTGTGGACTTAATTGTTGTTGACGTTGAGTATAAGTGTAAGGGAAATAGTTAGAGTATGGTGGTTGTGACATGTTGAAACACTTGTGTTATAAAATGGATCTTTGTAGTCGAATGAACCTTTGTTGATGAAGTATCCTTAGGCGTAGAAATCACAATAAACCAAGTAGCACTTATGCGTAAAAACACCAAAGTTACGCGTAACAGCAATAGTTACGCGTAGGTTTAGCTTACGCGTAAGAAAGGAACAAACACTAAAGTTAAGCGTAAAACAAAAAGTTAGGCGTAGGATTAACTTATGCGTAAGACAAAGCTTAGGCGTAAGATAAATCTTATGCGTAGAAGTTTCTACGCGTAAGCTTATGCTTATGCGTAATTTTAGGGTTTTTGCCCAAGTGATCTTTTACACTATCACGGTGCAAAAGATATCCTGAAGTCGACGTATTTTCGGCTTATCAAAGCAAGAAACACATGGAGTAAACCACTAAACGAAGATCAAACCAAGGAATAAGTTACGGTTAAAGTTTAGGGTTTTGATATGCGTAGACTTACTCGTAAAAATGACTTTTGCCCAAAGATGTTTCTAAACCAGATTTTTGTGATGAAATAGCTTCAATATCACCAAAATAACATAAAAGTGTGAAACTTGATGATCCAAAGCTTCTAAAATGGTTACGCGTAGAACGAAACCCTCGTACAAAAACTAGTTTAAAAACTATGATCCACACGTAAAGGTTGAAACTTTTTGCCAAAAACAATTATTTTACCACCTTAAAACGTTGAAAGGACAAGAATATTGGATTAAAAAGGGTAAAAAACGTGTTTTTAAGCGAACCAAAGTATCTCGTATTCTTTACGCGTAGGACCAAAACCCACTTCAAAAGCAATACGTTCACCCAACTATTTGGCGATTGATACCACTGTTAGGTCACTAAGTTTACAACACAAGCATCAATGAAAGAAATAGAGAAGAGATAGAGGTCGGTTGAACAATATCCAAACACACACACACGTTAAGACTAAGCCGTTTATGCGTAGAGTGAGAATGAGAGAATAAATTGAACAACCAACCCTCAAGTGAGGGTTTACAAGAGTATTTATAGGAGGGAAGCTAGGGCAACACTCCTAGTTCCCATCATTTTCCTTATTGGGCTAGGCCTAGGCTTATGTGCCTTCTACATAAGCCTAAGGCTAATAACTAACATAAAGGCCATAATTAAGCTAACTATTACATATGAATCACTAACACTTGATTTAGGTATAGGAGTGATTCCAACAATAACAATGCCAAATATCCAGCTCAATTCAAAGTTTGTGAACAACATGAATCCCGAATGGCACAAATTTGTCACTATAGTCAAGTCGAACAAAGGAATGAGGAACACCAATTACGAGCAATTGTATGCTTATTTGCTCCAAAATGAGAAGCATGATGCATTTGAATGAATAGTCATGGAAAAGTTTAGTACCAGTACTGGTGATGCAAGTTCTTCAAATGATTCAACTGCATTCTACACTAATGTAGGAATAGCCACCAAAGCATCACAAGTCATACCTACTGGGGATGGTAATCACAAACTTATTCCAGATCCAAGTTATAAGCCTTCAGACTCATTCATGGAACAATTTGCTCATTAAGTGGCTTTATCGGTTAAACAAAACCTGAACTTTACCCCACCTACCAACAATCATCTCAGAACTGCTTCTAATCTTCACAATCATGCTACGGTTAAGGATGGAAGGGTAGTTGTGCAGAACGTGCAGGGAAGGCAGAATGCCTATCTTCCACATAATGAGCAAGGAAATGTTGGGGTTGGTGTTGGTTATGGAAATGCTGGTATAGGTGGAGGATATGTGAGTAATCAGAATCGTGGAAGTAACATAGCCCAGGGACAAGGAAAGCCAATCAGGTGCTACAACTGTGGTGGAAAAGGACACATAGCAAAGAACTGCACTCTTCCAAAACGTCCACAAAATACAGAGTACTTCAAGGACAAAATGCTACTAGTGCAAGCTCAAGATTGTGGAGCTGTGTTGAATGAGGAAGAATTTCAATTCATAGCTGAGGGAAATGTCAAAACTTATGATGCCGATGTGGATGAACAGCCAGTGTCGGGTATGGGTCGAGAACAATCCCAATGCATTTCAAGTTGATGTGATGCATTTGACTCACGATGTCAATGATGAACCAAGCACCATCTTCATGGCTAGTATTTCACCAATGGTCTCTCCAAAGGTCTCTTCACCACAACAGGCCAGTCCCTCCAAGGAATCGATCATATCAGAGGTATTAAAAGTATACGATGAGATTGATGGGTGAAAGATTTATGACAAAGTACAATCAACTGAAATCATTGAATCAAATATTGAAAATATGGGTAATAACAATGTTGTCCCATATGATAAATATGTGAAACAAGATGAAAGTGAAATTGTACCAAGTGATGCATCTTCTGCATTCAATGATGACTATATTTTTTATGAATACACTGCATGTGCTACTGATGATTCATAACCTCTTAACTAAATGCCTATAAAGAACAAGTTGCCATATATGAACAGCGTGCTAAATTTGAACTGGCCACCCGTGAGCAGGAGATGGATAACCAAATACGTACAGTTATTAGAAAAAGTAATTTTAGGGAAGAAATGTTAAAACAAGAGTTAAACTCCTTACAAGAAAAGCTCAGTAAAAATGTTAAGCAAAAGCAAGAACTTCAAGAAAATGTAAAAGTGCTTAAACAGGAATTTAATGCTAAGGAATCAAAACTTTTGGATGACTTTTCCAACCTAAAAACATTGAAAAACAAACTTGAAAACAAACTGTACGTACAAGGGAACACCATTCATGCTTCACATGATCACTAACCATAGAGTCTTAAGCGATAAGCATAGTATTCCCCTTGTAGAGGAACCCAATCCCGAGTATGGTAAAATTGCTAGAGCTGCTCAAAAGGTAGTCTATAATGGTAATGAGATCCTTAAGCCTAGGAAAACACCATCATATATATAGAAAGCACTGAAGAGGATAGAAAATTAGAAGATGCCTTTAGGGATAAAATGGCAAAGAAGCTAAATGATCCTTGGTGTACAAAGCATAATATAACGCTTCAATCTCATGATTACACTAAAGAAAATTGGATAGCCTTGAATAGGTTTAAACCTCAAACTCAATTAACCCCTGAGCAAGTATTCTGGAAGAAAGATTTGGATAAACAAAAAATTGATAATATTATTGAGAAGAATCCTCCGTGTAGGAAAATGCCTCCAGCCACTGTGTATCCCCCAAATACACCTATGCATTCAGTGCCCATAACTCTTTCTACTAAAAGCAAGACCTTAATCGAAGCATATGTAGTTTATCAAATATTTGTTGATTTTGAGAAAACGTGTAAGAAGAGAATTACACCCACAGGGATTACTGAAGGGAAAAGGGGTTTTGAGCAAACTAAAGAGTGTTATTTAACTGAGATCATGCCTTTCTTTAAAGTACTAAAAGAACAATTTGATAGTCTTCAAAAGGGCATAGATACAGAGATTAAAGAAATAAAAAAGGTGTTTAATGAAATGGAAATTAAGGTCAAAGACTATGAACGTGAGCTTAAAAGTAATGAAATTGAGAGGAAAAATATGCATATCTTAAATGATAACTTGATTTCTAGATGTGTTGCTCAGGATGTGTTCTACACTGTTACAAATTATTCTATTACTGCTTCTCAATTTCATGAACTATCTGTTGCCTTGAAAGTTTCCCATGATCGTGTTATTGAGCTCGAATCCACAAATTCAAAATTGTATGAGAAAATTGAACAAGATGATCATGATAACTTGGTCAAACATTTTTCTAAATTGGAAGTTGAACATCTTGTTTTGCAATTAAAATATCAACATCTAAAAGAAAATGTTAAAACCTCAAATGCCAAGACATCCTTGGATGCTCCTGAATTTGATAAAGTTTTTGAAATTAGCAAATGTGATGAACAGATTCGAGCTCATTGTAACACGATCAAAAGATTGAAAACCCAAATCTCACAATCAAAGAGTGAAAAGAATGATGTGACTGGCTCCCAAATGCCTCCTCCTTTAGATTATTAAAATTCTCAGATTTTTCATCTTCAAAACATCATTAATGCATTACAACATGAAAATGATGTTTTCTAGCGGAAAATGAAAAGGTTAAATTGCATTTCAAAGAGTTATATGAATCAATTAAAGTCACTTGTGACAAGAACAATGAAAAGGTAACTTATTTGCAAAATGAAATTGAGAATCTAATGAGTCAGGTAAAAGGGAAAATGCCAATCACCAATTGTGAGACTATTGCACCAAAGGTACCTGGTTGTGCTAAATATGCTATGACTGTGAAGTACATTCCACCTCATCTTAGGAATAATGAAATATGCTATGACTGTCAAACATATTTTTCGTACCTTAAGGATAGTATAGAATGTCTCCGTGGGATTGTTGAAGAGGATAAGATAGAGAAGCCACTTGATAGTGCGATTAAGGATGCATGCTGTTAGGTTTTTGGTTCCTTGGATCAAGAATTATTCTAAGTCTCTTGGAACCACGGACAGAGTTGATATAACCACGGACAGAAGGATGAAACCACTGATGAAGACAAACCGCGGCTAGTAGTATTGTAACCACTGCTAGTCTTATATAGTCGGTTTAGTATTTTGTATTAGATAAATATGGAAAAGATATTTATATTGTAGGTTACGTATTGTATTATGTAAAGGACTCCTTAGCCTATAAAAGGAGGTCCTAGGTTAGATTAGATATACATAAGTTTTATATCTAAGGTCGATACACTTCAAGGTTGTAAAACCCTAATACTGGTTTAGAGTATTCGTATTATTAATAATATTGAGGTGTTGAATGTTCATTGTTCTTCTTCTTAAGATTAAGTGTTAAATTTCGCGTAATACTTAATAAGTTCTTATTTAAAGTCAGTTTCTATATTAGATCGTTTGCTCAATTGGGATCAACAAGTGGTATCAGAGCTTGGGATCTAGAAACTGTAATCAAGAAGAAATCAAGTTAAGTTTTGTTCAAGTAAGATAAGATGTCTGATGAAACCCACATGGTTACTGCTTCAAAGGTGCCCATGCTCAAGCATGGTGAGTACCAAATCTGGAGAATGCGAATAAGGCAATATATTCGTATGATTGATTATGCTCTCTGGGATGTTGTGGAACAAGGTGATACTCTTCCTAAGAAGAGTGCAGATGGTACTGCAATTGCCATTATTAGTGAGATTGACAAGGCAAAAAGAAAGCTAGAGATTAAAGCACTGAGTATTCTCTCCATGGGAATACCTAATGAGTTTGCCTTGGACTTTGATCATTATGAATCTGCAAACGAGCTTATGGATGCTATAGAAACAAGGTTTGCTGGTAATGAAGCTACCAAGAAATCAAGGAAAAATATGCTCAAGCATCAGCTTGAAAACTTCACTTCTCTGAGTGGAGAAAAACTTGATGGCACCTATAACAGACTTCAAAAGCTTATCAGCCAATTGAAGTCAGTGGACTAAAAAGTTGCTCAAGAAGATATTAATCTAAAGTTCATCGGAAGTTTATCACCTGACTGGGCTATGCATACTGTTGTGTGGAGAAACAAGGATGACTTTGAAAAGATGACTCTGGACAATCTCTACAACAACTTGAAGGTATATGAGTCTGAGAACAACATTGCTGGTACATCTTCATCTAGCCAAAACATTGCTTTCGTTTCCACTAATCACAAGAATTCACAAGATGTATCCACTGCTGCCTATGGTATAACCACGACTATTGCAAACAATACCACTTTGTTAGTGATAATGTCGATGATGGTGCAATTTATGCTTTTCGGCTGATTTAACTACCGTGTTACTTGTTTTGAATCAAGATCTAAATCAAATTGATCCTGATGATCTTGAGGAGATTAATCTTCAATGGCAAATGGCAATGTTGACCCTACAAGCAAGGAAGTTTTTGAGAAGGACTGGAAGACAGGTCAAGTATGATGGTAAAAGAAGAGCTGGATTCGACAAAATCAAAATGGAGTGCTTTAACTGCAAGAAGAAGGGTCACTTTGCAAGGGAATGTCGAGCACCTAAGAGGATTAAAGGCATCAAGAAGATCACTGAAGAGTCTGCTCCTTCTTCAACATTGGTGGCTCAAGATGGTCTTGGTGATTATGACTGGAGTGATGAAATTGAAGAAGGACCCAATGCAACTTTTCTTGCTAGTAAAGCTTCAAAAGAGCATAACTTTGCTCTTATGGCCTATGCTTCATCTTCGGTTCAGATTACGAGGTATCTAATGATTCTACCTGTTCTTTTAAATCATGTCAAGATAACTTAGAATCTCAAAAAGCTATCGCTGAGAGTTTAAGAAAAGAAGTAGAAAGATTGTCTATGGACAACCTAGGTTATAGAGTTGGTCTGGAAAGTGTAGAAGAGAAGCTAAGGTACTGTATTAAATGTGAGTTTGAATATGTAGATAAGATCAATATATTAGGTGGTGAAATTGATCTTAAGGATAGAGAGATTAAGATGCTTAAAGATAAACTAGCAGAGGCACAGAGTGTAAAACAAAAGGCCCTAGAAGAAAAAGAAAAACATGTTGTAAGGGTAGCTAAAACACAATTTGCTTCTGATATGGTTCATAAATCTATAGAGATTCATTTAATGAAGAAGGGTTCTGGGATAGGATACAATAATATGCCACCACCCACTCTAATGCAACATGCACCCCCTGCAAAAGAACTCTAATTTAGTAGTGAATTTAGCTTCAATAAACCTGTAGGTGAGATTAACAAGAATGAATCACCTAAGATAAGTTCTGATAAGTCATCTGATGCTCCCACAATTGAAGATTGGGAATCAGATTCTAAGGAAGATAGATCTGAATCAACTCAACCTAAAAAGATAGAACATGTTAAGAAAGTTGATTCTAAACAAGCCAACCTTGTACCTAGATTTGGAGCTCAAATTACTAAGAAAGTGATTGAGTACAAGAAAATACCTAGGGAACAGATGAGAAAATATATACCTAGGGGCAATCAAAGAAACTTTAATGGCCTAATTTTTAACAGATTAGGTGATGAGTTTTAACGTGTCAAGAAAGCTTGTTATAACTATGGTAGTTTTGAGCACTTACAGAGAAATTGTTATAAAAACAGACCACCAGTATGGAATCAATGAAAGAGGGTAAATCATCAAAAATTTTCAAAGAAAACAAACCCTCATCCTAACAGTAACATGATTCCTAGGGCAGTGTTAATGAGGAATGGGAAAACAAAATCAATAGTCACTGCTGCACCTAAAGGGGTTCCAACCACTGCTAAGCAAAATGTAACCACGGCTAAGCAAAATCAAACCACTGCTAAGCAAAATGTCACCACTAATACAAAAGAAGTTTTAAAAATTCCAAAGGTGATAAGCCGATCGATGGTTGGAAATCATTTCTATCTTTGTTAAGGCCTCAGCTAGTTGGCAATGGAAGCCTAAGACCAAGGTTTTACATCATGTCAGCTGTGCATCAATGGACCTAAAGAAATTTGAATATTTTGATGCACAGGCGGACCAAGTCAGTATTGGATTGGGTCCACAAAAGGAACTAACTTGTTTAATTTCATGTGCAGGGCAATCTACAAGATGAGCTAAAAGATAAAGGAGTTTTTGATAGTGGTTGCTCTGGGCACATGACTTGGGATGGGAGCAACCTGGAAGATTTTGAAGCTTTTGATGGAGGATATGTGGCATTTGGCAATGATCCAAAGGGAGGAAAGATACTTGGAAGAGGCACAATCAGAACAGGGAAATCTACAAGATGAGCTAAAAGATAAAGGAGTTTTTGATAGTGGTTGCTCTGGGCACATGACTTGGGATGGGAGAAACTTAGAAGATTTTGAAGCTTTTGATGGAGGATATGTGGCATTTGGCAATGATCCAAAAGGAGGAAAGATACTTGGAAGAGGCACAAGAAGAATAGGGAATTTAGACTTTGAAAAAGTCTATCTGGTACAGGGACTTAAGTATAATCTATTCAGTGTTTCTCAAATGTGTGATAAGAAAAACTGGGTACTTTTGGTGGCTGAGTGTGTGGTGTTGTCTCCGAGATTAAGATGCCGATGAGAAGTTTATACAACTTAGGATACCTAGGAAAGAAAACATATATTGTTTTGATCTTAAAGATGTTCTTCCAAATAGGTCCTTAACATGTTTGTTTGCTAAAGCATCTGTAGATGAGTCAAAATTTTAAAACAATCAATAAACTGGTAAAAGGCAACTTAGTGAGAGGGTTACCTTCTAAGGTTTTTTAGTGTAAAGAACTTTGTGTGGCTTGTCGGAAAACAACATAGAGCCTCTTGTAAGACCAAAACTGTCAACACCATCACACAACCACTTTTTATGCTTCATATGGACTTATTTGGACCTACCTTTGTTAAAAGTTTGAACCATAAGCGGTATTGCCTAGTTATCACTGATGATTATAGTAGATTTTCTTGGGTATACTTTTTGGTAGCTAAGAGTGAGACTAGTGAGATCCTCAAGAGTTTCATTACTAAGATAGAAAATCTAGTAAATCATAAGGTAAAGATAATCGATGTGATAATGGAACGAGTTTAAGAATCTTGTGATGAATCAGGTTTTGTGTAGTTAATGGTATAGAAAGACAGTTTAGTGTTGCTAGAACACCACAACAAAATGGTGTAGCTGAAAGGAAAAATAGGACACTAATTGAGGCTGCTAGGACAATGTTGTCGAGTCTAAGTTACCAACTACCTTTTGAAATGAGCACTTGCATGTTATGTCAGAATAGAAGTAAGCTAGTGAAGCCTCATAACAAGACCCCTTATGAGCTGTTACATGATAGGAAGCCAATGATTGCATTCCTAAAACCTTTTGGGTGTCTTGTTACTATCTTGAATACCATAGACTACCTAGGTAAGTTTCAAGAAAAGGCGATGATGGATACTTTTAGGCTATTCTTCTAATAGTAAAGCCTTTAGAGTATACAATAGGAGGACTAGAATTGTTGAAGAGAACCTACATGTTCAATTTAGTGAAGAAACTCCTAGTGTTCGACCAAAGGACGAGCTGGCATTTAACATTGATATCCTAACCAAATCTATGAATTATGAGCCTATCATTGCAGGAACTTCCACTAATTTTGATGCAGGTACTCAAAAGGATTCGATCTTGCAGAAGCAATTTCTAAGGAAGCTGATTTTCCTCAAGAGTTCTATTTGTTTGAAAAGTGGAAAGCTAGTTCTGTCTCACCCATCATTGATAAGCAAGGTTCCACTGATGATAATGTATTGAATTCTGGAGGCAATGTTGATCATCATCAAGATAAGGATGAGTTGTTAAAGATAACTCGATGTCGGTAGAAGAAACTGAAAAGAAGAAAAGGCATTCTGAAAGCACTGCTAAGCCAAATGAAAGCACGGATAGATATAATGAAAGCACTGCTAAGCCAACTTCTACCAATCCAAGTACAAGTGAAACCACGGTTGTAAGTATCTTGGTGATAGTACTTTCTTTGGACCAACTGCAAAGCCATTATTTGGTGAAGAAGAGTATCCACATGATCCTAATATGCCTGCTTTGATTGAAATTGATACTCCTACTGATGATGAAGACATGGATGATTTCTTCAATGCTAATTTTACTAACTTGGAAATAGTCATTCATGAAAGTCCTGTAACTTCCACAAGAATTCATAAGATTTATCCCAAGGAACAAATACTTGGAAATTTGAACACTCCTGTTCAAACAAGAAGCAAGGTTCAGAATACAAAAACCTTTCCTGAACAAGGTTTCTTTGCCAGATCACTTCACAAAAGAAATAGTCATAAAGATCTGCAAAATTGCTTGTTTGCATGTTTTCTGTCTCAAAAAGAGCCCAAGAGAGTTGAAGAAGCATTATCTGAAGAAGGTTGGGTAGAATCAATGTAAGAGGAGCTTCTTCAGTTCAAACTTCAAGAGGTTTGGACATTGGTTGATCTTCCAAATGGTAAAAGGGCAATTGGGACAAAATGGGTGTTCAGAAACGAGAGAGATGAAAGAGGTATTGTTGTGAGGAACAAGTCAAGGTTGGTTGCTCAAGGATACACACAAACTGGAGGCTTGGATTATGATGAAGTGTTTGCTCCAGTTGCAAGAATTGAGGCTATTAGATTATTTTTAGCTTATGCTTCATTCAAGAATTTTGTTGTGTATCAGATGGATGTTAAAAGTGCATTTTTGTATGGCACAATTGATGAGGAGGTTTATGTTTGTCAACCTCCTGGTTTTGAAGATCCTGATCATCCTGACAAGGTATATAGGGTGAAGAAGGCTATGAATGGATTGCATCAAGCTCCTAGGGCATGGTATGAGTGCCTATCTACTTATTTGATGGACAATGGTTTTAAAAGAGGGCTAATTGATAAAACTTTGTTCATAAGGAAGCAAAAGGATGATATTTTACTGGTTCAGGTTTATGTAGATGACATCATCTTTGGCTCAACAAACAAGGAGCTATGCAAGGATTTTGAGAAACTTATGCATGATAAGTTTTAGATGAGTTCTATGGGAGAACTCACTTTCTTTTTGGGGCTACAGGTTAAACAAAGGACTGATGGTATCTTCATTAGTCAAGACAAGTATGTAGCAGATGTTTTGAAGAAGTTTGGGTTTAAGGATGTGAAGAGTGCTAGTACACCTATGGAGACTTCGAAAACCACTTGCTACTAGATGATGGAAGTCCCACAGTTGATCAGAAGTTGTATAGGTCCATGATTGGATCTTTGATGTATCTCACTGCATCTAGGCGAGATATTATGTTCTCAGTATGTGTGTGTGCAAGATTTCAAGTCACACCCAATACATCACACATGAATCTTTGTTAAGAGAATATTTAGATACCTTAAAGGTCATCCTAAATTGGGACTTTGGTACTCTAAGGATTCCTCTTTTGATTTGGTGGCCTACGGATAGTGACTATCTTTGGTGCTAGTTTGGATAGGAAGTCTACAACTGGAGGATGTTAGTTTTTGGGAAGTAGACTTATTTCATGGCAGTTTAAAAAGCAAACTATTGTGGCAAACTCTACAACTGAAGCTGAATATGTGGCTGCTGCTAGTTGTTGTGGTCAAATTCTTTGGATTCAGAATTAATTCTTTGGATTTTGGGTACAACTTTATGCATACTAAGATTTACATTGATAATAACAGTACAATATGCATCATTAAAAATCTTGTTTTACATTCTAGAACTAAACATATTGAGATAAGGCATCATTTCATTAGAGATTGTAATGAGAAAAGGTTGATTCAAATGGTAAAATCCATCTTGATTTCAATGTTGCTGATCTTCTCACTAAAGCTTTTGATGTGGGGAGGTTTCAGTACCTTGTTGTTAGTATTGGAATGGTTAATCTCTAAATCTCAAATTTATTTTGTAAAAGTTTGTATAAGACTTGGACTGTTATTATGTAATCTTAGTATTGCTATTTTTGTTTCTAACCACTGATAGTTTTGTTCAAACCACTGGTAGTTGCTCTGTGTTTCCACTAACCATTTTGAGATAAAAGGCAGTTCATTATAGAAGCAAAAGAAATCTTGAAGTTAAATTGTTCATTCATTCAAGAAGCAGTTTACACTTACTTACGACTTACAATGAAACTTCAAGTGCAAATTAAAAGACTAGTTCTATGCATGATTTCCTACTACTATCCTCAGCTGTTGGATATGCATGATGAGCTAAGGATCAAAATGGGAAGGATGGATTAAGGAAACCGAAGATGATGAAGATGAATACAGTAGATGCATTTGTGATTTGACATTGTCCTTTATGCTTCATCTACTGGTTTCACCAAAAAGCAATCACTCCATCTTCCTTTTACCCTTCCCCCTTACGATATGTGAAGAAGCACCACAACCTGGTGCAGAAAGACCAAGAACCACCTCTCTGTCCTTTGGGAGTGGTGGATTTCTTGCTCTTGGTCTTGGTTGGGGTAGAGATGATGAAGGTTGGGGGTTTAAAGTTCTCTTCTTAGTGGAGTCATCAGAAGCCTCACTTGGATTCACCACACTATCATCTTCAGATGATGGGAGAAAGGGGGATTTTCTTGGTCCTGGTTCTTGTGGAGGTATGTAAAGACGCCATGGATCAGACTCTTCACTTGATGATGATGATGATGAGGATGAGGAGGATGTTAGATCAATGACTTCTGGTTTATTCCAACTAGGGTTCCACATGGTGCTTGAGGTTGATTGTGGATTTTGGAGAAATTAGGGTTTTGGTTTTAATTGATGTGTGTGATATGTGATTTGGGTTCTTTTTATAAGCAGAGTTATGGGTTATGTAAGTAAATGAGAGGCAGGTTAAATGTGGTTGAGGAGTTAATGAGTTCATTAGGCTTTGGACTAATATTAATCCTGGAAGTTGACCATATTGACTTATCTTTGCTAACCACGGATAGGTCATTTGGAACCACTACTGGCTTTTTCTAACCACTGATAAAAATAACTTTCTTCTCTATGTTTGGTTTGTGTTTTTGTCTTGCAGGTATGAAGGATTAGTGTACATTGGAGCTGGTGATATGTTAGCTACTAGTGTTTGTTAAAAAAAATTAAAAAAAAATAATAATAATAATAATAATAATAATTGTGTAAATCCTTCATATATTTACCGCGGAAAGCAGTTGCTTAGTTTTGGATACTACAGGGGTTGTTGCTTAGTTTTGGATACTACAGGGGCTGTTGATATCTTTTATTTCAACACAGATTTGCTTGCTGTAACTCTTGGTCATCTGATTGAAGTGCAAAATTGTATCCTCTGATGGTGTGTTGCAAACCGCAGAAAGCAGTTCTGAAACCGCGGATAGCATGTTGCTTAGTTTTGGATACTACAGGGGCTGTTTGGTAACTTTGGCACAAGTATATTATCTCCCCAAATCACGGATGGATCATTTATTTGATCTTCAAATCACTTTCAATTGGCGCTCAACATTAACCCTAATCACTTTACTTTGCATAATTCACAAAACCCACATCATACCCATCATTAATCACAATGCCGGAAAAGTATTCCAACACACATAACCTTGTTGCTAATCTCAGCAAAAACGATCGATCTGAAGGTTTCCATCAAATGATTGATTTCCTTATTCATAGTTCTATTCACTATGCCTTAACTGTCACACCAACCATTCTTAAAGCCTACATACATCAGTTATGGAGGAATGCTAAGCTTGAAGAGGTTGATGGAGTAGAAGTGTTTAGTACTGTTGTGGATGAGAATGCTATTTCAGTTGATGAGAAGATCATTAGGAGAGTTTTAAAGTTTGATGATGCTGATGGTATTGATAATCTTTGATCTTTGAGATTATGCTTGGTTTAGCAAGATTAGGATATACACACAGGGGTGATAAGGTACAATTTTTTAAGAGTTTGTTTTCAACACAATGGAAGTTTCTTATTCATACCTTGTTGATGTGTATGAGTAATTTGTTTATCTGATGGAAGAAAGTTCAATTGGTCTAAGATGATTTATGAGGGGTTAGTACAAAACATTAGGAAGAAGGGTAAATACTATTTGTATCCTAGGTTTGTTCAACTTATTATGGAAAGCCAAATCAATGAACCTGTTGAGCATTCTAGGGAGTATGAAGTTCATCATATGCTTCCTAAGGTTTTTGCACATATGAGGAATCAGAAGCCCAATGTACAGATAAGAGATGTTCCTTTGTTTCCCCATATGCTTACTTTGCCTACTGATCCTGAGTTTGATGAAGGTCTTGAATCCTAAACTATAGTCACTGAACCCACTGCTAGTACATCTGAACCCACTGCTAGTATACCTCAAACCACTGTTAGTGACACTCAACCTACTTCTAGTCAAACCTAAACCACTGTTACACCAATTGTATGGACTAGGAGACAGAAGGGCACTAAGCTACCTCAGACTGGTGTTAGTAGTGTTGTTCATGAGGCTGTCACATGGAGTGGAGGTGACATGATTGGAAGGGCTTCCACTACTGATTCATGCTTAGATGCTGGTCAGGATAGTGGGAACATAAATAAGACCCAACCTTTGGCAACTCCTAATGTGGAGAGTTCCTTGGAACTTCACACAAGTGGAGGAATCCCTAGCCAGCGGCTACTAAAGGGTGCATAGATGATCAGGCTAGGTCTGATGCTATGTTTACTATATCCAAGGATTCACCTCTCCGAGCAGTTAACACAGATCGAAGTGATGAGGATAGCTTGGAACATGAACCTGAATTGACGGATCCTAATATGGTACATGATGACTTTTCCAATGAACCACGTCTCGGACCAAACAGGGGAGGAGTGATGGCATGATTTCAGGGGAGGCTGTAGATGTACCTATGGAAGAAGATGTTGATAGTGGAGATCAAGAATTTTTGGTATCGATAAAGTTTGGGAATGAGGTTGTTCTTGAAAATTTGAAGACTGTGGTAGAAGATGAAGTGATGCAGAACAAAACCCTTTGCTAGTGTGTCTGCAACCATGGATAGTTTTCTTGAAACCACTGCTGCAGTTTCAAAAATGGCTATTGTACCCACTGCTGTTCTATCTACTTCCACCATTGTTACAACCATCTCTGGATTAACACCACCTAAATCTAAAGAAGTTGAGAAAGAAGCTGCAAGTACATTGATAAATCTAAGCAAAACGTCATCTATTTCTACATCTATGATTGCACCTGTTTTATCGATTGAATGTGCTGTACCTAAACCTAGAACTAAAAGTTTGATTATTGGTAATCCATTAAAGACGAAAGTGGTTCAACAAGATGTTGGTAAAGGTAAGGGGATTGCAGAGCCAGAATTGAAGTTTAAAAGTAAAGAAGAACAGGTTGCTTATGATGCAGAGTATGTAAAAAACATGTTAGCTGAAGAACAAGCAGCTTTAGAGAAAAGGAAGCAAGAAGAAGAGGAAGCTAGTCAGAGATGGTTAGCTATATGGTATGAATCACAAAACTATCTTGAAGCTTCTCAACAAATACATGATGAGTATACTGCACAAGAATGGGCATTGTTGGATGATGAGGAAAGAGCTAGACTTATAGGTCAATGGGCAAGGAGGATTGGTAAAGACAGGAAGCAAGTTATAAGAAAGAAACCTCCGTCAATTGCCCAGATGAGGAATGTATTGATGAAGATTATTAAGAATTCAGGAATACATATTTCTGATAATCTTAGTAAATGTACATTTGAAAGAATTTTGGAGCTTTATATGAGGTGTATGAAGATTAATAATGATGATTTCTGTCCAATGAATTCTGAAAAAGAAAAAGAGTGGATTCAAAAAGATGAAGAGTGGATTCAAAGTAGACAAAAGAGAAAATCTGAGGTTCCGGAGACATCTGATTCTAAAAGATTAAAATTAGTTGAAAATTATAATCAAATTGTTTCTTATGAGTTTGAGCTTAATGGAAGTGAAGGATGTTGGAAAATCCAAAGACTCAACAAATGAAATTTATGAGTATAACAAATTTTCACATATGCTTCAGTATTGTGATAGAGATGATTTGATGAATCTTTGGATACTTTACAAGAATAAGTTTGGTGAAGTACATCCAAATGATTATCATGAGAGACTGGTTTATCACCATTTGAAGATTTTATTTGAGACTACACATGATAAACCTGAATGGCAAGGACTCTACAATGGTCATGTTACAAGATGGTTTTTATATCAAACTTGTGGAGTTCATGTTTTAACTGTTTCTGGAAAGATTATTCATATGCTTGTAGAAGGTGAATATCCTCGACTGAATAAGTATCCAGGAATTATTGCTCAGATGTTAAAGCCTGGTTGTATCAAGATGTTGTTGCCTTATGATGGTCAAGCTTACAATTTGTTGCTGAAGTATGAGAATATTCTTAAGGCTAGTAAGTGTTTGGCTACATCCTCTAATTCAAATGTTTTGAGCTTAAAGGAAACTTGAGAATTCTGTTGGAATGTATCAAGTTTAGGGGAGGATTGTTGGGTTTTTGGTTCCTTGGATCAAGAATTATTCTAAGTACTGGAACCACGGACAGAGTTGATATAACCACGGACAGAAGGATGGAACCGCTGATGAAGACAAACCGCGGCTAGTAGTATTGTGTAACCACGGATAATGTATTGTAACCACTTCTAGTCTTATATAGTCGGTTTAGTATTTTGTATTAGATAAATATGGAAAAGATATTTATCTTGTAGGTTACGTATTGTATTATGTAAAGGACTCCTTAGCCTATAAAAGGAGGTCCTAGGTTAGATTAGATATACATAAGTTTTATATCTAAGGTCGATACACTTCAAGGTTGTAAAACCCTAATACTGGTTTAGAGTATTCGTATTATTAATAATATTGAGGTGTTGAATGTTCATTGTTCTTCTTCTTAAGATTAAGTGTTAAATTCCGCGTAATACTTAATAAGTTCTTGTTTAAAGTCAGTTTCTATATTAGATCGTTTGCTCAACTGGGATCAACACATGCTTATATGCCAAACGATTTCAGGAGCTGTTAGAATGCCTAATAACTATATGTCCTAAATTTGGTACTAAGAAAGATAGAGTAGTTATGCGTTGCTCTATGTCCAAAGTCAAGCAAGTGTCCTTTGATGTGCCTCCTAGTACTTCAGATCCGAGCACTTCTAGACCAGGAATGCAGAAAGTAGTGAAACCAACTAATATTCCCATCGTTCCCTCTGAGGGTAATCGTGACACTAAGTTAATCGGTCAAAGCCTCCAGGAAATACAAAGCAAGATAGGACCTCGCAAGCTAAGAGTGATCAAGGGAAGGAAGCAGAAGACCATCCTAGGAACAATAAGTTTGAGTTTAATAAGACGAATCGTGTTGATTCAAGTATTAGCTATAAGCGTAGTGTAATTAATTCGAATTCTGCTATGATTTGCAAAACATGTAATGAATGTTTGGTTTCTGATACTTATCATGAATGTGCTGTGAATGAAGTAAAATGTTTGGCTAAGTCTCTAGTAAAAACTGTTAGAACTACTAAACAGGTTAAGGATGTTAGAAAACCAAGGTGGAAAAAGGTTAAAAAACATTGGAAACCAACAGGAAGAAAATTTAGTAATGTAGGTTATCAATGGAAACCTACTGGTTGTAAATTCAATCTTAATGAATTGTGCCCTAAATTATTTAGATCAATGCCCAATAGGAAATGAATGCCCACTGGTAGAATTATACCTTTGAGAAGTGAACAAACTTTGAATAGATCTACTGTCACTACTAGTCCTGCATCTACCTCTAATGATATCATTGATTCTGCTTCTGATGTGGGTGTTCCAATCTCATTTACTAACCAAATGGAACCCATTTTTGCATGGGGATCCAAATTATCGATCATCCATACTTATGCGTGTTCAAGCTGCAGGTCGTACAAATCATTCTGTGGTATTTGGACTCAGGCTGTTCCAAGCATATGACTGGAGATCGCTCATGGCTCATGAACTTCGTGAGTAAATTCATTGGGACTGTTAGATTCGGGAACGACCACTTTGGGGCAATTATGGGTTACGGAGACTATGTTATTGGTGACAGTGTAATTTCTAGGGTCTATTATGTTGAAGGTCTTGGTCATAATTTGTTCTCTGTTGGTCAATTCTGTGACTCGGATCTAGAAGTAGCCTTTAGAAAACATACTTGCTTCGTTAGATAACTTGATGGTGTTGAACTTTTAAAAGGAACTCGTGGAACCAATCTGTCCACCATCTCCATCGAAGACATGATGAAGTCCTCTCCAATCTGCTTGTTGTCAAAGGCTTCAAAAACAAAGTCATGGTTATGGCATCGTCGTCTTAATCATTTGAACTTCGGAACCATAAATGATCTTTCTAAAAAGGACCTTGTAAGAGGTTTGCCAAGATTGAAATATGAGAAAGATCATCTTTGTTCGGCATGTCAATTGGGAAAAAGCAAGAAATACGCCCATAAACCCAAACCTGCAAACTCAATTATGGAAGTTCTTCATACTCTTCATATGGATTTGTGCGGACCCATGAGAGTGCAAACCATAAACGGGAAGAAATATGTGCTAGTCGTGGTTGATGACTATTCTCGGTTCACATGGGTTAAGTTTTTGAGGTCAAAGGATGAAACTCCAGATGTCATCATCAAACTTATTAAACAGCTGCAGGTTTGACTTAATAAAACTGTTAGAATTATCCGAACAGACAATGGAACTGAATTTGTAAACAAAGAACCGAGTCAGTTTTACGAAAGCATTGGAATCAGCCATCAAAGAAGTGTTCCATGTACTTCTCAAGGTGTAGTTGAAAGACGAAATTGGACTCTTGTCGAAGCTGCAAGGACTATGCTGATTTACTCAAAGGTTCTGATGTTTCTCTGGGTGGAAGCTATTGCCACTGCATGCTACACCCAAAACTGTTCCCTTATTCACACCACTCATGGAAAAACCCCTTACGAACTTGTCCATAACCGTAAACCAGATCTTTCCTTCCTTCGGGTATTTGGAGCTTTATTCTATCCAACGAATGATGGTCAAGGTTTAGGAAAGTTAAGAGCTAAGGCGGACATTGGAGTTTTTGTTGGTTACGCACCAAACCGGAAGGGTTACCGAATCTACAATAAAAGAACCCGAGATATCATGGAAACTATTCACGTCACGTTCGATGAGCTGTCTGAGCAAATGGATCCACAATCTAGTTCTGGACCCGCATCTCAACATTTTTCAAGTAGTCCTATTAGTTCTTCTCTTGTACAGAATCCCTCACCTGCGGTTCCATATGTACCTCCTTCTGAAGAAGATTTTAAGAAATTGTTTGATCCAATGTTTGATGAATACTATGAACCTCTTGATAATGATCATTCTACACCATCAACAGGGGCGGCTTCTAATCCTGTCAACACATGATGGATCTAAACACACACCTTGTGTTAGTGATATTTTGAATTATATTACTAAGCATGCGGAATATACTCAGTAATACTTAGAAGACAGATGTAAGTAAATAAGAACAATAAACACAAAGCTCCAATATTATTAAGAAATAATACGAGTGATCTTGCTTATCACTAGGGTTACACCTTGAAGCGAATATGAATAATACGTTATTCTTAATTCTAAGCAATGACCTAGGATCTCCTTTTATAGCACAAGGAAACCTAACAATATAGAATATACACACGATCTTTTCTATACTTATCAATATACGAATACTAAACAATCATCCTAACAGCAGTGGTAATATTAGTACTGGCAGTGGGAATGAGTTTCCACTGCTAGTGTAAACATCAGCAGTGTTAACCACAAGACTATCAGTGGTAACTGTTAGTATTATTCCCGGCAATCCTCCCCTAAACTTATGATTTGTCTGCAAATCAATAAGTTTCTTCAATCTTCATTAATTCCAAGTATTTGGGGAATTCTTTCAAACACTTCATCTTCTTCTCAATGCTTGAATAGCCCTTGAACATTGATCTTGAAGCCTGTGTAACAATGCTCTGACTTTCTCACTATCTTCATGAAATCTTATAGTAGTACACGGCATCACATGAGAGTTCCAACTCGAGTGGATATTCTTTCTCGGCAAGCATGAATGCATCTACTCCATTTCTTTGTAGAAACATGATGAACTTCACATGAATCATAGTAGAACCATTTAGTACCAGGACATGAATATGAGAATTTCCAGAAATCATCATTAACATCTGCTTCATAGAGCCTTCTAAGATTAACCCATAACTGCATCTCCTTCATATCTTTGAGATCTTCATCATCAAACCTTTCTTGAACTAACTTCCATAGTGTATCAAGATCATCTCTGTCAAAAGATTTGATGAGATCTTCAAACTGAATAAATGATGAAGTTTCACCACCTAGCCTTGTAATCTTCCGTGTTGGAGCAAAGTTACTAGTAGTAAAAACTTCCCAGTCAATGATAGGATGTCTAACTTGCAGTGGTTCAGGGTAAAAATCTTCTTCTTCTATCACAATCATCTTAGTCAGGTTGTTCTTGATGAACTTCTCGGTTGGAACTTCTTGTTCTTCAGCAAACTTTGTCTTCTTAACAGACTGAGAATCACTGTCTTTGGCCTTTCTCTTCAAATCAGGAAACCTTCTTGCTTCTTCAGAGTCCATTGGAATGAAATCTTTATCTTGTCTTTGAACTCTGTAGTAGATACTTTCAACTTTATCATCAGACATTCCTTTGAATTGATGTCTTTTCCAGCCGCCAACATTGCAATAATAAGTCTTCATGTATGCAATAACTTGTACCTTAGTTGGTTGCCTTGGTTTCTTTTAACCTTTTCTGACTGAACTAATTACCTCTTGAAGTGCTTGATTATTCTTCATCTGATCAAAGTCCTTTAACTGAGTTGTTCTTTGTTCTTCAGTTAAAGACTTATCTGCAACTAGGTCAATTGCTTTCTTCTTGATCACTGGATCATTTGTAATCAAGAACTCAATTTCTTCTTCAGTAGGTACATAACTGAACTCTGGAGTCTTCTCTCTTAATCTTGTAGGTGGAATAGTGGAAAATGGATCTTCTATTGGATCTTCCATTCTATCCAGCCTTTTAGTCTCCATAAAGCTTGCAATCTCCATTTCTTCAAGCTTTTTTCTTTCTTTGAAACCTTTCTTCTTGTTTGCTTCTTGCTTTGCATAACAGCTTTACCTTTGTCTTTCTTTAGTTTATCAATTTCTTCACTTGCAGTGGCAATATTTGGCTCTGCAGTGGAAATTGGATCAATGATAAAATCATCAGTTGCAGTACTAAAAATGTCTTGATCCAGTTGCTCTTCTTGAGTATCAGCTTCCTCTGCACCTTTACTAGAAACACATTCATCTTCAAAATCAATTCTCCTCCCTTGAGTTCCAGCATCTGTTTTCCTCCCCTGTTTGGGAGAATTTCCCAAATCTTGATCAAAATCAGCTGAATCACCATCATTAGGTGAGGATGAAGATGAGATCACCAACTTTTCAGTTTTCTTCTTCCTTTTTAACCTCTGCAACTCTTCTTTCAAGGTCTGAATCTCCTCTTGCAAGTATGTAATGTCCTTGGCATCTTTGGTTCTTTACATGTGCCAGGTCCTTTTGTAGAGATTCAACCTGCTTGGCTAATTTTGTACACAAAACCATCAATTCCAATTGTTGCCCACTGCCCTCATCACTTCCAACTGTGTGACCTATTGGGAGAGGTGAATCATGGGGCAATGACTCAGATTCCTCCCTAGTTGGACTAGGTTGAAGTCTAGAACCACCACTGCTTGTTCCTAGACCAAAAGGTTCAGAAACATGTTGTGTTGTAATGAGAGAAGTTGGCTGTTTGCGCCTCCTCTCATAGGTGTGAGAAACAGGTGGAGTATAATCAATGTTTGGAACAGAGATTATGGGTGAGTTTTGTTCAGGTGAAATCTTTGCAAGCATTTGAAGAAAGAGAGGTGTGAAAACCATATTGCCATCTTTGTTCAGGTTTTGAAAAACTTTAGGCTTGAGGCAACGGATTTTATAAACATTAGTATGGGGTTGCAGTTGAAACTCATTTAGCACTGCTTGCACAAACCTTGGATACATCAAAAATTTTGTTGAACTATTTACATTGCCTTGCATACTTTGAAAAATATATTTTGACCAATTGAAAGTCCTATCTAAAGCTAGACAAACCAAAGGGTAAGCCATGGTTGAACTGAATTGTTCATAAGAGGTTTTCTTAGGACTTAGGCAATGCAAAAGAGTATGTATCAAAAATCTCCAATGGGGACAAAAACCACTCTTTTTGAAAGTAGCCTTTTTATCAGTGGTATCATACCCCATGGATGAAAGATGTGTATGAATTTCAGGCATGGTTAATGTGATGATACCATTGAGATCATCCAATTGGAGAATTCTCCTTAAGGATGCCTCAGTAACATCAATGGTTACTGATGAGTGTGTAAATACTCATCATTTTGAGTCAAATCTGAACTGCAAAACGTCTAAAAATGCTCAGAAATGCATCAAAATACTGAAAATATTCCAAAATTACATTTTATATGTTTCAGATGCAAAATGTTTAAAATCAGATGAAAATTGAGCAAAGTTTGCAAAATTGGCGATTTCAGTCCCCAAGTTTCAAAAGTTGTCAAAAGCATCCCTGAGCACATAATTTCAAAAGAAAAATCACCAAAGGTCCTTTTAAAATCATAAGTTGTCAAATTTAGTCCTTTGGTGAAAAATATAAAAAGTTTGAGAAAATTACAAGTTTAGTCCTTCAACTTTTAAAATTGGCAGAAATGGCCCCTGAAAAATTGCAAAATGTCAGCTTTGGTCCTTGTACTTTTGGAACTTGTCATTTTCAGCCCTTGGAACAAGTTTGATGAATTGGCAGCAAAGGTCCTTGGTATTTCGAGAATTGCGGCATTAGTCCTTGAAGTATTAAACCTTTTATCACTTTTGGACCCTATCATAACTGCCATTGACCCCTGCCTTTTCCCATTTGACCCCTGCCAATACCTCTTTTTGACCCCTTGGTCAAATTAAGTCAAAAAACAGAAAAAGGCGCCTGTACTGTGCACCTTCTCCCACATGTTGCCTGCTACTTGCCTCCACCTCTCCCATCACCTTTTATCCTGCCCACCACCACCCTCATCATCACTAGCCCCCACAATTAATGCCACCCCCCTACTTGCCTATATCACAGGCAACAAGTCAAATCATTGTTTCCCGCCAAAATTGATAAATTGGCCTAGAATACTCAAAACTCAACCATTGGCTCTAAGGAGTGGTGGGAATCAATCAGAAGGCCACGTGGAACACATTGGGTGTATAAAAAAGGGAAGAAGAAGGCAAGAGAAGTAGTAGTTAACTTTTATTTTTCACATGTATGTCGTATTTTTAATTTCTTAGTCTTAAAAAGGTTTTCAGTTGTATTTTCAAGTTTAATTGTATTAAGTACAAGTATTTTAGTGTATTGCAAGTTTTCTTAAGTATCAATTCAAGCTTATGTTAAGAATTCATGTTTTAAGCTCACTGTTGAAACTTTCCATTTTAAAGTCTCATATCAAAGGTTCAAATAGCTTATTTTTCAGTTCCATCAGGCTTATATAAGCTTAATATAGCTTTTTACAAGCTTAAGTTCAAGTTCCATGCACTTTTGGAGTTTGGTCAAGAAAAGTCAAAAATGGGTAAAGCGATGCTTGAAAAGGGTAAAAATTGATGCGGGCATGGATTTGGGGTGAATTGATTATTTGGGTTGGATTTGATAGGTTAGTGGTCTTGGGTTCACAGTTTGCAAGCCATTGTGGCTTTGGACCTTTGTAAGTGATTTTCTCAAATTCTTGCATGTAATGTATTTGTAGTCACAATCTGTTAAAATCTGTTGGAATAGTAGTATTTAGGTTGTCTTAGCTTAGTTTGATCATAATCTGTGCTTGTCTAGTGTTAGCTTAGTTTTAATTTGTTAATCAGTGTACTAAGGGTGTGTTTGGTTTACTTGTCATAACGATCTCAGAGGTATAAGCAGTAGTTTATTTCTATTGGTTCATGTTCATTAAGCTTATTTGAGCTCATTTAGGTCATAAAAGCGCACTTGCAACTCCAAAAGTCAAAATTGCTTTTGAATCGTCTCACTTGCTCACTGTTGGAATTTGGGATTTGCAGATCATTGTTTTGTGTTTAGAAGTCAATTACATAGCTTGCATTAGTGTTATCATGTCATATTACTTCAACATCAGTCAATAAATTGGATTCAAAATCCATTTTGGTCAAAGTTCATCAATGTTGTCAAAAGTCAAAAATTAGAAAACTTGTTTTGACCCCAACTGCAAGGATTTTTCCTTGACTCATTTTTAAGTCAAATCAAGTGAAATTTGTTACTTTATAAACTTCAGTTCGTGTTCTTTCTTATCACCATTTTAGTATAATTTTACAAATTTTTAAAGGTTTCAAAGCGCTTCTCAATAAGCTCTTAGTTCCCTGCTCGTGTCGGTGATCTGAGTTTTTCTCAGATATTGCTTGAGGGGTGGCACAGGGAACTTATAAGAGCTTGGAAAGGTCTGATTTTTGGTTTAAACTTAATTAGCCAGGTCTACTTTAGGTCCCCATAATTTGTTTCTAGTTTCTAGCTTAATTGAGGGCTTATTCTGTGGGTGCAATTAGCCCTCGAGAACTGTTCTTAGCACTTAAATCAAATTAGCCAAATCTTTGCAAATTGTGATTCTGAAGTTATAGCCTATTGTTTTAAGTTGCATTAGAGTAGTTTTATCATATTACATCTTAAGTGATCAATTGGTGGCTTGTTGTTTTCATTTAGCTTTTTGAAGTGCTTATTTTTAAGCACTTTCCACATCAGTTTCTATTTCTTGCAAATAAGCATCTGTTTTTCCAATTTTCCTAGCTTCCTTATATAATTTTAGAGTTTTCCTGAAATTTTCAGATTTTTCTAAGTTGGTTTGCTATTTTTCTTAATTTAAATTAGTTTTTAAGCATTTTTAATTAGCTTTAAATACAAAAAATTAAGAAAAGGTTCAAAAAAATACTTTTTCATTTTTCTTAAGTTTAGATAAATATAAAAATTAAAAAAAGTAATTTTCTAGATTTTTCATAGTTTATTTTGTAATTTTTAATAATTTAATTAGTTTTAAATAGTTTAAAATCCATAAAAAATAGAAAAATATTCAGAAAAATATAAAAATAGTTTTGAAAATTCTTTTCTGTTATTTTAGACTTTTCCAAGTCATAGTTTTATTTTTCTAGCTTTATTTCCTAATTTCTTGTATTTTAGGTTATTATTTAATAGTTAAAATTAGTTTTTAATTAATAATAATTAGATAAATAGTTATAAAAATAATTTTCTTTTTCTTAAAAGTTTCTTATATCATTAGGTTTGTAAAAATATAATTTTCATATTTTTAGGGTTAATATTGTGTAAGTTTCACGTTTTGTTTTATGCAACGTAGTTTTAAATTAAGTTTTATAAAAACATAAAAATAAAAACATTAGTTTAAAATAAGTGATAGTGTTTATTTAACATAGTTTATTTTTTGAATTTCCTTTAATTTGTAAACTCTTTCTCTGTAGTTATAATCAAATCAAATCTCTGTATCTATTCAAATCTTCTCGATCACTAAACGTTTGAATATTCTCGCGGGCTCGTTGGGACATAACGACACGGGAAACACTATACTCTCCTGGACTTCATTGCATTTGTGCTTAACCTGTTTTAAGTTTGTTACGGTCTGCCATTCACAAGTGGCAGGCTTGAGTGATAAAACTTGACGGTTTTGCGCAAATCAGTTACCCCATCCACAGTGGCTCTAAGAGCATCCACTGTTTCATGTGTATCTCTATGGTCAATGGTTATGGGTGAGCAGTCCAAAACTGTTTGCTTTGAGAGATATAGATTGTGGGATTTAAAAGTAAAGCATACCTTATATGGTTAGAATTAAGAAAGTCCACAATCTGGTGAAAAACAGGGCCACTCTTCTCGTTTGACTTTTGTATGTATGCCACTTGGTTGTGCTCATCTGCAAAAGTGATAGGTGTCATAGAATCTTTTGATGAAAAATAGATTGTGTCAGTATGAATTGTATAAAGAACTCGCCAATTGAGAGAAAATATATAAAGATTTAGGGTTTTAGAGTTTTGCGCATGAAAGACTATCTAAGGAAAATATTTATCTTAAGAAGATAAATTATAAGTAGGAAAGTAGATAATCTTCTAAAAATTTACCCTATTTATATATGGAAAGTAATTAACTCTCAACCGCTAGTAAAAATTTAATTCTGAACACAGCTTGTAACCTAGAACAAGTGGTAAAATAACACTGCTGGAAAGCGTGAACTAGCGGTGGGAATTTTTCACAAAGTTTTTCAAAAGAAGCGTGGTAAAGAAAAACATTTAAAAATTTGACCGCCTTTATCATAGTTTTTAGCAAACTACCAGCTATCAATGGATTTGATATGTCTTTACCATGAACTATTTGCTATGGACTAGCCAACTCTTAATCATAAAGAATATGGTGAGTTGATAACCATATAGTTTTTGGTAAACTATCAACCATAAACGGATTTGTCAAGTCTTTACTAGTAGCCGTTTGCTCTGGACTAGTTGATTCTTATGTGGTTTAGACATGGTGAATCAATAACCATTTGTTGTGTATCTCAGTTATACACCTTTTAAGATCAACTCCCATCTATGCTGCATAAAAGTTATTGAACAAGAAAAACCACAAGCACAAAACATATACAAACTTATACAACAATATTAGTACCCAGAGACTTCCACTCAACACCAAAGATCATTAGACACAAAAAGTTTATGGATTTAGCATGCCAATACTTGTTACAAGTCTTGAAATCTACCCACATCAAGTCCTTTTGTTAATAAATCAGCATAGTTGTCATAAGTATGGATTTTGACAACTTGAATTAGTCCTTTTTCATAACAGTCTCTTATGAAATGGTGTCTAATTTCAATATGTTTAGTCTTTGTGTGTTGAACTGGATTCTTAATAATGCAAATAGTCTTTGCTATTTTCAATATGAATGATGGTATTCATGAAATTGTACCCATAGACCAAAAGTTGATTACGAAGCCATAGAACTTGAGCACGACAACTTGCATAGCCACATACTATGCCTCGGTTGATGAATTAGCCACCATTGTTTGTTTCTTGCGCCATGACACTAATCAAGGTTAAGAAATTGGCATACCATTTGTTGTAGATTTTCTATCCAAACTAGCTCCAGCATAGTCACTATCTGAGTAAGTAAACAAATCTAGAGGAGAATCTCTAGAGTACCACAATCCCAGAGTAGGAAATGCTTTAAGATATAGAAAATCTTTTTCATAGCGATCAAGTGAGAGAACTTGGGAGTGACTTGAAACCTTGCAGGCACACTGCAAACATAATATATGGTCTAGATGATGTAAGATAGATCAAAGAACCAATCATAGACCTATACATGTGCACATCAACTGCTTCACCACTATTTTCCTTCAAGAGTTGATGTGTAGTCTTGTCTGAGGGGTCTTTGGATGACTTTGCATAAGTGAACTTGAACTTCCTTAGTATCTCAGCCACATATTTATCCTGATTTATGAAAATACCATATGGCCTTTGTTGTACTTGAAGTCCCAAAAAGAATGTGAGTTCACCCATAGAACTCATCTTGAATTCTTCCTTCATTAGCTTCTTAAATTCTTTGCACATCTCTGTCTTTGTAGATCCAAAAATGATATCATCAACATATACCTGAACTAACAAGATATCATTCTTGTCTTTCTTGATGAACAAAGTTTGATCCACTCTGCCTCTATGAAACCCATTATCAAGAAGATAAGTAGTTAAGGTTTCATACCATTTCCTTGGTGCCTGATGCAAGCCATACAAAGCTTTAACTACCACTGTACACTTTATTAGGAAAGTCAGGGTCTTCAAAGAGGTTGAGAAACATAAACCTCCTCATCAATCTGCCCATATAGAAAAGTACTCTTTACATCCATTTGATAGACTTTAAAGCCCATAAAGGATGCATAGGCTAAGAACAGCCTGAGTGCTTGAATTCGTGCAACTGGGGCAAACACTTCTTCATAGTCAATACCCTCATCTTGAGTGTATCCTTGAGCCATAAGCCTAGCATTGTTTCTGATAACAATTCCTCTTTCATCCTTCTTGTTTCTGAACACCCATTTAGACCCTGGAAATTACACTTGATGGATCTAAACACACACCTTGTGTTAGTGATATTTTGAATTATATTACTAAGCACGCGGAATATACTCAGTAATACTTAGAAGACAAATGTAAGTAAATAAGAACAATAAACACAAAGCTCCAATGTTATTAAGAAATAATACGAGTGATCTTGCTTATCACTAGGGTTACACCTTGAAGCTAATATGAATAATAAGTTATTCTTAATTCTAAGCAATGACCTAGGATCTCCTTTTATAGCACAAGGAGTCCTTTACAAGATAAGTATAAACCTAACAATATAGAATATACACACGATCTTTTCTATACTTATCAATATATGAATACTAAACAATCATCCTAATTGGCGGTAATATTAGTCTTGGCGGTGGGAATGAATTTCCTTGCTAGTGTAAACTTTATCAGTGTTAACCACAAGACTATCAGTAGTAACTGTTAGTATTATTCCCAACAACACATATAATCCATCAGTTTCTATGTCACTATCTCAAGAAGCGCCTGCTGCAGATCACTCATCATCATCCTTAAATCCTCAATCTTCAAGTGTACATCATGGTAATGTTACTGCCTACTCTGATGGAGATAACCCTTTGCCACTCCGGAAGATGCGTTTGAAAAATCTTTGCCTCGATCCATCATCAGAACCATTTTCATCGAGGGGACCCCAACTCTGCTACTTAGGTTCCTCAACAGCGATGACCAAGAGCATTTCAGAAAATGGACACATGATCATCCATTGGACAATATCATTGGGAACCCATCTCGTCTGGTATCCACTTGTAAACAAATTGCCACAGATGCCTTATGGTGCTTCTTCAGTTTTGTATTATCAAAGATTGAACCTAAAGATGTCAAAACAACAATGTAGAGGACAAGCTGGTTTAGTGCTATGCAAGAAGAAATCCATGAGTTTGATCGTCTTGATGTGTGGGAATTAGTACCAGCTCCTGATTGTGCTATGATCATTGCTCTCAAGTGGATCTTTAAAGTAAAACTTGATAAACACGGTGATGTTCTAAAAAATAAGGCAAGACTAGTGGCTAAAAGATACCGACAAGAATAGGGTATTGACTTTGAAATCTTTACTCGGTTGCAATTGAGGCTATCGAATCTTCTGGCTAATCTTTGCTAGCAAGAACATGATAGTTTATCAGATGGATGTAAAGACTGCGTTTCTGAATGGGGGTCTCAAAGAAGTAGTCTACATCAGCCAACCCGAAGGTTTTGTGAATCCAGAGCATCCTACCCATGTCTATCGGTTGAAGAAGGCCCTTTATGGTTTGAAACAAGCTCCAAGGGCATGGTATGATACCCTGTCAAAGTTTCTCTTAACCAATGGATTCAGTAAAGGAGTAGTTGATCCCACATTGTTCACCAGAAAGTTAGGCAAACACTTATTTCACGTTCAAATCTATGTTGATGATATTATTTTTGCCTCGACTGACCCTAATGGATGTGACCGTTTTTCAAAGGAGATGTGCTCCAAATTTCAAATGTCTATGATGGGACAAATGTCATTTTTCTTGGGATTACAAATTTCACAAAGTCCCGAAGGCATTTTTACTAATCAATCTAAATATGCAAATGAAATTTTAAAGAAATTAGGATTTAATTCTTGTGGCCCTGTTGATATTCCCATGGTGGGCGCGCACGGATGAGGACCACTCGAGGATCATGGTTGATCAAGCGAAATATCAAAGTATGATTGGATCACGATGTACATCCTGACTAGTAAACCTGATATTATTCAATGTTTTTGTATGCATGTGTGCTAGATACGAGGCTAAGCCTACAAAAAAGCACCTTGAAGCGGTTAAACGGGTCTTTCGGTATATCCAAGGAACCATTAACGTGGGACTTTGGTATCCAAAGGACACCAATATGTCACTAACAGCATATGCAGATGCAGACCATGCAAGGTGTAAAGATACACGTCGAAGCGCTTGAGGTGGTGCTCAATTCTTGGGAGATAAATTATTAAGCTAGTCTTCAAAGAAACAAATTAGTACGTCTATAGCCTCTACAGAGGCAGAATACATAGCCATGTCATCTTCTTGTGCTCAAATCCTATGGATGAGATCACAATTATCTGACTGTGGCTTTGAATTCAACAAAATCCCTCTGTATTGTGATAACATAAGTGCCATTGCTCTCTGCTGCAACTGTTAGGATTTATAAAATCCACTTTTTAAAGTGTCGGTCACCTCAAGTATATGTAAACGTTAGAAAGCTCGTAGTCGTAGTTATTTAATGTTAGTTAGTATTTAGTTAAGTAACACCGTGGAGGAAGGTTGGGTCTTTACCCACTGTATGCCTGATCCACAGCCCGTAGGTGGCGTTTTATGTAAGGTACTATAAATACCCTTTACGTCCCAAGGTAGAGGGTTGGAGCTCATAATAAGATTTTACTTTCTCTCTCTAAGTTCCCTAAACCTCTAAACTTTCTCTCTCTAAAAACCTAAAGTGTACGCCCCTTTAAACATGGTTTGATGTGTTTGTGAAATCCAATATGTAACAATTGGTATCAAGAGCCATGGTTTGATCATCTCTCTTACATGTTCTTAGATTTCTAGTGTTAAAGTTTGGATTTTGATTGTAATTTTGTGTTTAGAATCATTATAAGTGCTTAGGCTTTGATTTGGAAGGCTTGAATCAGTGTGGTTGGGTTAGTTTTGGATTGAAAAGTATTGTTTTTGAATTTTACAGCGACTTGTCTTTGTTGTGTGAAGCGACTTGAGCACTAAGAGGTTTGTCTTTTGAGACAAAATGACAAATAGTACAAAGTAGTGGTCATACTGTTTTGTCTAGCGAGTTGTCACTAGCGACTTGTCCATATAGCGAGTTGTTTCTATAGCAACCTCTGTGTCTAGCGACTTGTCACTAAGCGATTTGTCTTCATAGCGACTTGTGTCACTAGCGACTTGTTCTTCTAGCGAGTTGTTACTCTAGCAACTTGTTACTAGCGACTTGTCTTCATAGCGACTTGTATCACACAAGCGACTTATATCTCAAGCGACTTGTCCCTTGAGCGACTTGTATACCTAGCGACTTGGTGCAAAGCGACTTGGTGACTAAGCGACTTGTCTTCAAGGTTTGAAGCGACTTGTTAATTTATTGTTTCTGATACGGTTTTCTCTTGATTTAGTAAAATTCTGTGAAAGAATCTATTTCCCGGTTCAAACATAGAGTTATAAAATCCCGTGAAATCTGTAATCATGTCTACCAACGTGCCTACAATCATCTCTTACAGGAGGACGTTCAAGCAGTGGATCGATACTCCTCCACCTATGCTTGAGGTAACTGATTATGACTTATGGGCTCAACGAATTAGGTTGTATTGTTTGGGAAAGGAAAATGGGGTTAACATTCTCAAATCAATTGATGAAGGACCTTATCGGATTGAGACTACAAGAGACACACTTGAAACTGCTGCGGATGGTACAGTGATCTTAGGTTTGGACAGACCAAAGACGTATGATGAGCTCAATGATAAGGAGAAAAAGAGATATGATGCTGATATTAGGGCTTCAAGCATTATACTGTGGTCTTCCAAAAGACATCTACAAGTTAATCAATCATAACTCTGAAGCCAAGGCAGTTTGGGACAATGTTAAGATGCTTCTCTTTACAATTGACCAAAGAAGACATGGAATCTCAATTGTATGATGATTTTGAGAACTTTGAAATGAACCCTGGAGAAAGTGTCACTGAATACTATGTGAGGTTCCACAAACTTGTGAATGATATGAGGAATATCAAAATGACCATGCCAAATATTCAGCTCAATTCAAAGTTTGTGAACAACATTAAACCCGAATGGCACAAATTTGTCACCTCAGTTAAGTTAACCAAAGGATTAAGGAACACCAACTATGAGCAATTGTATGCTTTCCTACTTCAGAATGAGAAGCATGCTATGTTTGAACGAATGATTCTTGAAAAGTTCAAATCTAATTAGGGAGAGGCAAGCTCATCAAATGACTCAACAGCATTCTACACAAATGTAGGAATTACCACCAAAGCCTCTCAAGTCATACCAATGGGTAACGGTAACCACAAGCTCATTCTAGATCCAGCATATAAGCCTCCAGACTCAAACACAATCATGGAACATTTCATCAATCAACGGGCTCTTATGGTTAAGCAAAATCTGAACCTCACTCCACACACTAACAATGAGATCAGAATTGCATCCAATCTACACAATCATGCTATTGTCAGAGATGGTAAGATCATGGTGCAACCAAAGGCAAGGAAGACAGTATGAACAAGGAAAGGGTGAAGTAGGTGGAGGGTATGTGGCTAATCAGAATCGTAGAAGGAATGGAAATCAAGGACAAGGAAAGCCAATCAAGTGCTACAACTGTGGTGGTGAAGTACATATTGCAAGGAACTGCACATCTCCAAAACGCCCTCAAAATGCAGAGTATTTCAGGGACAAGATGTTGTCAGCGAGCTCGGGACAATGGAGCGGTTTTGAATGAAGAAGAGTTGCTGTTTCTTGTTGAGGGAAATGCCAAAACATATGATGCTGATGTAGATGAGCAGCCAATTCTGGAAATAGGTCACAATCATCAAAATGCCTTTCAAGTTGTTAACTGTGATGCACATGACTTTAATGTCGATGATGAACCTACTGCCCAGACAATCTTCATGGCTAGAATTTCACCAATGGTCTCTCCAAAGGTCTCATCACAACAACAGGCTGGTCCATCCAAAGATTCAATCATTTCAGAGGTATTAAAACTATACGATGAAGTTGATGAGCAAAAGATACATAGCAAAGTACAATCACTTAAAACTAATGAATCAGATATAGATAATGTGGATAATAGTAATATTGTCCCATATGATCAATATGTGATACAAAGTGAAAGTGAGATTGTACCAAGTGATGCATCTTCTACAGTCAATGATGACTATATTTTTGATGAATACACCGCATGTGCCCCTGATGATTCTGTTATCTCCGAACCGAATGCCTATAAAGAACAAGTTGCCATTTATGAACAATTTGCTAAGTTTGAGCTAACTACCCGTGAGCAGGAAATGGATGACCAAATGCGTACAATTATTAGAAAAAGTAATTTTAGGGAAGAAATATTAAAACAAGAGCTAGATTCCTTAAAAGACAAACTAAACAAAACTGTTAAGCAAAAGCAAAAACTTCAAGAAAATGTCAAAGTGCTTAAACAGGAATTTAATGCTAAGGAATCAAAACTTTTAACTGATTTTTCCAACCTAAGAACTTTGAAAAACAAGCTTGAAAATAGGTTGTACGTACAAGGGAATACCATTCAGACTGCTCACATGATCACTAAGCACAGAGTCTTAAGCGATAAGCATAGTATTCTCCTAGTAGAGGAGCCAAATCCCGAGTACTGTAAAAAGGCTAATGCTTTCCATACAATTGTATATGATGGTAATGTGATCCTCAAGCCTAGGCAAACACCATCATGTATTGGAAGCACGGAAGAGGATAGAAAATTAGAAGATGTCTCTAGGGAGAAAATGGATAAGAAGCTAAAAGATCTTGAGTGTAAAAAACAAAACATAACGATCAAACCCCATGATTACACAAAAGAAAATTGGATTTCCCTGAACAGGTTTAAGCCTCAAACTTAATTAACCCCAGAACAAGTTTTTTGGAAAAAGACATGGATAAGCAAAAAGCAAATGTACTTGTTGAAACAAACACTCCCTTAGGAAAGTGCCTCCCATCGTGTATCCTCGAATACACCAATGCATTTAGTTCCTAGAACTATTCCCACTAAGAGCAAGACCTTAATCAGCCTATATGTTGTTTATCAACTATTCATTGATTTTGAAAAGACATGTAAGAAAAGAATCATACCTACAAGGATAACTGAAGGGAGAGGGTTTTGAGCAAACTAAAGAATGCTATTTAACTGAAGTCATGCCTTTCTTTAAACAATTAAAAATCAATTTGAGAGTCTTCAAAAGGGGATAGACTCAGAGATTAAAGAAATGGAAAAAGAATTTGATACAATGATAGTTGAGGTCAATAATTATGAACGGGAACTTAAATATAATGAAATTGAAAGAAAGAATCTGCATATCTTAAATGAGAACTTGATTTCAAGTTGTGTTGCTCAAGATGTGTTTTATCTTGTTACTAAGTATTCTATTACTGCTTCTCAATTTCATGAATTATCTGTTGCTTTGAAAGTTTCCCATGATCGTATCATTGAGCTTGAAAACAAAAACTCAAAACTAAATGAGAAAATTGACTAGGATGATCACGATAATTTGGCAAAACACTTTTTAAGTTGGAATTTGAACATTTTGATTTGAAACTAAAATATCAACATCTCAAAGAAAATGTTAAAACCTCAAACATCAAGATATCCTCGGATGTTCCAGAGTTTGATGTAGTTTTTAAAATAAAAAAACCTGTAACACGATCAGAAAGTTAAAAACCCAAATTTCACAATTAAAGGGTGAAAAGAACAATGTGACTGACTCCCAAATACCTCCTTCTTTAGATTCTCAATTTTCTCAAAACTTTCATCTTCAAAACATCATTAACGTATTACAACAAGAAAATGAGAGTTTTCTAGAAGAAAATGAAAAGGTCAAACGACATTTCAAAGAGTTATACGATTCAATGAAAGTCACTCGTGACAAAAACAATGAAAAAATAATTTTGTTACAAAAGGAAATTGAGAATCTGAAGAGTCAGGTAAAAAGGAAAATGCCACTTGTCTTTAATGAGAATGTTGCATCAAAGTCATCTGCAGATTCTAAATATACCGTGACTGTTAAATACATTCCTCCTCATCTTAGAAATAACGAACTTGTGTTTCCTAACTATTTATGTCACCTTAAGGATAGTCTAGAATGTCTCCGTGAGATTGTAGAAGAGGATCACATAAATAAGCCACTTGATAGTGAAATTAGGTATGCATGCTTATATGCCAAACGATCTCAGGAGCTGTTAGAATGTTAAGAGCAACATGCCCTAAATCCTTATGTGAGAAAGATAAAGCTGTGATGCCTTGTTCTATGCCTAGTGCTAAGTATGAAACCCATTCTATGCAAAAAGCCAAGCATATGAGCTTTGATGTGCCTATAAGTAGTTCAGATCCCAGCACTTCTAAACCTGAAATGCAAAAAGTAGCAAAATCAACTAATGTTCCCATTCCCTCTACAGGAGTAAAAAATGACACCAAAGCGAGCGTGTCAAAGCCTCAAGGCAATACAAAGAATGATAGGACCTTGCAAGCTAGGAATGTTCAGTGGAAGAGAGTAGAAGATCACCTTAGGAAGAATGAAACTATGTTGAATAAAACGAATCGTGTTGATTCTAGTGTTAGCTCTAAGCATGATGTAATTAATGCGAATTCTGATACTTTTGGCAAAACATGTAATGATGATTGCTTGGTTTCTATTACTAATCATGTATGTGGTGTGAATGATTTGATTAATTCTGTTAAATACCCAGTTAAAATCGTTAATGCCAAAAATCATGCTAAGAAGGCTAGAAAGCAATTGTGGAAGAAGGTTAGAAAACATTGGAAAACCACGGGGAGAAAATTTAATAATGTAGGTTATCAGTGGATACCTACTGGCTGCAAATTTAATCTTAATGAGTTGTGCCCTAAATTATCGAAGTCAATGCCCATTAGGAAATGGATGCCTATCGGTAGAACTATTCCTTTAAGAAGTGAACACACTTTGAATAGGTCTAATGCGTACACTAGCAGTGCATCTATTCCTAATGATTCCATTGATTCTGCTTCTGATGTGGGTGTTTCAATCACTGTTACTAACCAAATGGAATCCATTCTTGCATGGGGATCCCAATTATCCAGTTATACAACTCTTGTTCCAAGCATATGACTCAGGTCGTTAAAATTGTTCTGTGGTACTTGGACTCAGGCTGTTCCAAGCATATGACTGGAGACCGCTCGCGGCTCATGAACTTCGTGAGTAAATTTATTGGGACTGTTAGATTTGGGAACTATAATTTTGGTGCAATTATGGGCTATGGATATTATGTTGTTGGTGATAGTGTAATCTCCAGGGTATATTATGTTGAAGGTCTTGGTCATAACCTGTTTTCTGTTGGCCAATTTTGTGATTCCGATCTAGAGGTGGCTTTTAGAAAACATACTTGTTTCGTTAGAGAACTTAATGGTGTGGAACTTTTAAGAGGAACACGTGGTTCAAACCTATACACTATCTCTATCGAAGACATGATGAAGTCTTCTCCAATCTGCTTATTGTCAAAGGCTTCAAAAAAAAAGTCATGGTTATGGCACCGTCGTCTCAATCACTTGAACTTCGGCACCATTAATGATCTTTCCAGAAAGGAGCTTGTAAGAGGCTTACCCAGATTAAAGTATGAAAAAGATCATCTTTGTTCAGCATGCCAATTAGGAAAAAGAAGGAAATATGCCCACAAACCCAAAACCGCAAACTATGTTATAGAAGTTCTTCATACTCTTCATATGGATTTGTGCGGACCGATGAGAGTGCAAACGAGAAATGGGAAGAAATATGTATTAGTCGTTGTTGATGATTACTCTCGATTTACTTGGGTTAAGTTTTTGAGGACAAAGGATGAAACTCCAGATATCATCATCAAACTTATCAAACAGCTGCAGGTTCGACTTAACAAGACTGTTAGAATTATTCGAACAGACAATGGCACTGAGTTTGTTAACAAAGACCTAAGTCAATTTTATGAAAGCATTGGAATCAGTCATCAAAGAAGTGTTCCACGCACGCCTCAACAGAACAGTGTAGTTGAAAGACGAAATCGGACCCTTGTTGAAGCTGCAAGAACTATGCTAATTTATTCAAAGGTTCCAATGTTTCTTTGGGCTGAAGCCATTGCCACTGCTTGCTACACCCAAAATTGTTCCCTCATACACACCACTCATGGAAAAACTCCATACGAACTTGTCCATGAACGAAAACCTGATCTCTCCTACCTTCGTGTATTTGGTGCTTTGTGCGATCCAACGAATAAAGGTGAAGATTTAGGTAAATTAAGAGCTAAGGTGGACGTTGGAGTTTTTGTGGGTTATGCATCAAACTAGAAGGGTTACCGAATCTACAACAAAAGAACTCGAGATATCATGGAAACTATTCACGTCACATTCGATGAGTCATGTGGGCAAATGGCTCCAGGACAATCAAGTTCTGGACCCGCATCACAACCTTCATTATGTAGTACTATTAGTTCTTCTGTTGTACTAAATCCCTCACCAGCAACTTCATATGTAACCCCTTCGAAAGATGATTTGAAGAAATTGTTTGATCCAATGTTTGATGAACACTATAATTCTATTGCTAATGATCATTCAAATCCATCAACAGAGGCTGCCCCTAACCCAGACAACGTAGATAACCCTTCAGTTTCTATGTCATTAAGTCAAGAAGCGCCTACTGCAGATCACTCATCCTCATCATCAAATCCTAAATCATCTAGTGTACATCATTGAAATGTTTCTGGCACCTATGAAGGAGATAACCCCTTTGCTACTCCCGAAGATGCTCCATTTGAGAACATATTTGCTCCTGAACCAACTTTAGAACCATCGTCATCAGGAGATCCAAACTCTGCTACTTTTGTTCCTCAACAACAACCACACGAACACCTTAGAAAATGGACACATGACCATCCATTGGACAACATCATTGGAAACCCTTCTCGCCCAGTATCCACTCGTAAACAATTGGCAACTGATGCCTTATGGTGCTTCTTTAACTCCAGATATCCAAGGTCGAACCTAAAGACGTTAAAACTGCCATGAATGAAGACAGCTGGTTCAATGTCATGCAAGAATAAATTCATGAGTTCGATCGACTAGATGTATGCTCTAAAGTGGATCTTCAAAGTAAAACTTGATGAGCATGGTGATGTGTTAAAGAACAAGGCTCGATAAAGGATACCGTCAAGAGGAGGGTATTGACTTTAAAGAATCATTTTCTCCAGTTGCACGTATCGAGGCAATCAGAATCTTCCTGGCTAACGCTGCAAGTAAGAACATGGTAGTCTATCGATGGATGTAAAGTCGCTTTTCTTAACGGATATCTCAAAGAAGTCGATATCGCCGCCAACCCGAAGGTTTTTGAATCGAGCATCCCACTCATGTATATCGCTTGAAGAAGGCTCTTTACGGTTTGAAGCAAGCTCCAAGGGCATGGCACGATACGCTATCAAAGTTTCTTCAATCTAATGGATTCAGCAAAGTTGCAGTTGATCCGACATTTTTCAACAGAAAGTCAGGCAAACACTTAATTCACGTTCAAATCTATGTTGATGATATTATTTTTGCCTCGACTGACCCCAATGAATGTGACCGTTTTTCTAAGGAGATGGGCTCCAAATTTCAATTGTCAATGATGGGACAAATGTCATTTTTCTTGGGATAACAAATTTCACAAAGTCCTGGAGGCATTTTTATTAATCAATCTAAATATGCTAATGAAATTTTAAAGAAATTCGGATTTGATTCTTGTGACCCTGTTGACACTCCCATGGTGGAGCATACTAAACTGGATGAGGACCACTCAGGGATCATGGTTGACCAAACTAAATATCGTAGTATGATTGGGTCCCTGATGTACCTTACGCCATGAGACCGGACATTTTGTTCGCTGTATGCATGTGTGCTAGATACCATGCTAAGCCTACCAAAAAGCACCTTGAAGTGGTTAAACGGGTCTTTCGGTATCTCCAAGGAACCATCAACATGGGACTTTGGTACCGGAAGGACACCGGTATGTCACTAACGACCTATGCAGATGCTTGACCATGCATGTTGTCAAGATACACGCGAAGCACGCCGAGGAGGTGCTCAGTTTTTTGGGTGATAAGCTTGTGAACTGGTCTTCAAAGAAACAAATGAGTACTTCTATATCCTCTACAGAGGAAGAATACATAGCCATGTCATCTTGTTGTGCTCACATCCTATGGATGAGATCCTAATTATCTGACTATGGCTTTGAATTCAACAAAATCCCTCTGTATTGTGATAACAAGAGTGCCATTGCTCTCTCATGCAACAATGTTCAACCTTCAAGAGCAAAGCATATCGACATTCGACATCATTTCATCAAGGAGCAAGTGGAGAACGGTGTGGGGGAACTATATTTTGTGAGGACTAAATATCAGTTAGCGGACATCTTCACCAAAGCTCTTCCCAGAGAACGTTTTGAGTTTATCCTTCCACGACTTGGTCTAAAGAGTCCACAACCGGAAATACTCAAACGTCTTCAAGAGGAAGACGAGGAGTAAAAGCTTTTCTTCATCCATCTCTTGTAAATATTTATTCAAAAAGCAAAATACAAAATTATAAAACCCACAAAAAGAAAATAGAAAAATATAAAATTTTAAAAAAATCCATAAAAAATCAGAAAAAGATATTTTTTTCCATCTTTTCTATTATTCGATTTCATCTACGGTCTTTGTGTTGTCATTCAAAGAGTGATACGGGTCTTTAGATGAAGTTCGAATGTACATAAAAATATTTATATATATATATATATATACATATATTTGAGAGAAAGAAAGAACAAAATGTTTATAGTCATTTCTGACTGTACCCCGTTTTAAAAGAAAGACCAGAGCCATGCTTTATCTCAAGGTAAAAATCTCATGATCTGATTCTAAAAACAAATGTTTGTCACCATAAAGACAAATATTTTCTTCACAAATATTTTTCCTTCTATAAATTCTTCTGAAAAATATTTGTTATCTAATGCAAACTAAATAGCTTTGAAAAATAACTCGGACACAATTTTTGAAAATCATCTGGACTTGACATTTATCAGAATCTCTATCTCTCAATCAACAACTTATGTCATTGATTGAGGGGGAGAACGATTTCAACTAAATCAAAAGGTTATTTGTCATACAATTGGTTCAGACCAAGGCTAATGTCATGTTTTCAAAAGATACTCAAGCATGTTTAATCGTTGGAGTTTAAAGTCTCAGATTTGATCCTTATCGGTTAAATGTTTTCATAAGCAAGTCACAATTCTCCTCAAAAGCTTTCAAAAAGACGATTTAAATCTATAGAGATCACAAATCTCAAATGACTTGAAAATTGTGATCGGGGGAGAATTTGTGATTTAAATTTGGATTTAAACTGATAATTCGACAAATAGTTTGTAAGTGATTAGCAAGCTCTCCTCTCTACATGTGCCAAACGATTTCAAATTTTCCATGCAAATGTTAAGGGGGAGCATCTGTATTAAACCAAAAAGGATTGAAATGTGATTGAATTGTCTCTAAGTGCAGGTTTTCCCTAATATGTGCAAAACACTTTCGAATCTAGATGCACATATTGAGGGGGAGCAACTTTTTGAAAACCACATCATTTCCCAAAATTACCTTTAACAAAGTATTCAAAAATACTAATTTTGATCGGAAAAGTGATGTTGATAGTTTTAGAAAATGTTAATCAAAGAAGTGAATTCTTCCTCTTGCCTCCATGTGCCAAATTGATTTCAATTATTCGATGCACACGTTGAGGGGGAGCCTTTTTCTAAAATATCAAAAACAATTCAGGTACAAAATGCTTTGATAATATATCACAAGTACCTGGATTGATTTTCAAATGGTTTTCAATTGGTCCTAATGGCAGAAGAACAATACCAAAAAAACTGACAAAATTTACTTTATGTATGAAGATATAAGGATGGTTAGGTTAGGTATTCGTTCCCACGATCTTGCCAGAGCCGGAGGGATCTACCCAGGGACAATCCACTAGATAGTGTAGAGTCTTTAGGTATGATGAAAAAAGGAGAAAAGTGAGAAATGGGAAGAGTGCGGACTGAGACAGAGCTAGTAACTGGAATAAACCAAACAAGGTTCTAGTTATGAAGTCTCAGTAAGCACTGAAGGGGTTGAAGAATGAAAAAGAATTGAATGTGAAAAGGGTGAAAAGAAATAGCCCTCCATTAATTCAACCTTAGGGCAGAAACCGGGTTCAATACATATTCTACTGGTTGTTACTAAGGTAACATCGGTATTGAAGACAATACATCATGGACCCAGTGACGCACTGCACTACATCTTCCCAAGCTACTCAAGTTCCTCTTAAAAGGACTTGTTTCATCCTCAAGGGGAACCTACATTATATATCGACTTTCTCTTAGAGATGGTTGATATTGAAGAAGGAGACCCTCTCCTTAGTCTCCAGCATAGGAACCAAATGTGCACTATTGAGTTTAGAGCCACGAGATCATCAATACTTTAAGAGTCCTACGCATTATCCTTGTGGTATTTCCAGAACATCTGAGTGATATGCTAACACATTCACAATGAATATGGAAAGCCTTCTAGAGCTAACACCAAACAAGCTCTTGGTAGGTGGCATGTGAGATCTATCCAATAGATCAAACTTGTGACAACTGGATTGAAACAATAGGGCGATTCACTCTTGAATCAACCTTAGTCCAGGAAATGGATTGACGGATGCCTTTGAAAAACTGGTCGTTGTGCTTAAAAATTCTTTTCTCTAGCACATCGACTGTGTATTAATGTTTCAAAATTAAAGGGTATTTATGATTGATTACTGATTTTCCATAAAACATTCGTTGTATTGCAAAACACTTTCAATTAAGCAATACACGATTGTTTTCATATCATTTTCATCAATCAGTGTATTTCAATTCGCTGGTTCACTCACTCCGTGTTGTCTTCTTTGAGACGTTCCGGTTTGAGAACGGCTAGAGCAGCGAAACCCCTGTCAAGGAGATTCTTGAATTATACCTAATCACAGTGCGATTTGTATCGATCAACGGGAACCGTGGGCCGTGTACCTCAATTCAACAAAAGTGATCAAAGACACTTTTGTACGCTTTATTACTAACTGTTGTATGCAGGTACACCTGGCGTTTACAGCTGATCAAAATTGAGAGGTCAATCCATTGCCGCATGCTCACACAACACATTTACTTCGAAATCATGATAAGTGCATCAATGTTGGGATATGAAGTGCTGAAGATTGACAAAGTACTGCAGAAAGATAAAGTACTGTAAACTACAAAGTACTGGAAAAAGTCAAAGAGTCAAAGTACTGCTAAAGATAAAGTCAAAGTACTGCTGTCGAAGTCAAAGTACTGCAAGAACAAAGAACTGTTTTATTCATAGAAAGTCTTGTAATTCTAGAATATTCTGTATTAGATTACTTGTCGTACAAGGATACAAATTATAAACCGACTAGGGTCATCCTTGAGCCTATAAAAGGATCCCTAGATTGGCATTAGAGGTACGAGTTCACAAGTTTAGAGTAAACGTATTAATAGAGTTTTAGAGAGAAGTTCGATTTTATTAGAGTTGTTAAAAGGTCTGCATAATAAGCAGAGTTAGTATTATTAATAAAATCGTTTAGAGTTAAAGTTATTCTTCTTAGCTTTGTTAAGTAAATTCCGCATACTTAATAGAGTTTGCTCAGTGTTTCTTTGTTAATAACTTAGGATTTATCCGAGGTTATTAAACCTTAACAAGCTATTTAAGTTAGTTTGGTTAGAGTACATCGATCCAACAAGTGGTATCAGAGCTTATGTGGAAACTCTGACTAAGAATAAAACCTAAAGATATCGACTGAAGCTGTTCCACCACCATCAATCACCTCACTCAGGATTCCAATCATCAAGAAGGGAGAATATGACCTATGGTGCATGAATATGAGGCAGTACATTGCCATTACAGACCATGCACTATGAAATGTAATTGTCAATGGTAATGAAGTAGTTCAAGAACCTGTGGAGATTGCTGGATAACCTAAACCACCCAAACCAGTCTTACCAGCAGCTACCATAAGGAATCAAGAGAAGGCTCTTAACATTCTCTTATCTCGCTATACCCGATGGACATCTATTGAAGTTTCATGATGCTAAAGATGCAAAGCAGCTCACGGGCAGCTCTCAAGACAAGATTTGGAGGGAATGAAGCCTCTAAGAAGATGCACAAAAATCTGTTGAAGCAACAGTTTGAAACTTTCATTGTTGGTAAAAGAGAGAGTCTTGATCTTTGCGCATATGATAGATTTCAAAACCTACTCAACATGTTGGAGTTATACAAGGCAGAAGTCTCTGTTGAAGATGCCAATCTGAAGTTCTTAAGAAGTTTGCCATCCACATGGCATGTGATAGCTACAATGATCAGAGGGCAACCTGGATTGGATACTATGGACTTTGATGATCTCTACAATCATCTTAAAGTGTATGAGCATGAGACGAATGGCCAATCAAGCTCAAAGACTCACAGTATTGCTTTTGTGTCATTTGAGAAGAGGGGCAGTACTTCCTCTAAAAGTACTGCTTCTCCTCAAAGTACTGTTGCTCAAAGTACTGCTGCTTACACACCTCCTCAGCAAGTCCCACAAACTACTACCATGCACTCAGATGAAGTTGTATGCTCTTTCTTTGCACAGCAAGCTTCTCTACCTGTCACTTATGAAGAAGATCTCTCACAGATTGAAGAGGATGCTCTTGAAGAAATAGACATCAGGTGGCAAGTTGCAATGATCACTGCAAGGATCAAGAAGTATATGAAGAAGACAGGAAAAAGTATTGACTTCAAACCAAAACAGGGAATCAAATTTGACAAATCCAAAATTGAATGCTTCAATTGTCAAAAGACTGGACACTTTGCTAGGGAGTGCAGGTTTGCTAAGTATCAAGCAAACAAGTTGACTGAAAAACCAAAGCTGGAGCTCAAAGAAATTCCAATTACTGAAACAAAGGCTTTGGTTGCTCAAGAGAAGTTATCGAGGTTGGAGGAGTGAAGAGTTTGATGATGAACCGGTGACTTACTTGTATGGTAGCGGGAAGAAGCAAATGAAGATTCAATGGAAGAATTGGACTTGAGCACGCTTTTGATGAGGAACCCGAAAATGCTTTGGGAATCGGAGATGGTTTTGGAGAATTTGATTGGAGCATGGAGAGTGAAGATGATCCTGTTCTTCTTGCAATGGTGGCTACTTCTTCAAGTTCACCCCCTATCTCTGAGGTATGCTCAAATTGTCATGATTTTTATCAAAAATTACTTGGCGGTTATGTGATTGAAAGAGATAATTGTGTTAGGGCTAGGTGCAAGTAGTGGTTATCAAATAACCTTAGAATCTATGGAAGCCAAAATATTATCACATGAAAATAATGAAGTAGCTTGGGCAGAAAAGTATGCACAACAGGACTATCAGTTAAAACTAAGTGAATGGAAATTAAAGTAAAATTTCTTAAATAGAGAAACTGGCTAAGGAAAGAGATGATTTGTTAGCTAAGTTTGCTGCTTGGGGTGAATCTGGACTTTCTCATGTTAGTTATGTTGAAAAACAGAGAAGAGCTTACATTAGAACTGGTCTAGGTTTTGGTATGGACTTTAGTAAAATAGAAGAAAACCCACCTAGTGATCAGGATGAAGGTGATTTTGAGGATATAACTACTAGTGATGATGAACTCATTAATTACGTAGACACGTCTAGTAATGAGGATTCAATTAGTGAACCACCTCCTGAGTATAAGAAAGACAATGGTTATCATGCAGTTCCCCATCCCACTGGAATTCATCAACCCCCTAGGCCAGATGTTTCTCGTTTTGGAGTAGACAGTCTAGAGTTTAGGAAAAAGCTAGTTGCTCAATCTAGGTCTGAAACCCCAAAGAAAACTGTTGAAAACAATGTTCAAAGTCAAGCAGTACCTTCAAATCAAAGTACTGCTTCACAAGCAGTACCTTCAGGAAAATCTTTTCAAAACAAGATCTTGCTAAACCTTTTTGGGATAACTTTGGTCAACACAAGTTTAATCATTCACCTAGAAGGCAAAATAGTTTTGGTCATAGACATAGAAGAAGTCACTTTGGGAGTATGGGTCAAAAACTGTGTTTTGTGTGCTTTAGTCCTACTCATTTAATCAAGGATTGTGAACATCACTCGGAATACCTTAGAAAATTCCCAAAGAAAGTGTCGCCAACCACAAACCTAGAGAGACCAAACCGCCTGGAATAATTCAAAAAGGGTCAATCACAACAATTTCTCACCAGATCATAGGTACCCACACCAGAGAAGACCTTTTCTAGATCACCAAGACCTTCACAAACCAAGACTTCACAAACAAGATTTCTCAAAGTACGCTCCCTCAAAACAAAGTACTGCTAACACTTCTTGGAACACGTATCCTAGGAGATCTCATTACTATCAACCTAGAAGGTATTATAATTCACATAGGGGATCTAGATCACAGGAACCAAGTGTTAAAACAGCATGGGTTAAGAGAGAAAGTACTGCTAAGGGACACACAGTACTTTCAACAAAAAGTGAATCAGATATTTTTGTGATACAAGAAAAAGAGAATGAACTTGTAAAAGAGAATTGTGTTGAAAATCCGAGAAGTTTTGAAAATCCACATCCTAAAAATCAAAAGATAATTCTGGATCATGTTTTGAAAAACAGTGGAAATTACATACTCAAAGAATTTGAGTTTGTAACTCCACAAGGGAACACAAGTCAGTAATGGCTTGGGTTCCTAAAAATCACTAACTCTTTTATCTTTGTGCAGGGCAACCCAAAGAGGAGCTTAAAGATCATCCGATTGTAGATAGTGGTTGCTCGGTAGTATGACAGAGACAAGGATATTCTTTCTGATTTTAGATCTATTAGTGGAGGAAGAGTTGCATTTGGGAATGATCCCAATGGAGGAAGGATTATGGAAAAGGAACAATCAAAGCAGGGCGTATAGATTTTGAGAATGTTAGATATGTGAAGGAGCTCAAGTTCAACTTATTGTCAGCTCTCATCTATGATAAACAAAGATCCTGTGTTATTCACTGACACAAAATGTCTCATCCTTTCCCCTGAATTCAAGCATGTTGAAGATAACTTGATAGTTCTTAGAGTACCAAGAACTAATGATGTGTATAGTTTAGACATGAAGAGTCTACATTCCTATGGAAGAGCCACATGTTTGGTGGCAAAAGCAACATCTAAAGAAGCACATCAGTGGCATAGAATATTGGGCCATGTCAATTTCAAGAAGATCAACAACTGGTGGATGCCAATATCTTGGAAGAAGATTAGTCTCCTGGCAATGTAAGAAACAAACAATTGTAGCAACATCCTCTGAAGCTGAATATATAATCTTGCAAGCTGTTGTGGACAAGTTTTGTGGATGCAAAATCAACTCTTGGACTATAGGTTCAATTTCAAGCATACTCCTATCAATATTGATAATGAGAGTACCATTTTTATTGTGAAGAATCCAGTTTATCATTCCAAGACCAAGCACATACAGATTAGGCATCACTTTATCAGAGATTGCTATGAGCACAGGCTCATTAATGTGTTTAAAGTTCACACGGATGATAATGTAGCTGACTTACTCACCAAAGGTTTTGATGTTTCAAGATTCAATCACTTGGTGGTGAGCATTGGCATGATTAACTACTGAGCTACATTTAAGGGGAGGACTATTTAGTATTAGTATAGTCATGTGCATTGCTTGAGGGGAGGATATTTATGTTATACAAAGGAATTTGGAAAAGTACTATTTTTTATGAAAGTACTGCTTGGAAAGTACTGCAAAGGAAAGTACGCATGGAAGTATTGTTTGTGTTATTAAAAGTACTGTTCCAACGGTAATATTGAGGGGTAATTATTACTAACGGTAACTTTGTTATTAAGGGTTGTGATTTTTAAATCTCACCTATAAATAACTACTCTCCGATTTTCACTCTCATATTGATACTTTAGAATCTTTTCCATATTTCTCTCACTTTCACCTATATTATTCGTCATATCTTTTACTGTGATTATACAATCATCAATGGCGAATCGTAATACAGTTTCAAAGCATAATATGGTGGCTAATTTAGACAAGACTGAAGCGAATGCAATTTTCATGACATCCTCGATTTTCTTACTGGATCGCCAATTAGTTATGCGTTATTGGTAGAACCAGATGTTATTGAGCCTTGGATTCAACAATTTTGGGAAACAGCTAGGGTTCATATGGAGAATGATGAAGAGTATATTCATGCTAGGGTTGCTGGGAAAAATATCAAGGTTACTGAAGCCTCTATTCGAGAAGACTTATTGTTTAATGATGAAGATGGGGCTGTTCGTTTTGATAAGCAGTTGATTTGGGATACTTTTGGACACATTGGTTATGAAGGGTCTCTAATTGAACAAACATTCAGGAAACAACTATTTTGTCCTCAATGGAAGTTTTTAGTGCATGTGTTGCTTCGTTGTATTAGTGCTAAAAGTACTTCATGGGAGCAATTTGGATCTAACATAGCATATGCTATTGTGGGATTGGCTACAGATCGTGTTTTTAATTTTTCAAAGCTCATTCTTGATGGAATGCTTTCCCACATCACTCATGGTTCAAAATCGCTGATGTATCCAAGGTTTGTTCAAGTATTTCTCAATAAACAACTTTATGATGTTCCTAAGCCAACAAGTCTTTTACCTGTTGTGGTTCAACAAGCCAAAATTTTCACCTTTATGGCTAGGAAAAGTGATTTATTCACTGGAAGGGACACTCCCTTAACTACTTCAATGATGGAAGTCGTTCTCAAGCCGCCGAGCCGATGCTGCAGAAGATGAAGATAGGTGAAGGTACTGCACTGCAAGTGCTGCATGCAAGTATCGCTTCTCAAAGTGCTGCATCTCAAGAAGTACTGCATCCCAAGGTACCGCTTCCCCAAGAAGTTCAAGAAGATGTTGCGCTTTCACCTTCTCCATCTCCACAACGACCGCTCCTCATTCTCAACCAGAGGCACATTCACCAATTCAAGGAGATGATTCACATACTATACCCCCTGAAGCTTTGACATTGGATAATTATGTTTTGACAAGGGAGTTAGTCAAATTGAAAAAGACTATTGAGGCTCAAGCTAAACAGATTAAGAAATTGAAGCTCAAGTTTAGAAGGCTCAAGAATTTTGTCTGGCCATTGGTTCAACATCATCGTATATGGGTCAAATCTAAAAAGAAGGAGCAAAGGCAGTCTAGGAAAACCAAACGCCAAAAGGTTCACAAACAATCTTCTGTTCAATTGGGGAGGAATTTAGAAGAAAGGAATTTAAAAGCAGATATTGTTAAGGAAAATGAACCGAAGGTACTCAAGAACATGAAAAGATCAAGAACAGGTCATTCAAGAAACTGAGGAGCAAGTTATTGATGTTCAAGTTCAAAGTATCGATGATCAAGGTAATCAAGATCAAAGTATTGCTTTTCAACAACAAGGATCCTACAGGCAAGAATTGATTACTCCAAGGTTGTTAGACTTTGAAGAGGAAGCTGGTCCTTCAACAACTGTACATGAAGAAGTCGTTGGTCCTTCAACTGTTATACAAGAAGAAGAAGCTACACTCAAACCTATTCATACTGCAAGTGATGACGAAACCATTGCTGTAATCTTGCAAGGTTTATCACAACCAAGGGGTGTTAATATTCCAGGAGTGCAAGAAGAAGAACAACAAAGAGTTTCTCAACCTGCAATAGATTCTAAAGATAAAGGAAAAGGAATTCTAGTAGAATCTAAGAAGAAAAAGATGACTTTGGCAGATCTTAGAGCAATTGAAGTTGCTAGGAATGAGGCTGCAGCTAGAAAAGTACAAGATGAACTTAATGCTGAAGTAGAAGCTGAAGTCACTAATGAAGAGTCTATTAATGAAGAAGCAGCTAGGAAATTACAAGAAGAATTGAATGCTGAAGCTGCTGAACCATTAGAGTCACCTATTCCTATTAGATTTCTACCAAGAAGACCTAATCGAGCTAAAGAGGGAAATGCAATTATGGCTTATCTAAAAAGTCAAGGGTATAAAGGATTGCAGAGGTTGAATTATGTTGAAATGAAACGATTGTATGATGCTGCTAGAGAAGCTTATAAGAAAAATGGTGAAAGCATCAAAGATTTTAGAGATGAAGCTACCTGGAAAGAAGAAGAGAGAAAGAAAAGTTTAAAAAGAAAAAGAAAAACTAGAGTTGAAGATGTACAGTTCTCAAAGAAAGAAAAAGTTGAGCTAAGATCTGAGACTAGGGATGAACTAAGAAATTATCTAAGGATAGTGGATTTTGAGTATTATAAAGAAGATGCTGACATGAAGATGAACAAATCTCAAATTATTGCTTTTGAAGTTGTGGAATCCAAAGATGGAAGTTATCTGATGTTTCATAGAGAAGATGAAAGCTTTAGAGTGTTCAACAGGTTATGGGATTTATTGCACATCATAGATAGAGTGGATCTATTTTATTTATATCATGTGGTACGAGATTACTTTGAACATAATCCATTAGAAGGAATTGGTTTAGTTCTGCTTGGAGATCTCACAACTGTATGGGAAACTGAAGAGCAAAGCACTGAAGACATTTGGAAGAATCAAGATAATTGAGAAATTGTTTGCTGGAGATTCTTTGAAGAATCTGGAGTTCATGTTCTAGAGCTGGAAAATGGTACAATGATTCACATGTTTGCAGATAGAAGATATCCTCTTACAATAGATCTTATGAGGAGGATGCTAGAGCATGGAATGGAAGTTGAAGAAGACAATGAAATTGCTTGTATGGTCATCAATTTGTTTATCAACCGACTACAATTGCCGATGATGATGATGAATAACGGTATGAATTTTAATTGAATAAATTATTTTTGAAATATCGACTTTATTCAAAGTACTGCTGATCAAACATTACTTTATTCAAAGTACTGCTTGCAGCTTTTATCCAGTTAAGTGATTTTTGGAAAGAAACCTTTTGTTAAGTAACAAATATTTTGAGACATAGGATAAATAAAATAAATGGTTTTTGAGATGGTAACATCAATAGGTTATCAATCCACCATGGATACAAAAGGATTGGCTAATCCATGAGCAAACGGCTCTGGTAAAGATATCTCAAATCCGTTTTAATTGACAACTTGCTAATAAGTTGTATGGTAATCAACTCACCATATCAGTTAATGTGAAGAGTTGGCTAGCCCACAAGAAAATGGCTTGTGGTAAAGGCTGTGGAAAAACCATTATATGGTAATTAGTTCACCATGATGAAAGAACTAACTAGTCCAGAAGGGTACAGCTTTTGGTAAAGACAACTCAAATCTGTTGATAGCTGATGATTTGGTAAAAATCATATGGTTATCAATGTACCATGGTCTTACACACCAAAACATTTTGCTACTCCAGAGTTAATGGCTTTGGTAAAGAGAACTTAAATCCATTAAATTTTCAATGATTCACATCTCACAGGAGTTAACACACTTGGAAGTGATGAGAATAGACTGCAACTTAAACTGAATTAATGTACAAATTGTCATATGTTGCTGAAAAGATGGAGCTTGCTGGATGATGCTGTAAAAGAATAATTCAAAAGATACTTTGACAAGCACATAAACTACAAAGATAAAATTCAAAGACTAAGATATAATCTTTCCTTAAAGATGGAGCTGTTAAAGATAAATTCACAAAGGAACTTGAAGTCAAGCAAGTAGAATTCAAGTTAGGGGAGGATTATTGGGATATGAAGTGCTGAAGATTGACAAAGTATTGCAGAAAGATAAAGTACTGGAAAAAGTCAAAGAGTCAAAGTACTGCTAAAGATAAAGTCAAAGTACTGTACAACGAAGTCAAAGTACTGCAAGAACAAAGAACTATTTTATTCATAGAAAGTCTTGTAATTCTAGAATATTATGTATTAGATTACTTGTCGTACAAGGATACAAATTATAAACCGACTAGGGTCATCCTTGAGCCTATAAAAGGATCCCTATATTGGCATTAGAGGTACGAGTTCACAAGTTTAGAGTAAACGTATTATTAGAGTTTTAGAGAGAAGTTCGATTTTATTAGAGTTGTTAAAAGGTCTGCATAATAAGCAGAGTTAGTATTATTAATTAAATCGTTCAGAGTTAAATTTATTCTTCTTAGCTTTGTTAAGTAAATTCCGCATACTTAATAGAGTTTGCTCAGTGTTTCTTTGTTAATAACTTAGAATTTATCCGAGGTTATTAAACCTTAACAAGCTATTTAAGTTAGTTTGGTTAGAGTACATCGATCCAACAATCAACAACTCTGATATTTACATTTCATGCTTCTGCTACACTGCTGCAAATATCATGAATCAACTAAAGCTTTCGCAACTCTGATGAGAAGAAATCATGATCTAGAATGTGAGCATGTCTGTCCAATGTCACAACTTCACATAATGTCAACACTACAAAGGAAGAGTCAGAGATTTATGGTAGCTGATGGTCTCAAAGCCGGCTCAAAACCCATTATCACATGGATCAGTTAAAGACCTCCACTTGTATTATCCAAACATGCAAAACATGAAGAATCAAAGACTACGGGCTACAGAGCAAAGAACTTAAACAAGAATCCAAGAACAATCATTATGTAATATCTGTTTGTATTCAAAATAATTTGAGGTGACCTCCCTTAGGGGGAGATTGTTAGGATTTATAAAATCCAGTTGTTAAAGTGTCGGTCACCTCAAGTATATGTAATCGTTAGAAAGCCCGTAGTCGTAGTTATTTAGTGTTAGTTAGTATTTAGTTAAGTAACACCGTGGAGGACGGATGGGTCTTTACCCACTGTATACCTGATCCACAGCCCGTAGGTGACGTTTTATGTTAGGTACTATAAATACCCTCTACCTCCCAAGGTAGAGGGTTGGAGCTCATAATAAGATTTTAATTTCTCTCTCTAAGTTCCCTAAGCCTCTAAACTTTCTCTCTCTAAAAACCTAAAGTGTACGCCCCTTTAAACATGGTTTGATGTGTTTGTGAAATCCAATATGTAACAGCAACAATGTTCAACATTCAAGAGCAAAACACATCGACATTCGACATCATTTCATCAAGGAACAAATGGAGAATGGTGTGGTGGAACTATATTTTGTGAGAACTGAATATCAGCTGGCAGAAATCTTCACTAAAGCTTTTCCTAGAGAACGTTTTGAGTTTATGCTTCCACGACTTGGACTAAAGAGTCTACAACCGGAAACACTCAAACGTCTTCAAGAGGAAGAAGAGGAGTAAAGGATTTTCTTCATCTATTCTCTGTACATATATTATCGAAAAGCAAAACACAAAACTATAAAACCCACAAAAACAAAATAGAAAAATATAAAATTTCAAAACCCATAAAAATCAGAAATTTTTTGAAAAAGTCCAAAAATATCTTTTATATATCATGCTATCTGATTTCGATAACATCTACGGACTTAGATTTGTCATTCGAAGAATTACACGGGTCTTTAGATGAAGTTCGATCAATTGTAATATATTTAAAAAAAAATGAGATGGCGAAAAATGATTGTTTATTGTCATTTCAGGCAGTAACCAGTTTTTAAAGAAAGAACAGAGCCATGCTTCATCCAATTTTAAAACCTTACGCTCTGATTCTAAAAACAAAAATTTTTATAAGACAAATGTTTCCAAACTAAATATTTTTCCTTCTTACGATTCTTCTGAAAAATATTTGTCATCTAATGAAAACAAAATTGCTTTGAAAATATCTCCATCCTTATTTTGAACATCATCTGGACTTATCATCTGTCAACATATATATCACTCAATAAACAACTTATGTCGTTGATTGAGGGGGAGAATGATTTCAAACATATCAAAAAGAATAATTTTCAAACAATTGGCACGTAAATATTCAAGGTCTAATTTTAGATAATCATAAAGAACAATGTTTTATACAATTGGATCCAGACCAAGATTGTGTTTTCGTAAGATCATTAATCATGTTTTAAACAGTGGAGTTTAAAGTCTCATACTCTGATCCCTATCAATTTAAATGTTTTCAAAAGAAAGTCACAATTCTCCTCATAATCTTTCAAAATCAATTTAAATCAATAAGAGATCACAAATCTCAAAGGGTTTGAAAAGTGTGATCGGGGGAGAATTTGTGATTTAAATTGGATTTAAACTGATAATTCGACAAGTGGTTCTGGTAATGCAATAGCAAGCACTCCTCCCTACATGTGCCAAACGATTTCAAAATTTCATGCACATGTTAAGGGGGAGCATTCATCTTAGACCAAAATGGATTGAAACGTGATTGATTTATCTCAAAGTGCAGGTTCCCTCTAATATGTGCAAAACTCATTTGAATATCGATGCACATATTGAGGGGGAGCGATCAAATGAAAACCTCATCCTTCCCAAAATATTTTATACAAAGTACTTAAAATACTTGATTTGATAGGGGAAGTGATGATGATATCTTTAGAAAATAGTTAACCAAAGATTGAATTTCTCATTCTTAATCTAAGATTTCAAAGTCCTCTTGCCTCCATGTGCTAAAACAACTTCGAATACTTGAAGCACATGTTGAGGGGGAGCTTTTCTAAAATATCAAAAATAATTAAGGTACAAAATGCTTTGATTTTACATTACAAGTACCTTGATTGATTTTCAAATGGTTTCGAGTCAGAATGAACAATACCTAAAGACAGACCAAATTTACTTTATGCATGAAGATATAAGGATGGTTAGGTTAGGTATTCGTTCCCATGATCCCACCAGAGCCGGAGGGATCTACCCAGGGACAAATCCACTAGATAGTGTAGAGTCCTTAGGTATAATGAAAAAAAGAGAAAAATGAGAAATGGGAAGAGTGCTGACTGAGACACAGCTAGGACTGGAACAAACCCAAAAAGGTTCTAGTAATGAAGTCTCGGTAAGCACTGAAGGGGTTGAAGAATGAAAAAGAAATGAAATGATAAAAGGGTGAAAATAAATAGCCCTCCAATAATTCAACCTTAGGGCAGAAACCGGGTTCAATACATATGCTACTGGTGTCTACTAAGGTAACACTGGTATTGAAGACAAGACGTCGTGGACCCAGTGACGCACTGCACTAAAACTTCCCAAGCTACTCAAGTTCCTCTTAAAAGGACTTGTTTCATTCTCACGGGGAACCTACATAGTCTATCGACTTTCTGTTAGAGATTGTTGATATTGAAGAAGGAGACCCTCTCCCTAGTCTCCGGCATAGGAACCAAATGTGCACTATTGAGTCTAGAGCCAAGAGATCATCAATAAAATCTCATTAGGACACAATTATTGAAAACTCACAGTTTCACACAATGTGAAATGTGAGAATATACTTTAAGGGTCCTACGCATTATCCTTGTGGTATTACCAGAACATCCGAGTGATATGTTAAAATATTCACAATGAAGATGGAAAGCCTTCTAGAGCCAACATCAAACAAGCTCTTGGTGGGTGGCATGTGAGATCTATCCATTAAATCAATCATTTGACAACTGGACAGAAACCGTCGTTGTGCTCAAAATTCTTTTATCTAGCACATCGACTTTGTAGTAAGTTTTCAAAATCAAAAGGTATTTATGATTGAAAATTGATTTTTCTTATAAAACCTTCGTTGTATTGCAAAAATTCTGTTTATTTAAATACACGATTGTTTTTAAATCATTTTTAATCAATCAGTAAATCTCAATTTGCTGGTTCACTCACTCCGTGTTGTCTTCTTTGAGACGTTCCGGTTTGAGAATAGCTAGAGCAGCTGCGAAACCCCAAGGAGATTCTTCGAATTATACCGATCACGCAAGATTTGTGCTGATCAACGGGGAACCATGGGCCGTGCACCTCAATTCAACGAAAGTGATCAAAGACACTTTCGTGCGCTTTTATTGCTAACTATTGTCTGCAGGAATACCCGACAGTTGCAGCTGATCAAAATTGAGGCGCCAATCCATAGCCGCATGCTCACACATCACGTTCATCTTAAAGAAATCATGATAAGTGCATATCTTCATCAAGTGACTCTGATATTTTCTCTCCATGCTTCTGCTACGCTGCTGCAAATATCATGAATCAACAAAAGCTTTCGCAACTCTGATGAGAAGATATCATGATCCAGAATGTGAGCATGTCGGTCCATAAGTCACAACTTCACATGATGGCAACACTACAAAGGATGAGTCAGAGATTTATGGTGACTGATGATCTGAATGCTGGCTCAAAACTCATCATCACGTGGATCAATTAAAGACCTCCACTTGAATGAACAAAACATGCAGAAAAAGAAGAATCAAAGACTACGGACTACGGAGCAAAGAACTTAATCATGAATCCAAGAACACCAAAATGTAATATCTGTTTGTAATTGATGTAATTGAGGTGACCTCCCTTAGGGGGAGATTGTTAGGATTTATAAAATCCTGTAGTTTAGTGTCGGTCACCTTAAGTATATGTATTCGTTAAAAAGCTCGTAGTTGTAGTTATTTTAGTGTTAGTAAGTAGTTTGTTAAGTAACAGCGTGGAGGACGGACATGTCTTTACCCACTGTATGCCTGATCCATAGCCCGTAGGAGGCATGTCTTGTAAGAACCTATAAATACCCTTTGCCTTGCAAGGCAAAGGGTTGGAGCTTTTCATAATATCATTTTTATTTGTCTCACTAAGTTTCCAAAACTCTTCCAATTTCTCTCTCTAGAACTCATTCTATACGCCCCATAACTTGTGTGTTTATGTGTTTGTGAAAACCAATATGTCACATACCCATTAATCCCAAGTTAGGGTTTACAAACCCTAACTTCTCAATTCATCCAATAACACTAATTAAACATCACTTATCTTACGATAATCCATTCTAAGGACTAACCCATTAAGTTACCATATTCAAACCATCACATCATCACCTCAAGCTTCCATTTCTTCCCTTTCCTTCTTTCTAAACGGACACCCAACTTACACATACTCTTCTTTACAGGAGAGTGTGGAAACTTATAGATAAATGGGGAAGCTTCTAGCTAAAAGGCCATTTCTGTCATTTCTGCTTACTTTAGACCGATACGCCATATCCACTATCATGGATACACCGTATCCATACATACTCCACATTCCTTCACCTAGGTACGCCATATCCAAGCCAAACTTGATACGCCGTATGCAACTTATCCAATACGTCGTATTGGTACTATAACATATCTTTTCTATTTCTCATAACATTCGATACGCCGTATTGATAATCATGGATACGCCGTATCCAGGTCATTACCAGTCTTCGACTTATACCTTTTACCACATATCCTTAGTCAATCATTTCTAGCCCCAGTCCATTTCATCTAAGGTGGAGCCTATTTGTAGTTGGGAAACGGGTGTTACATCTGGAGTAACTGCTTAGAGTGTATAGATGCAAGTAACCTGTACGGCTTGATTTCCTTTGAGTCACACTTTTCCAACTCTTTCAATGTTTTGTTCAAATCGCCTTCAGAGTCTCCATTCATTAAAAGTTGCACTACATCATCCTCGTACAATTCGATCTCCTTTGAACCCACTACATTTGACTGCCATATGTTCCAACAACTCGATATCAGATGTATCAAATTCGGTTAATATCTTACAATGGAGTTATCGATACTAGAAATTTCACAAAAGTAGCAGGAAGAATAAAATTACTGATTATATGAGTTGGTGTAGCAGGTTAGAAAATAGACAAAATCCATTCCATAAATTTCTCCGCTTTTCAGAGCAGAACCTTTTTGTATGTGAATCTGACACGAATATGTTTCCTGAACCAACAAATGTGTTACCTATAACATTGTTCATTTTCTATTTAGAATATTCATGATATGTAAAATGGACATACTAAAATTAGGGTAAGGAGGATGGGTGAAATAGATACAAAAGTTTTTCTACTAAGCATGCATGGAGAATATTTTTTCGAAGAAGCTCGGGGATTACGGGTTTCTCGTTACGTGACTTCTCCTCGCAAACATCATAGAGAAAAAAATTTATATCGATTTCTTTCACCTTCCTTACTCCAACATTATTATGTCCGCTTGGCTTATCATGGATAGCCTAAATAAAAAAAATGAACAATGCCTAAGTAGTTTATGCTTTGGCTCATATATTGTACTGGCTACAAAACACAATTGCATTATATATTTTCATACCAAAATTAAGACACATCGGGTGACCAAATCATCATAGCCATGCAACCATTAACGAAATTATATATACAAAAACAACCTATGAAGTATACAAAAAATTGTAACACCTTACAGTATTGATGTTAACGTTAAGGTGAAGCTATCAATAAGCTTACGTCAAAAATTAAAGCAAAAAATGCATACAAAAACAAGTGTTGTTTGAATAGCAACCTTAGCCATATTTTAGAGTAAAATCAGGGTAATCTCAAATGCATGTCGAAAAAAAAATTCCATGAAATCAATAAATAACATACCTCATGTGACAACTGGCAATTTAGGGAGTCTATTTTAGGTAACCGCATTACGTTAAACTAAACCGAGCTTTTGCCTTTATCACTATTTTTATAAACCATGACTTGATTTTATATCGTCTATTGGTTTTTACGATTTATTTCACTATTGAATGAGTTATCGAATGAGTTTTAACTCTATTTGGTAGGCACTATTCGATTCGGCACTAGAAAAGCCTAAAACGAGAAATATTGTAACTTTTAGACCGTAACTCGAAAATTGACAAATAAATAGTCAAAACTCGTGGAAAAACGTAAATAACGATGTTAGAAAGTAGAATGAACGTTGTGGGACACTCGGGGGACAATATATGAGCTCGGGAATGGGTAAACGGGATAGTTTAAGAAAAATGGCGACCACGGCCCCTCCTTTTTCCCTTAGGCCGGCCAACCTCCCTCCCCCTTTCATTTTTATTTTAGTCCCTATCTCCAAGTATATAAACCACCCTCCCTACTTCATTTATCCCATTTGTTTCTCTCACTAAAAACACACATATCATCACTTTCTCTCTCTACTCTCTCTCTCTTCCAAAAATAAAACCCTAACCACCACCACCACCACCACCTTGGCCGCCCCACCTCCGGCCACTTTCCGGCCAACTTCCGGCAAGTGAGATTACACCTCCACCACCATCTTGTAGATCTTTTCATCCTCTTTCTATCCATATATAATACTCACACTAAAACATTCATTAACACCTCCAAATCTTAAGATTAAGATTCATACTTTTAGGTTTTTCATCTAATATTGCAATTGGTACTTGAATAAGGTAAATGGAACAATATTAGAGCTTGTTTGAGCTATTATAAGCCACGAATGGCATTCTAGGGTTTTGACCCTATGATAAAATTTGGGGCTTTTGGGTGGAACATTAAATTAAGTCTAACTAGTGTCTAAATAAATAAGTAATTAGCGTTTGGTAAGTGTGTGGTGTATCAATTTGATGAGTTTATGCATTTTAGGTCTAGTTTCATCTTTTTGGTTAGAATAGATGATGGGTTTTGTGTTTGGTTAGTGATTGGAGCTTGAATGATTGGATTTGGATGTTATGGAATGGATTTGGGTGATGTTCGATTGGTTTGGAAGGGTGTACGAGCCACAAAGGGCACGTACGTGGCCCTTGGCTTGCGTACATGACCCACTTGGGCCACGGGTCTGGGTCGGGTCGATTTGGTAGCTTGTTGGTTGATGTAGTTGAGGTTTGGATGAGACGCGTGGAGCCGAAAAGCTTCTAGAGCTTGTTTGGTTTACGTGGTCTTAACCGTGATCGTGTCATGGCCATTAGGGTCACAACATTGGTTTCGGGTATATTTGGTTGATTGATTGGCTGGCGAAATTGTTTTGAGTTGGTTTGGGATTGAATTGCGCTATTATGACTTTTATATTTGGACTTGATATATATATTGTTGACTTTGAGCTACGTCGGTGTTACTTTGACTTTTTAGTCAATAGTTGACTCCGACAAAGCCGTAACATGGACTTTAGTATAATTTGGACTATTGATTGATTAAAAGCCGAGAGGTTATGACTCGTGCTTGTGGACTCGAAACGAATAACGATATGAGATTAATATTGGAATTTGACGAAATATATATATATACATGAAAATGCTAATAAACTATGAAATATAAATAATAAATGGGCTTTTGTACCAAAAATATTGATAACAAGTTTTATCTTATTATTTACTAATTTTAAATGGAAACTAACGACTAAATTGTAAATGTTTTGTAATAAATAAGTAATTAATGTTTCGAGTACACGTTTATCGATAAATGTCTATTGTGGACATTTAATACTATTTTAAGTATTTATTTGCTTACGTTGTGTGCATGAGTTACGGATAACCTAGCATTAATAGTGTTGATCCACGTGGGTAGCGGACTTATTAGGTTGACGAATCTAATAAGAGCCCGCTAGGTACGTTGGGTAACCCTATTAATGGGTGAATTATCCTTATGACTCTTTAGGATACGATTGATTTATGGGATAATAAGCGACACGAATAAATAAAGGAGTTTATCGAGTTTACGAATTCGATAAGGTCTACTATTTATTCTGAAACTTATTGAACTATGGAGCTCATCGTTTAGAGGTCTCATTGTGTCGCATTGAGTTATATATTGGTTGTTTGAGTGCATTCATAGCATCATATTGAGTCGATACACCCACATGAGGATACCAAACACTAGGATTAAATGGTGAAACGATACATTTTTGGAAATAACGAAATGGAATACATTGGGGTAAATAACGTTGATTTCGTGAGATATAAATTAAGTTTGGTCTACATTAATAGGTTGTGCCGAGTCGATAGTTGTTGTGCCGTGATTACCGTTATCTTCTGCTAGTGTTTATTTGTGCGTTGATTGCTTGAGGTGAGTTTCATAGCCCCCCTTTTATCTACGTTTTGAACTATTTTGGGGTGAGAATCATGCTACTGTTTTTGGACTGTTAAAACTATTTGGATTTGCTTATATGCTTGACTGTTTAGATAGATGTGCGGTAGTCGTTGCCTTAGACTAGGTTGAACCGTTGCCTAGCTAAGAATAGACTTCTACATCGACCTAGTCCGGGGTTGGAAATTGTTCTAGAGGTTGCCACGACAGTGCTGGACTAGAGTCGCGGGGCCCGATTAATCCCTGGATACGGGATGTGAGTATATGATTGGTGATCCGGGTAGGATCGGTGTGTGCAAACGGTATTATCCTATCTTAGGTCTTGCATAGCAAATCAACTCTTACAGGTCCACTATGATTTTGTTGAACTTAAATCTATGAACTCACCAGTAGTTTGACCTTTTAGCATGATATCTCAGGTATTTGAGAGATGTTTGGAATACGTGATCGGTGGAAGCTTGGCAAGAAGGTGGGGTTCAAGGATCATTTATGACTCTAATAAACTTTGGGGACCTATTTTATTAAACTACTTTTTGGGCCTAATATTTATACTTTTGGATTAAATGTTTTGAATAACTAAATTTGGGATTGGTTTTGAATGTTAAATGACTATCTTTTTGCTATACTTGTGTGCGATACCAATCCAATAGTAACGCCCTGAAAACTTGATTAAGTCTTCCGTTGTTCTGAGATTTGGGGGTGTTACAGATTGGTATCAGAGCTCAAGGTTATAGAGAATTAGGTATTTTATAAACCCTAAACTATAACCACTTTTAAGAAAAATTGATCCTCGACCGACGCACGCCCGCTTGCCAAGCCGAAGCTTCTTATTTGATTATGGTACGAACTGCGATTTGCATTAGTAGATGAACTGTTAAGGGATATTGTGAACTGATTATGGAAACGTTACGATTTGGAGATATGATTATTGATTTTGGGTAAATTAGATATGTTATCGAGATACTATGGAATTTGATTTGAGTAAACGGTATATTGCAATTTTGGAACTTTGAACTCGATTGATTTGATATGGGATTATATGATAGAACAGAACTTATGTGTTTTATTTAAAGGCATATTTTGAGTAATTCTGTACCTACACTTTTAAAGCTTTCATTATGTGATATATGTTTTGGTTGAGTTGATGCGCTTATTAAAACTAGTTGTTTCGAACACTTATACCTACCCTATGCCATTGTCACAGACTATGCCTTCACTAGATTTTGATGTGTCTGAGGAGGTCCTTGATGTTGCTAGTTCGCCATCATTGACTCTCATGACGGTTGCGCAGGGTGATCCTTATGAGATTGCCCGTCACTCTAGTTCATCATCATCAGATCGTCCTAGCTCATCTAGGCAGCTCACTTTACATCAGGTCTTAGCATGAGCCCAGACTCTTAGGCTTGCTTATAGCACTGCCCGTATGTTCGTGAGACTACCATCATCACCTAACCATTTAGCAACATCACCATGTCTTAGGAGGCCTAGATCTCCTGGTGTACCACCTCAGGATTTACCTACACAGAGACTCTGACTCATGGACTCTCCCTCTATGGATGAGGGCGAGGAGGAGCATGAGATTGAGGAGCAGTATGTAGATGAGGATGAGGATCCTCAGGAGGAGGATGATGAGGATATCCCAGAAGGGGGTACTCCTCCATTGCAGAGTCCTGCACATTCTCCAGGATCATGTTCTCCTTTGTCTGCCTGAGTCCCCTGGACAACCTTTAGACATTGACTCACCACCTTACTCACCTTATATAGGTAGCCCCGCTAGGATATGAGATACCATCGGAGATTGCTTCAGAGCCCGAGGAGTATGGAGGTACGGGTCTGATCTGGAGGAGAATTATATCCCAGAATATTAGTCTCAGTAGGTTATCAGAACGTTTAGATGGAGTAACGAGGACTGGTGTAGAGAATTTGAGGATAGATTTGACTAAGATAGGGAAGAAGTCGATGGCCTTGAGAGAAGGTCTGTCGGTACTCTTTAAGAAGGTTGGAGACCAACATACAGAGTGCTTGACAGCCTTCGAGGCAGACCAAGCGCTTCAGCTCAAGGTCGACAGTTTGGAGAAGGAGGTCGTGAATCTTACGAAGGATTATGACTCTCAGCGTTTGGGGATTTTGTCACTATGGAGAGTGATGGATGATGTTTGGAGATCATTTAGGAGTGCTCATAATCGTGGCTAGATAGCATTAGATTCATGGTTGTGTACCATCTTGAAACTAAGTAGTACTTGGTTCTAGATGTAGATCTATCCTAGCTGCCTTAGTAGTATCGTCTTTAGGATTGTTTTTGATTTCTTCGTATCCTTCCATGTATTTCCACCTTTGAAACCTATGAGTTGTGGTTATTAGAACGTGCATCCTTTAGTTATGATTTGGTATCCAATTGTTTCGTTTTGGTATAGCGTTATCCTTGTTGACCTTGATTATGAATTTGAGCGTTATTTAGTGATCCTTGGAACCCAACTCTATCTTTAGAGCGTGAATTGTGAACTTATGAAACTGTTCTTCTTGCCTTCAGAATGATGGCAACAAGACGAAACCCGCTTAGGAACAGCCAGGTAGCTCCTGCAGCTAGGGTTGCCCCTCTTCATCGAGGTCGTCGTCCGGCCCCGACCACTCCACCTGTTGAGAACCCGAACTCTGATAACCCAGCTGTAGAAAACCCGAATGTGAACGACCGTGTTGAGAATGGTCCTGTTCCACAAAACCCTCCACCGTGAACCCACCCATGTTAACCGGTTAGTGGCGCATGTGTCAACTGCTAGCTGAGACTAATCTCTCTAACACCTCTAGTGGAATCCCAATGCTGAATCGAACTCGAGGTTGTAACTACAAGGAGTTTCGATTCTGTGGTCCCATTGAGTTCGGAGGAACTGAGGGAGTAGTTTACCTAACTAGGTGGTTGGAGAAAACTAAATATGTGTTTGCCGTTAGTAATTATGAGGAGGATTGTAAGGTTAAATATGCAACATATACCTTGAAGGACGAAGCGTTAACCTGGTGGAACAACTATCACAGATCAGTAGGAATTGATGTAGCTTATAGTATGACTTGGACTCAGTTGAAGACTCTCCTGATCAAGACTTAGGTAGTGTTTGATAACAACTTAATGTGTCTTAATTGAAAAATAGGTAAGTTAATTAAGTCACCAAATGAATGTTTGTTTAGTGCTTAAAACTAACATGTGACCTTCTAGAAAAAGCCAGGTATATGAGGGTCTACAAATTAAGTCCATCCCTTTTATCCTAATTTTACATATTTACCCTCTCACTTCTTAACTTTATTTTAAATAAAAGGGTATAATAGTAATTTTTTAATTCAGACACTTTATTCAGCACATAAAACAAACAATCATTTATTCATTTACAAACAAACAGCATATTTCTAAACAGACACTTTAATTTAGCAGGACTTAATAAAAAAACTAAACAAACAAGCCCTTACTGTCCTAGGAATGAAGTTAAGAAGTTAGAGGAACCATATGGTTAAGGGTACTGACATGGCGACTTATACTCGTCGTTTCCAAGAGTTATCGTTGCTTTTCCCTGATATGGTTCGCACTGAAGAACTTAAGATTGAGAGGTATACTGATGGATTGCCTTTAGCTACCCGAAATGATGTCATCGCTACGAAGCCAGTTAATTTGCATGAGGCGATTGTTGTGGCTCATCGTTTGATGGACTCTTATGTACTGGAAGTAGGAGACAAGGGTAAGAATGATAGGAGTGATAAGAGGAAGAGGAATGAAGTTGCTAAAGGGAATGGCAACAAACGGCATGAGACAGCCAGGGTGTTTGCCATAGGAAATGGTGAAAGGAAAGGTTATGAAGGTACTATGCCTATGTGTGGTCGTTGTAACCGACACCACCATGGACTATGCCCGAATATGTGTAGAAAGTGCTCTAAGGTAGGACATTTGGCCAAAGACTGTAGGTCTTGTCCACTTGCTGCAGCTCAAACTGCACAAGGAGCGGACTGGAAGGCTATTGTCACCTGTTTTGGATGTGGAAAGAAGGGACACTTTAAGAATGAGTGCCGAGAGCCGTGGATGAGAGGAAATCCCGGTAATGTAGGAGTATTTGCTAACCGAGGTATAGGAGGTAATGGCTTAAACCCTGTGAAGCGTGAGGTTGTGGAAAACCAGGGAAACCATGGTGCTAGGAATCAGCAGAGAGACATGGGAACAAGGTGTTTACGCTATTGGGAAGGAAGTGGTGAGGACCCTAACGTAGTTACCGTTCCTTCTCAATAATCGCTATGCTTCAATACTGTTTGATACTGGTGCGGATATGATTTTCGTATCCACCAATTTTATGCCATTACTAGGAATCTCCCAAACACCTCTAGGGTTTAGTTACAATGTGGAATTAGCGAATGGGAATAGAGAGAAGATAGACACTATAGTCCGAGGTTGTACCTTAAGTTTCCTAGACCGCCCGTTTAGTATAGACCTATTGCCGGTTATGTTAGGAAGTTTTGACGTCATTATCGGATTGGATTGGTTATCGAAGAACGGTGCACACATCATTTGTGATGAGAAGATTGTGCGTTTACCATATGGCGAAAAAGTTCTGAGCATACAAGGAGATCGGAGCGACTGTAGAAGTCCTTCCCGGTTGAGCATCATCTCTTGTATTAAGGCCCAAAAGTACATCGATAGAGGAGGTTGTATTTTCTTGGCTCAAATTTCTGAAAAGAAAAGTGAGGAGAAGAGTGAAAGAAACCTTAACGATGTACCCGTCGTTAGAGAATTTTTAGATGTGTTTCCCGACGATCTGTCAGGGATTCCACCTGTCCGACAAGTGAAATTTTAAATAGAGTTGATACCCGGTGCGGCACCCGTAGCCTGGGCACCTTATCGACTTGCTCCAAGAGAATTGGAGGAACTATCTAAACAGCATTGGCAATCGTCGAGAAGCGATTCATTCGACCAAGTTCGCCCGGGAGCACCAGTGTTTTTTGTGAAGAAGAAGGATGGATCGTTTCGGATGTGTATTGATTATAGGGAGTTGAATAAGTTGACAGTGAAGAACCGATATCTGTTACCTAGAATAGATGACCTATTCGACCAACTCCAAGGAGCTCGTATCTTTTCTAAGATCGACTTACGATCTGGTTATCACCATCTTAGAGTTCTAGAGGAGGATATCCCTAAGACGGTGTTTAGAACTCGTTATGGACACTATGAATTCCAAGTGATGTCGTTTGGTTTGACCAACGCGCCAGCGGTTTTCATGGATCTCATGAACCGAGTGTGTAAACCATACCTGGATAAGTTTGTGATAGTATATACTCTAAGAGTAGTGAGGAGCACGAAGAGCATTTGAGGCTCATTTTAGGATTGTTGAGAGAGGAGAAGTTGTATGCCAAATTCTCTTAGTGTGAATTTTGGATTCCGTCTGTGCAATTCTTAGGTCACTTGATAGATAGTCCAGGTGTTCATGTTGACCCAGCTAAGATTAAGGCCATTAAGGAATGGGCAGCTCCTAAGAACCCATCAGAAATCCGATAGTTTATAGGTTTAGCAGGCTATTATAGGAGATTCATTGAGGGATTTTCCAAGATAGCTAAGTTGCTGACCAAAATAACACAAAACGATGTTAAGTATGAATGGGGAGAAAAGGAAGAAGAATCATTCCAACTTCTGAAGGAGAAGTTGTGTAGTGCGCCCATCCTAGCTTTGCCTAAAGGAAGTGAAGACTTTGTCGTGTACTGTGACGCTTCGCATAAAGACTTAGGTGCTGTTTTGATGCAACGGGAGAAGGTGATTGCTTATGCATCCCGACAACTTAAGAAGCATGAGAAAAACTACACCACCCATGACCTTGAGTTAGGTGCTGTAGTGTTTGCTCTTAGGATCTGGAGACATTACCTGTATGGAACCAAGTGTGTAGTATTTACCGACCATAAGAGCTTGAAGCATATCTTAGATCAGAAGGAACTGAATATGAGACAACGTCGTTGGTTAGAATTGCTTAGTGATTATGATTGTGAGATTCGTTATCATCCTGGTAAGGCTAACGTTGTAGCTGATTCACTTAGCTGTAAAGAGGACATTCCACCCCTACTCGTTAGATCCTTAGGAATGACCATTGTTTCGCCCTTACTGTCTCAAATTTTAGCCGCCCAAGCAGAGGCATTGACGAAAGAGAACCGTCCTTACGAGAATCTTCATGGAATGGTAGAAAGTGAAATCGGCTTCTTGAAGCGTTCCGACGGAACATTATGCTTCAGAGACAGAAGCTGGATACCATTTCATGGTGGAATCCGTGAGTTGATTATGCACGAGTCGCATAAATCAAAATACTCTATTCATCCCAGAGCCGATAAGATGTATCAGGACCTTAAGAAACTTTATTGGTGGCCTAATATGAAATCCGATATAGCTCAGTATGTCAGTTGGTGCCTGACTTGTTCTAAAGTTAAGACCGAACATCAGAAACCATCAGGACTTTTAGTTCAACCCGAACTCCCGGAATGGAAATGGGAGCGAATAACCATAGACTTTATCACTAAATTACCGAGAACAACTAGCGGAAATGACGCTATCTGGGTAATCATTGATCGTTCAACTATGTCTGCTCACTTCTTAGCTATTAGTGAAACTGATAGTCTTGATAAGCTTGCTCGATTGTATCTTAAGGAGATAGTATCGCGTCATGGAGTACCGATATCTATCATTTCCGATAGGGATAGTCGTTTTACATCCCACTTTTGGAAGTCGTTATAGACAGCATTAGGAACGAATTTGGATATGAGTACTGCTTACCATCCACGGACCGATGGTCAAAGCGAGAGAACCATTCAGACTTTAGAAGACATGCTTAGAGCATGCGTTATTGATTTCGGCAAAGGCTGGGAGAGACACCTCCCTTTAGCCGAATTCTCTTACAACAATTGTTATCACTCTAGCATTAAGGCCGCCCCATTTGAGGCACTGTATGGCCGAAAATGTCGTTCTCCTATTTGTTGGGCTGAAGTTGGCGAGAGTCAACTTACAGGTCCCGAACTTGTCCTAGAAACCATTGAGAAGATAGTTCAGATTCGTAACCGATTGCAAACCGCTCGTGATAGACAAAAGAGTTATGCCGATAAGAGACGTAAACCATTAGAATTTCAGGTTGAAGATCGTGTTATGTTGAAAGTTTCTCCTTGAAAAGGAGTGATTCGTTTTGGAAAGTGTGGAAAACTCAATCCCCGATATATTGGTCCCTTTCCAATCCTGGAAAGAATCGGACCGGTAGCATACCGCCTGGAGCTACCATCGGAATTGAGCAATGTACACAATGTCTTTCATGTTAGTAATCTTAGGAAATGTCTTTTGGAGGAAAACATAGTTGTGCCCTTAAGAGATATTCGTATTAATGAGAAATTGAATTTTGTTGAGGAACCGATTGAGATTATGGACCGCGAGATTAAAAGGCTGAAGAATAGCCGAATTCCGATTATCAAAGTTCGTTGGAACTCCCGACATGGACCGGAGTTCACATGGGAACGTGAGGACGTTTTCCGTATGAAGTATCCTAAACTCTTTATGACACCAAGCAACTCGGAGTGAAACCCGGGACGGGTTTCTTCAGAGGCTAGGAGGTTGTGACAACTGGCAATTTAGGGAGTCTATTTTAGGTAACCGCATTACGTTAAACTAAACCGAGCTTTTGCCTTTATCACTATTTTTATAAACCATGACTTGATTTTATATAGTCTATTGGTTTTTACGATTTATTTCACTATTGAATGAGTTATCGAATGAGTTTTAACTCTATTTGGTAGATACTATTCAATTCGGCACTAGAAAAGCTTAAAATGAGAAATATTTTAACTTTTAGACCGTAACTCGAAAATTGACAAATAAATAGTCAAAACTCATGGAAAAACGTAAATAACGATGTTATAAAGTCGAATGAACGTTGTGGGACACTCGGGGGACAATATATGAGCTCGGGAATGGGTAAACGGGATAGTTTACGAAAAATGGCGACCATTGCCCCTCCTTTTTCCCTTAGGCCGGCCACCCTCCCTCCCCATTTCATTTTTATTTTTGTCCCTATCTCCATGTATATAAACCACCCTCCCTACTACATTTATCCCATTTGTTTCTCTCACTAAAAACACACATATCATCACTTTCTCTCTCTACTCTCTCTCTCTTCCAAAAATAAAACCCTAACCACCACCACCACCATGGCCGCCCCACCTCCGGCCACTTTCCGGCCAACTTCCGGCAAGTGAGATTATACCTCCACCACCATCTTGTAGATCTTTTCATCCTCTTTCTATCCATATATAATATTCACACTAAAACCTTCATTAACACCTCCAAATCTTAAGATTAAGATTCGTACTTTTAGGGTTTTCATCTAATATTGCAATTGGTGCTTGAATAAGGTAAATGGAACAAGATTAGAGCTTGTTTGAGCTATTATAAGCCACGAATGGCATTCTAGGGTTTCGACCCTATGATGAAATTTGGGGCTTTTGGGTGGAACATTAAATTAAGTCTAATTAGTGCCTAAATAAACAAGTAATTAGTGTTTGGTAAGTGTGTGGTGTATCAGTTTAATGGGTTTATGCATTTTAGGTCTAGTTTCATCTTTTTGGTTAGAATAGATGATGGGTTTTGTGTTTGGTTAGTGATTGGAACTTGAATGATTGGATTTGGATGTTATGGAATGGTTTGGGTGATGTTCGATTGGTTTGGAAGGGTGTACGAGCCACAAAAGGCACGTACGAGGCCCTTGGCTTGCGTACGTGACCCACTTGGGCCACGGGTCCGGGTCGGGTCGATTTGGTAGCTTATTGGTTGATGTAGTTGAGGTTTGGATGAGACGCGTGAAGCCGAAAAGCTTCTAGAGCTTGTTTGGTTCACGTGGTCTTAACCGTGACCGTGTCATGGCCATTAGGGTCACAACATTGGTTTCGGGTATATTTGGTTGATTGATTGGTTTGCGAAATTGTTTAGAGTTGGTTTTGGAGTGAATTGCGCTATTATAACTTTTAAATTTGGACTTGATATATATATTGTTGACTTTGAGCTACGTCGGCGTTACTTTGACTTTTTAGTCAATAGTTGACTCCGACAAAGCCGTAACATGGACTTTAGTATAATTTGGACTATTGATTGATTAAAAGCCGAGAGGTTATGACTCGTGCTTGTGGACTCGAAACGAATAACAATATGAGATTAATATTGGAATTTGACGACATATATATATATATATGAAAATGCTAATAAACTATGAAATATTAATAATAAATGGGCTTTTGTACCAAAAATGTTGATAACAAGTTTTATCTTGTTATTTACTAATTTTAAATGGAAACTAACGACTAAATTGGAAATGTTTTGTAATAAATAAGTAATTAATGTTTCGAGTAAACGTTTATCGATAAATGTCTATTGTGGACATTTAATACTAGTTTAAGTATTTATTTGCTTACGTTGTGTGCATGAGTTACGGATAACCTAGCATTAATAGTGTTGATCCACATGGGTAGCGGACTTATTAGGTTGACGAATCTAATAAGAGCCCGCTATGTACGTTGGGTAACCCTATTAATGGGTGAATTATCCTTATGACTCTTTAGGATACGATTGATTTATGGGATAATAAGCGACACGAATAAATAAAGGAGTTTATCGAGTTGACGAATTCGATAAGGTCTACTATTTATTCCGAAACTTATTGAACTATGGAGCTCATCGTTTAGAGGTCTCATTATGTCGCATTGAGTTATATATTGGTTGTTTGAGTGCATTCATAGCATCATATTGAGTCGATACACCCACATGAGGATACCAAACACTAGGATTAAATGGTGAAACGAAACATTTTTGGAAATAACGAAATGGAATACATTGGGGTAAATAACGTTGATTTCGAGAGATATATATATTAAGTTTGGTCTACATTAATAGGTTGTGCCGAGTCGATAGTTTTTGTGCCGTGATTACCGTTATATTCTGCTAGTGTTTATTTGTGCGTTGATTGCTTGAGGTGAGTTTTATAGCCCCACTTTTATCTACATTTTGAACTATTTTGGGGTGAGAATCATGCTACTGTTTTTGGACTGTTAAAACTATTTGGATTTGCTTATATGCTTGACTGTTTAGATAGATGTGCGGTAGTTGTTGCCTTAGACTAGGTTGAACCGTTGCCTAGCTAAGAATAGACTTCTACGTCGACCTAGTCCGGGGTTGGCAACTGTTCTAGAGGTTGCCACGGCAGTGCTGGACTAGAGTCGCGGGGCCCGAGTAATCCTTGGATACGGGATGTGAGTATATGATTGGTGATCCGGGTAGGATCGGTGTGTGCAAACGGTATTATCCTATCTTAGGTCTTGCATAGCAAATCAACTCTTACAGTTCCACTATGATTTTGTTGAACTTAAACCTATGAACTCACCAGCGTAAGCTGACCGTTTAGCATGATTTCTCAGGTATTTGAGAGATGTTTGGAATACGTGATCGGTGGAAACTTGGCAAGAAGGCGGGGTTCAAGGATCATTTCTGACTCTGATAAATTTTGGGGACCTATTTTATTAAACTATGTTTTGGGCCTAATATTTATACTTTTGGATTAAATGTTTTGAATAACTAAATTTGGGATTGGTTTTGAATGTTAAATGACTATCTTTTTGCTATACTTGTGTGCGATACCAATCCAATAGTAACTCCCCGAAAACTTGATTAAGTCTTCCGCTGTACTGAGATTTGGGGGTGTTACACCTCAATATCCATTTATCCAGCGCAACCAATTTTTCGTAGTGAGTGTAACGATGTAGTAGGCACGATGGTTCCATTGGGTTCTGGATGTGGCTTATTAATCTAGCTATATTTCGTAACGGAATCCTCTTCCAAGCACCATACAAAATCTTTATATCAAATTTTTCCATCCTGATCATCCAAACATTAGTATCTCAAATTGACATTTCTTTGATACCTTAAATACAAAATAAAACAATCTATTATCAATTGTACCCAGAATATTTATGCCTTGCTTTAGATACCCTACTGGGTGCAAAAGACGGTCACATTTATGGTGTATAGTTTTTGCTATGACAAATTTAAAATTAACCGATGGACCAAATCAACATAACCAAGCATCCACTGTCTAAATTTGATTCACAAAAATTGCCTATAAAGTATGCGAAAAACTGTATCACCTTTGACTAATGATTGATAATGCAAAGTATTGGCGTTAAAAATAAAATATGCACCTGTGTTGCAGCCGATCTTTTTCGTGTAGACTGTCATTTGCGCCGTGCACTGAATTCCCATGGTAACAACATCAATGGCAAGCTGAAAACATGAATGTAAATATAAAACATATCCTTAATAATTTTTAATACTCTAAAGACAATAGAGAAGCTACGTTGAAGGATACAAAGCGCAAAAGATGATAAAATTTGTATATATATACATTCAAACCCACTTTATACAACCACAAATCGTCGCAACATCGGAAAAAAAATCTATTCTAAACACATTAGATTTTGAAACAAAGAATCAAATTCCATTATTAATTAATAGCACCTATGAAATCAACAATTATGACCACAACTTATGGACAACGTATGGAATCAATAGTTAGGATCACATATAAGACTTTATCACGAAGCTCTTACTACCACATATTATACAAAGTGTATAAAATCAGCATTCATGACCACATATCAAAACCCAAAGATACAGATAACCGTAAACATCGTTTAACTACTTCTAAACTCAAAGGTACGATCTTTACACACACAACATTAGATTAATGAATTGTTTAGGAATAAAGTTTGGCATAAATATTACTCCATCCATTCTAAAATAATTGTCATCCGAAAAAAAATACACAGTTTAAAAAAACTTAATTATTACTGATTTCTCTCTTTTACTTTTTGCAGATCAACAGTTTTACCCTTAACTATTTAATTAGTGTTTTCTTTAAAGTTTTTAATATTAATTTCAATTATGCGTAATATGGTAAACTTGACCAAACTTTCATATCTATTTTTAGTAATTGACAATTAAATTGGAACATCCAAAAAAAAATGTGGACTATAAACTTGAGACGGATGGAGTAACCTCATATGCGGTCACAAGGCTATCAGGAAAGCCATGGCTATTGAATACCACAACACGCTAGCCATTATATGTTACCGTCGCCAATATATGCCTCATATATGAATCATCACTTCCTCCTGCCAAACCTGACTGCCAAAATTATACTCATTATTTCAGTTGAGCTAAACGCACAAACTTGGAGGAACAATAATAGTCATAGGACAATGCAAATGCCGAAATGCATTTCAACCCATACCAAATTATTCAAACCTAACTGCCAAAATTTCAAACCTTACTGTCAAAATTATGCATTTCAACCCATATAGCAACATATTTCATAACAAATTATTTAGTAACGAATCTTATAAAAAAAATAGAATGAATAAATACTTTCAATGAAACTTTCAATTAAGCGGTATAATAAACCCTTATAGTAAAATATTTGACACAAAATAGATCAAAAAACCATAATCAAACACTTGGTAATCAATAAACAATTAGAAACAATAATACGTACACTTTATTTAAGATCTTCACTATGTAAATCTCAAAAGATATCAAAAAACTTATATAAAAGCAAACATCATATTCAGTCAACTATGTGATAATGGGTTTCAAAAATCTTGGTTTTATGTTTTTTTCTAAATTGTTTTCCAAAGTATTGATTGTGTATTATGATTTTTTGTTTTGATTTTGTGTCTAGGGGTTGGTCGAAATTTTAAAAAACATTTAAAGTCTATTATCACAGCATCTGATATTACCCTATGAGCTCAAACTATATAGAATCAATACGTATTGTTAAAGTTTAAACAAAGAGAAAAATATATATCTAGAAATACTTCCAACACTTATGACAAGATATTAGTCTTCAAAAGATATTTCAAAGTTTAAATAAATAAAACTACATATCCATAAATCCACTAACACCATAGCATAGAAAATAAAAATGCACGGGTTTTAGCATACCATGTAAAATCAGCAATAACTTAAACAAACATCATAGAGTTAACACAGTACTTACATCCACATGTCAGACTTTAAAAACTGTATAAAATCAACACTTGTGAATACATTTCAGCATTAGTCGACCACAAAGGAAGAAAGAAGCCAAAATAGCATGTGTTAATCAAAATTATCAAAAATAAAATATATCAAAATTTTCTAAAACTCTATTTTCTTTCTAGAAAGAACAAAAAACACCAAACCCACAGTTAATGAGTCTAAATATTTTACTTAACACTACAATTTAAAAAACCACTATTACTTAAGGAGGGGGGGGGGGGGGAACCCTCATGAATTTTACTGATATAAACACCCATAAGTTTGGGTTTATAAACTTACAATTCGGTATAAAGACAAATCCTTCGTGCAACTGAAGCTTTGTATGTGTAATCATCTTCTTCTTTTAATCGCGAATTATATGACTATATCAAAAAACTTAACATTCAATCTTGATAATTGATTGAGTTTTATGATTTTGTGTGTTGATTTTGTAAGTAATTATCTTATGCACACGTGTTTTTGAAGACTATATATGTAAGACATGTAACTATGTATTTAAGACTTGTACATTGCTTTGGGATAAAAGAGAGAAAAAGCAAACAATGTAGTTTCAAGGCAAGAAGTTGGAAATTTCCAAAACAACGTAGTTTTAATCAATTTTAAGCAAAACGGAGTAGTTTTACACTAATTTAAACCAAAACCATCAAAACGACGTCGTTTTAATTGGTAAGTATATAGTATAATAATGTAGAAAAACATACTCGTATATTATATGGTTTACTTAAGTACGTATAGATCTTAGTATAGTGTGAAACGCTTTACTAAAAAAATAATTTGACAATTAAAAAAGAATTGACGAAGTAACATTAGTAAGATTAGCTTCAGATTATATATTTTTGATATCTCTTCATAATAACATTTTTTTTTATTTATAAATTTCGTCGACTAACAAAGTACTCAAAGTCTCAAACGTTGAATTATTCAACGGTGGGAATACGACAGCTTGCCATGCATGGATTCTCAATTGGTTTACATGCATGTAGTTGGTACAATAATTTTGATCTACATCTTAATTTGATACAGCTACAATTTATTTATATAATAAAATAATGCAAGAATTTTTGCTATATAAGGGATTGGATGTCTCTTCAAAATACACAACTCAAATTCCACTTCTTGTAGTAGAAATGGGAACGATGGCCACCTTTGTAGTAACACTTGTTATTATCTCTTTAAGCTTGCCTTCATTGACGAGTGCTTCCTATTCTTACTCATCTCCACGACAACCATCGCTTCCCCAGGTTTACAAGTCTCCACCACCTCCCCCAGTTTACAGTTCTCCACCACCGCCTCTACAAGTCTCCACCACCTCCCCCAGTTTACAGTTCTCCACCACCGCCCCCAGTCTACAAGTCTCCACCACCTCCTCCAGTTTACAGTTCTCCACCACCGCCTCCAGTCTACAAGTCTCCACCACCTCCCCCAGTTTACAGTTCTCCACCACCGCCTCCAGTCTACAAGTCTCCACCACCTCCTCCAGGTTTACGCTTCTCCACCACCGCCTCCATACAAGTCTCCCCCACCTCCCCGGTTTACAAATTCTCCACCACCACCTCCACAAGTCTCCACCACCTCCCCAGTTTATTCTCCACCACCCCCAGTTTACAAGTCTCCACCACCTCCCCAGTTTATAGTTCTCCACCACCGCCCCATTTACAAGTCTCCACCACCTCCTCCAGTTTACAGTTCTCCACCACCGCCTCCAGTCTACAAGTCTCCACCACCTCCCCAGTTTGATTCTCCACCACCCCCAGTTTACAAGTCTCCACCACCTCCTCCAGTTTATTCTCCACCACCTCCAGTCTACAAGTCTCCACCACCTCCCCAGTTTGATTCTCCACCACTCCTCCAGTTCATTCTCCACCACCGCCTCCAGTCTACAAGTCTCCACCACCTCCCCAGTTCTGTTCTCCACCACCGCCCCCAATTTACAAGTCTCCACCACCTCCTCCAGTTTACAGATTCTCCACCACCCTCCAGTCTACAAGTCTCCACCACCTCCCCCAGTTTACAGTTCTCCACCACCGCCCCCAGTTTACAAGTCTCCACCACCTCCTCCAGTTTACAGTTCTCCACCACCGCCTCCAGTCTACAAGTCTCCACCACCTCCCCCAGTTTACAGTTCTCCACCACCGCCTCCAGTCTACAAGTCTCCACCACCTCCCCCAGTTTACAGTTCTCCACCACCACCTCCTGTCTACAAGTCTCCACCTCCCCCGGTCTACAAGTCACCCCCTGTTTACAAGTCACCGCCACCACCGGTTTACAAATCACAGCCACCACTGGTTCGCAAGTCACCTCCACATCCCGCACCTAAGAAACCATATGTGTACAAGTCACCACCACCTCCACCAGCACATTACATCTACAGTTCACCACCTCCTCCGCACCATTAACTAAGGAGGGACTACAGTATGCGATCATGGTACGTAATTGCTTGTTTCATGTATGAGACCTTATTTGATTGAATCGAGTACATTATATCATTTATGTAACTGTAGACACATTACTAGGTTTTGTGATACTAATTCTATTCTTGCAGATTTAAAGACACACGCAATAATAAGATTATATTTCGAGCTTTTTAGATGAACAATAAACATGCAAGACAAAGAAGGGTAGAAAGTTGTACGGAAAAGGGTTGAATCGTAATCATTTATGATAGTACTTGTTATGATTATTGGCTGGTTTAAGTCAAACGACATGTCATTTCCCAACTTTACAATGTTGTCTCATAATAATATGTATTTCAAATCAATAGTAGAATGTTGTGCTATAAATGCAACATGAATGTGTCGAAATGAAACACACCAAGATCAACTTTGGCAAGGATCTTTTACTTTCTTTCTTTGGTTATTTATTTCTCATGAAAGTTACATAATTATATTGTCATATGTCTCGTTAATTATAAGACGTTTTAAGCACGATCGTTCACAATCATCATAATCAAAAAGGATTGAGAAAATCAATCAAAGTATACTATATAATAAAATTATTTTCTAATCCACAAAATATATTGGTTTCTTACGACCACCTTATAATTCACACGCCAGCTATTGTGTCTCTTAAAAACATTTAGCTGGTAGCAGTGGTGAGCTGGGTTGACCCTGTCACATTTGCTTTCTCTCTCCAACGACCTGACGATGACCTAGTTGCCACAGTGGTGACCTGAGATTTTTTTTTAATTTTTTTTTTCAAATATTTTTAAAAACAAAATTAAATTTCATTAATAAAAATGCTTAAACATTACAATAATAATTAAAAACTTAATGTTGTAATGTTGTAAAAGTTGTCAAGTTTTTAAAAATGTGTTTGAGGCTGATATTTATAATGTTGTAAACGTGGTAAAGTTTTTAATTTTTTTTTTAATGCCAAACGGTACAAAATTTTTGTCCACAAGTGAGATACAACTCGGTCGGCAAGAGGAACTAGTTCGTCCATTTTGTTCAACCCAACCTAGGTCGACCCAACCCTCACAATGGGGCAACCGATCAACAACCTTGCACAACCCTTTGGGTCGACCGGCCCATTGTGGTTAGCCTTACAATCTATAAAAGTCGTCTATTTTCCAAAAATCACTTTATCTCTACTACTTATAAATTATTTGTCACATTCTCTCCTATTAATTTTTTAATACTTCTTAAAATATATTTTTAAGCAAATACAAGTAAAAAAACATAATATACAACTATTTAAAGCACAAATAAAAAAAAATACTATTTAACATATGCAATTAATGCACTATTTAAATCACCCCTTAACCAAAATATACAACCTCATAAAGCTATAGGTACAATTATCATAAACACAAAATTTTAACATCAAATAGTAATCAATGTGGTAAATAAAAACAATTATTATAGTTATTAAAATATCCTTTACATAAGAAATATATATTATCAAATATATTATACAAGTGACTTAAATACAAATACGAAATTTGCCATGTTTAACCAAGCCAATATTACAAGATACCACAAGGTATATCCATAACCTTAGTCCATGAAACTTCAGACCATTTGTTCTTTGCCATCCTTGGTCAACAAACAAACTATAACATCAACTAATCTAAATCATTTCCGCAAGAACCAACAAGTTAAACACGAATATGTCCCGTTCGTTTCACATCAATCGACAAAACCACAATACCCTCACAATCACTCCTCAACTCTCATTTTCAACACATGCAAGACAAAATACATAAAATAAAAGTCAAGATCTCAGATTATCCCTTTGAATAAACAAGGATTCGTTCTTAAAAGAAAACTATAAAAGATAAATCCTCATCAATATGTGAGAAGCAAGGCTTCTTCTATATATTTGAAAACTTTAAGATAGAACAAAAAACAAAACATCATAGAGTCAACACAGTACATACATCTACATGTCAGACTTTAAAAATTGTATAAAATCAACACTTGTGAATACATTTCAGTATTAGTCGACCACAAAAGAAGAAAGAAGCCAAAATAGCATGCGTTAATCAAAATTATCAAAACTAAAATACATCTAAATTTCCTAAAACTCTATTTTCTTTCTAGAAAGAACAAAAAACACCATACCCACAGTTAATCAGTCTAAATTACTTACTTAACACTACTATTTAAAAAACCCCTATTACTTAAAGGGGAGGGGGGGAGGGAGAACCCTCATAAATTTTACTGACCCATAGGTTTGGGTTTATAAACTTACAATATGGTATAAAGACAAATCCTTCGTGCAACTGAAGCTTTGTATATGTAATCATCAACTTCTTTTGATCGCGAATTATACGACTATATCAAGAAACTTAACATTCAATCTTGATAATTGATTGAGTTTTATGATTTTGTGTGTTGATTTTGTAAGTAATTATTTGATGCACATGTGTTTTTGAAGACTATGTATGTAAGACATGTAACTATGTATTTAAGACTTGTACATTGCTTTGGGATAAAAGAGAGAAAAAGCAAACAATGTAGTTTCAAGGCAAGAAGTTGGAAATTTCCAAAACAACGTAGTTTTAATCAGTTTTAACCAAAACGAAGTAGTTTTACACTAATTTAAACCAAAACCATCAAAACGACGTCGTTTGTGAGCCTTTTTAAAACTGCTTCGTTTTAATTGGTAAGTATATAGTATAGTAAAGTAGAAAAACATACTCGTATATTATATGGTTTACTTAAGTACGTATAGATCTTAGTATAGTGTGAAACGCTTTACTAAAAAAATTATTTGACAATTAAAAAATATATATTGAGGAAGTAACATTAGTAAGATTAGCTTCAGATTATATATTTTTGTTATCTTTTCATAAAAACATTTTTTTTCTTTTTATTTATAAATTTCGTCGACTAACAAAGTACTCAAAGTCTCAAACGTTGAATTATTCAACGGTGGGAATACGACAGCTTGCCATGCATGGATTCTCATTTGGTTTACATGCATGTAGTTGGTACAATAATTTTGATCTACATCTGAATTTGATACAGCTATAATTTATTTATATAATAAAATAATGCAAGAATTTTTGCTATATAAGGGATTGGATGTCTCTTCAAAATACACAACTCAAATCCCACTTCTTGTAGTAGAAATGGGAACGATGGCCACTTTTGTAGTAACACTTGTTATTATCTCTTTAAGCTTGCCTTCATTGACGAGTGCTTCCTATTCTTACTCATCTCCACGACAACCATCGCTTCCCCAGGTTTACAAGTCTCCACCACCTCCCCCAGTTTACAGTTCTCCACCACCGCCCCCAGTTTACAAGTCTCCACCACCTCCCCCAGTTTACAGTTCTCCACCACCACCTCCAGTCTACAAGTCTCCACCACCTCCCCCAGTTTACAGTTCTCCACCACCGCCCCCAGTTTACAAGTCTCCACCACCTCCCCCAGTTTACAGTTCTCCACCACCACCTCCAGTCTACAAGTCTCCACCACCTCCTCCAGTTTACAGTTCTCCACCACCGCCCCCAGTTTACAAGTCTCCACCGCCTCCCCCAGTTTACAGTTCTCCACCAACTCCCCTAGTTTACAAGTCACCACATCCCACAGCTCACAAGTCACTACCCCCACCAATTTACAAGTCTCCACCTCCCCCGGTCTACAAGTCACCCCCTGCTTACAAGTCACAGCCACCACCGGTTTACAAATCACAGCCACCACTGGTTCGCAAGTCACCTCCAAATCCCTCACCTAAGAAACCATATGCGTACAAGTCACCACCACCTCCACCAGCACATTACATCTACAGTTCACCACCTCTTCACCATTAACTAAGGAGGGACTACAGTATGCGATCATGGTACGTAATTGCTTGTTTCATGTATGTGACCTTATTTGATTGAATCGAGTACATTATATCATTTATGTAACTGTAGACAATTACTAAGTTTTGTGATAATAATTCTATTCTTGCAGATTTAAAGACAGACGCAATAATAAGATTATATTTCGAGCTTCTTAGATGAACAATAAACATGCAAGACAAAGAAGGGTAGAAAGTTGTACGGAAAAGGGTTGAATCGTAATCATTTATGATAGTACTTGTTAAGAATTATTGGCTGGTTTAAGTCAAACGACATGTCATTTCCCAACTTTACTATGTTGTCTCATAATAATATGTATTTGAAATCAATAGTAGAATGTTGTGCTATAAATGCAACATGAATGTGACGAAATGAAACACACCATGATCAACTTTGGCAGTGATCTTTTACTTTCTTTCTATGGTTATCTATTTCTCATGAAAGTTACATAATTATATTGTCATATGCCTCGTTAATTATTACACGATTTCAACACGATCCATCACAATCGTCGTAATCAAGAAGGATTGAGAAAATCAATCAAAGTATACTACTCCCTCCGTCTTATTTTTATTGTCCAATTTGACTTTCACCAGTCTTTCTTGTTCAACTTTGATTATTAATATATTTATTTGTGTTATATAATACTTGATGAAAATTATATCAATGAAAATACATTTAAAACCCAATATATTCATATATTTTTCATCAAGTATTAAATAACACAAACAAAAATAATTATGGTAAAAGTTAAAGAAGAAAGACTAAAAAAAGTCAATAGGGGAAAATAATTTTGGTATGGAGGGAGCATATCGTAAAATTATTTTATAATACACAAAAGATATTGGTTTCTTACGAACACCTTATAATTCACGCCAGCTATTATGACTCTTAAAAACATTACAATCTATAAAAGTCGTCTATTTTCCAAAAATTACTTTATCACTATACTACTTATAAAACATTTATTAAATTCCCTCATATTATTTTTTTAAGACTTCTTAAAATAGATTTTTAAGAAAATACATGTAAAAACTTATTATATACAACTATTTGAAGCACAAATAAAACTAAAAAAAACACTATTTAACACATGCAATGAATGCACTATTTAAATCACCCCTTAACCAACATATACAACCTCATAAAGCTATAGGTACAATCATTATAAACACAAAATTTTGAACATCAAATAGTAATCAATGTGGTAAATAAAAATAATTATTAAAGTTATTAAAACATCTTTTACATAAGAAATACAAATTATCAAATATATTGTACAAGTAACTTAAATACAATTACGAAATTTGCCATGTTTGACCAAGCCAATATTACAAGATACCACAAGATATATCCATAACCTCAGTCCATGAAACTTCAGACCATTTGTTCTTTGTCTTCCTTGGTCATCAAACAAACTATAACATCAACTAATCAAATCATTTCCACCATAACCAACAAGTTAAACACGAATCTGTCCCATTCCATTTCACATCAATCGACACAACCACAATACCCTCACAATCAGCCCTCAACTCTCATTTTCAACACATGCAAGACAAAATACATAAAAGAAAAGTCAAGATCTCAGATTATCCCTTGAATAAACAAGGATTCGTTCTTAAAACAAAACTATAAGAGATAAATACTCATCAATCTGTGAGAAGCAAGGCTTCTTCTATATATCTAAAAACTTAAAGATAGAACAAAAACAAAATTGTTTCATTCCTTCTTTGTTTCGTAAGAACAACCAAACAAAATACAACCTTACCTGAGACCCATAAAGGATCTTGAAGCATAAACTTTCAGGTCTTTGGTTAGATTTAAATAACACAAAAAGTTTTTGTTTGTGTTCGGTTTATTAGCAAAAAGATAAGAGTGCGTTTGTTATTCGAATATCAATAGAAGAAGAGACGAACTATTTTAATATGATTCGAAGTGTGTTTGGTGATGATTGCAAGAGATAATAATTTTGTGGTTGCGAGTGGTAAGGAGAAATTAGGGTAAGGTGTGTGATAAAAATTAGGGTGGTGATTGCAAGAGATGATAAAATTTGTATATATATACATTCAAACCCACTTTATACAACCACAAATCGTCGCAACATCGAAAAAAAATCTATTCTAAACACATTAGATTTTGAAAAAAAGAATCAAATTCCATTTTTAATTAATAGCACCTATGAAATCAACAATTATGACCACAGCTTATAGAAAACGTATAGAATCAATAGTTAGGATCACATATCAGACTTTATCATGAAGCACTTACTACCACAGATTATACAAAGTGCATAAAATCAGCATTCATGACCATATATCAAAATTTAAAGATACAGATAACCGTAAACATTGTTTAGCTACTTCTAAACTCAAAGGTACGATCTTTACACACACAACATTAGATTAATGAATTGTTTAGGAATAAAGTGTGGCATAAATATTACTCCATCCATTCTAAAATAATTGTCATCCAAAAAAAAATACACAGTTTAAAAAAACTTAATTATTACAGACTTCTCTCTTTTACTTTTTGCAGATTGACAGTTTTACCCTTAACTATTTAATTAGTGTTTTCTTTCAAGTTTTTAATATTAATTTCAACTATGCGTAATATGGTAAACTTGATCAAACTTCCATATCTATTTTTAGTAATTGACAATTAAATTGGGACATCCAAAAAAGAAAACGTGGAATATAAATTTGAGACGGATGGAGTAACCTCATATGCGGTCACAAGGCTATCAGGAAAGCCATGGCTATTGAATACCACAACACGCCAGCCATTATATGTTACCGTCACCAACATATGCCTCATATATGAATCATCACTTCCTCCTGCCAAACATGACTGCCAAAATTATACTCATTATTTCAGTTGAGCTAAACGCACAAACTTGGAGGAACTATAATAGTCATAGGACAATGCAAATGCTGAAATGCATTTCAAACCATACCAAATTATTCAACCCAGACTGCCAAAATTTCAAACCTGACTGCCAAAATTATGCATTTCAACCCATATAGCAACATATTTCATAACAAATTATTCAGTAACGAATCTTATCAAAAAAATTAGAATGAGTGAATACTTTCAATGAAACTTTCAATTAAGCAGTATAATAAACCCTTATAGTAAAATATTTGACACAAAATAGATCAAAAAACCATAATCAAACACTTGGTAATCAATAAACAATTGGAAACAATAATACGTACACTTTATTTAAGATCTTCACTATGTAAATCTCAAAAGATATCAAAAAACTTATATAAAAGCAAACATCATATTCTGTCAACTATGCGATAATGGGTTTCAAAAACCTTGGTTTTATGTTTTTTTCTAAATTGTTTTCCAAAGTATTGATTGTGTATTATGATTTTTTGTTTTGATTTTGTGTTTAGGGGTTGGTCAAAATTTTAAAAAACATTTAAAGTCTATCATCACAGCATCTTATATTACCCTATGAGGTCAAACTATATAGAATCAGTACCTATTGTTAAAGTTTAAACAAAGAAAAATATATATCTAGAAATACTTTCAACACTTCTGACAAGATATTAGGCTTCAAAAGATATTTCAAAGTTTAAATAAATAAAACCACATATCCATAAATCCACTAACACCGTAGCATAGAAAATAAAAATGCACGGATTTTAGCATACCATGTAAAATCAACAATAACTTAAGCAAACATCATAGAGTCAACATAGTACTTACATCCACATGTCAGACTTTAAAAACTGCATAAAATCAACACTTGTGAATACATTTCAGCATTAGTCGACCAAAAAGGAAGAAAGAAGCCAAAATAGCATGTGTTAATCAAAATTATCAAAACTAAAATTTATCAAAATTTTCAAAAACTCTATTTACTTTATAGAAAGAACAAAAAACACCAAACCCACAGTTAATCAGTCTATAAATATTTTACTTAACACTACAATTTAAAAAACCCCTATTACTTAAGGGGGGGGGGGGGGGAACCCTCATAAATTTTACTGGTATAAACACTCATAGGTTTGGGTTTATAAACTTACAATTTCGTATAAAGACAAATCCTTCGTGCAACTGAAGCTTTGTATATATAATCATCTTCTTCTTTTAATCGCGAATTATACGACTATATCAAGAAACTTAACATTCAATCTTGATAATTGATTGAGTTTTATGATTTTGTGTGTTGATTTTGTAAGTGATTATCTGCTGCACACGTGTTTTTTAAGACTATGTATGTAAGACATGTAACTATGTAATTAAGACTTGTACATAGCTTTGGGATAAAAGAGAGAAAAAGCAAACAATGTAGTTTCATGGCAAGCAGATGCAAATTTCTAAAACAACGTAGTTTTAATCAATTTTAACCAAAACGAAGTAGTTTTACACTAATTTAAACAAAAACCATCAAAAAGACGTTGTTTGTGAGCCTTTTTAAAACTGCTTCGGTGTAATTGGTAAGTATATAGTATAGTAATGTAGAAAAACATACTCGTATATTATATGGTTTACTGTACGTATAGATCTTAGTATAGTGTGAAACGTTTTACTAAAAAAATTATTTGACAATTAAAAAGAATTGACGAAGTAACATTAGTAAGATTAGCTTCAGATTATATATTTTTGATATCTTTTCATAATAACATTTTTTTTTATTTATAAATTTCGTCGACTAACAAAGTACTCAAAGTCTCAAACGTTGAATTATTCAGCGGTGGGAATACGACAGCTTGCCATGCATGGATTCTCAATTGGTTTACATGCATGTAGTTGGTACAATAATTTTGATCTACATCTTAATTTGATACAGCTACAATATGTTTATATAATAAAATAATGCAAGAATTTTTGCTATATAAGGGATTGGATGTCTCTTCAAAATACACAACTCAAATCCCACTTCTTGTAGTAGAAATGGGAACGATGGCCACCTTTGTAGTAACACTTGTTATTATCTCTTTAAGCTTGCCTTCATTGACGAGTGCTTCCTATTCTTACTCATCTCCACGACAACCATCGCTTCCCCAGGTTTACAAGTCTCCACCACCTCCCCCAGTTTACAAGTCTCCACCACCTCCTCCAGTTTACAGTTCTCCACCACCGCCTCCAGTCTACAAGTCTCCACCACCTCCCCCAGTTTACAGTTCTCCACCACCGCCCCCAGTTTACAAGTCTCCACCACCTCCTCCAGTTTACAGTTCTCCACCACCGCCCCCAGTTTACAAGTCTCCACCACCTCCCCCAGTTTACAGTTCTCCACCACCGCCCCCAGTTTACAAGTCTCCACCACCTCCCCCAGTTTACAAGTCTCCACCACCTCCCCCAGTTTACAGTTCTCCACCACCGCCTCCAGTCTACAAGTCTCCACCACCTCCCCCAGTTTACAGTTCTCCACCACCGCCCCCAGTTTACAAGTCTCCACCACCTCCCCCAGTTTACAGTTCTCCACCACCACCTCCAGTCTACAAGTCTCCACCACCTCCCCCAGTTTACAGTTCTCCACCACCGCCCCCAGTTTACAGTTCTCCACCACCACCTCCAGTCTACAAGTCTCCACCACCTCCCCCAGTTTACAGTTCTCCACCACCGCCCCCAGTTTACAAGTCACCACATCCCACAGCTCACAAGTCAGTACCCCCACCAATTTACAAGTCTCCACCTCCCCCGGTCTACAAGTCACCCCCTGTTTACAAGTCACCGCCACCACCGATTTACAAATCACAGCCACCACTGGTTCGCAAGTCACCTCCACATCCCTCACCTAAGAAACCATATGTGTACAAGTCACCACCACCTCCACCAGCACATTATATCTACAGTTCACCACCTCCTCCTCACCATTAACTAAGGAGGGACTACACTATGCGATCATGGTACGTAATTGCTTGTTTCATGTATGAGACCTTTTTTGATTGAGTACATTATATCATTTATGTAACTGTAGACACATTACTAAGTTTTGTGATACTAATTATTCTATTCTTGCAGATTTAAAGACAGACGCAATAATAAGATTATATTTCGAGCTTCTTAGATGAACAATAAACATGCAAAACAAAGAAGGGTAGAAAGTTGTATGGAAAAGGGTTGAATGGTAATCGTTTATGATACTTGTTATGAAATTATTGGCTCGTTTAAGTCAAACGACATGTCATTTCCCAACTCTACTATGTGTTCTCATAATAATATGTATTTGAAATCAATAGTAGAATGTTGTGCTATAAATGCAACATGAATGTGACGAAATGAAACACACCAAGATCAACTTTGGCAAGTGATCTTTTACTTTCTTTCTTTGATTATCTTTTTCTCATGAAAGTTACATAATTATATTGTCATATGCCTCGTTAATTATTACACGATTTCAACACGATCCTTCACAATCGTATCAATCAAGAAGGATTGAGAAAATCAATCAAAGTATACTACCCCCTCCGTCTCATTTTTATTGTCCACTTTAACTTTGACCAGTCATTCTTGTTCAACTTTGACCATTAATTTATTTATTTGTGTTATATAATACTTGATGAAATTATATCAATGAAAATACATTTAAAACCCAATACATTCATATATTTTTCATCAAGTATTATATAACACAAACAAAAATAATTATGGTAAAAGTTAAAAAAGAAAGACTAAAAAAGTCAATAGAGGACAATAATTTTGTACGGATGGAATATATCGTAAAATTATTTTATAGTCCACAAAAGATATTGGTTTCTTACGAACACCTTATAATTCACGCGAGCTATTATGACTCTTAAAAACATTACAATCTATAAAAGTCGTCTATTTTCCAAAAATCACTTTATCTATAATATTTATAAAGCATTTATTACATTCCCTCCTATTAATTTTTGAAGACTTCTTAAAATAGATTTTTAAGAAAATACATTTAAAAAATCATTATATACAACTATTTGAAGCACAAATAAAACTAAAAAACACTATTTAACACATGCAATTAATGCACTATTTAAATCACCCCTTAACCAACATATACAACCTCATAAAGCTATAGGTACAATCATCATAAACACAAAATTTTAACATCAAATAGTAATCAATGTGGTAAATAAAAACAATTATTAGAGTTATTAAAACATCTTTTACATAAGAAATACAAATTATCAAATATATTGTACAAGTAACTTAAATACAATTACGAAATTTGCCATGTTTGACCAAGCCAATATTACAAGATACCACAAGGTTTATCTATAACCTAAGTCCATGAAACTTCAGACCATTTGTTCTTTGTCTTCCTTGGTCAACAAACAAACTATAATATCAACTAATCAAATCATTTCCACCATAACCAAACAAGTTAAACACGAATCTGTCCCATTCCATTTCACATCAATCGACACAACTACAATACCCTCACAATCAGCCCTCAACTCTCATTTTCAACACATGCAAGACAAAATACATAAAAGAAAATTCAAGATCTCATATTATCCCTTGAATAAACAAGGATTCGTTCTTAAAACAAAACTTTAAGAGATAAATCATCATCAATCTGTGAGAAGCAAGGCTTCTTCTATATATCTGAAAACTTTAAGATAGAACAAAAACAAAATTGTTTCATTCCTTCTTTGTTTCGTAAGAACAACCAAACAAAATACAACCTTACCCGAGACCCATAAAGGTTCTTGAAGCATAAACTTTCAGGTCTTTGGTTAGATTTAAATAACACAAAAAGTTTTTGTTTGTGTTCGGTTTATTAGCAAAAAGATAATAGTGCGTTTGTTATTCGAATATCAATAGAAGAAGAGACGAACTATTTTAATATGAGAAGAAGTGTGTTTGGTGATGATTGCAAGAGATAATAATTTTGTGGTTGTGAGTGGTAAGGAGAAATTAGGGTAAGGTGTGTGATAAAAATTAGGGTGGTGATTGCAAGAGATATACATGTAAGTTTTAGGTTTAGTTTATAGAAAAGGTTGTGGAAAACTATAAGGGGGGGGGGGGGGGTTGAATAGTTTTACGGATTATAACTTCATTTTAAACTATTTAGATCGACTTATGTCAATCTATTTAAATGTGTGTGTTGGATGTTGATAGATAAGCATATAAATAAGTAAAGTAAAGATAAAGAGTAAGAAGAATAAAACCACAACGCTAGTATTTATAGTGGTTCGGCTATAATGACACCTTCCTTGCCCTACTCCACTCCCCGAGTCACCTACTCGAGAGTTCGTAATCACTACACAACACAAACTCCTTGTGGCGTAGAAGCCTTCACAACGTCGCCTACTTTTTATCCGGTACTAGGCTAGACACCGGGTTCTTCCACGAGGTAGAACCAAACCTAACACAACGTCACCTACACTTTATCCGGTACAAGGCAAGATACCGAGTTCCATTACAAAGGAGGAACTACTACCCAACACTACACAACACCTATCCCAAAGGAGATCCACTCCTTATTACAACATCAAGGATATCAATATCCTTTGACCCAAACTAATCCATCTTGTACATCGATGCACCATATCGAATGTTCACCCTAGGCACCTTTCACTTAATGCCTTTGACATGACACCTAGACACCCTTCACTAATGCCTTCAACACGGACTTTCGGCACCCTTCACTAATGCCTTTGACACGGATCTTCGGCACCTTTCACTAATGCCTTCAACTTGATCCTTTGGACATCTTTCACCTATGTCTTTAACACAACACTTCTAATGAGAGAGGAAAGAACTATCAACAAGATAACTTCAGTAGTCTTGATAATGACGAAGCTTCGCAACCCATGGACTTGAGCTTGCTCAACTTCAAGAGGTGGTGATCTCGCCTTTAAGAAGAACCTAGAGAATCACACAGACACAAAACTATATAGAAAGATCCTTTGGATCTGAGGTTAGAGAGTTTACAACACTAAGAGAGAATGTGTGTGAAAAGGGTGAGTTACAAAGAAGAAATGACTCACTATTTATAGACAAAAATCACTACTGTCCCCCGGATCCCACAGATCCATTGCTTGAGGGATCCGTCCAGTGTATTCCTAGGGATCCGTAGGACGCTCCCCCTAAATGGGTTATGGGTCATGGATCATGGGTTATGTACTTTAGATCATGGGTATACAAATAGATACAATGTATCTAGAAGATGCAATGCATCTAGTCAATGGGTCATGGGTTAGCTCCATGGGTTATGGATAATACCCAACATGACTTCATGCATAATGTCATGCAATGGGTCATGGGTTATGGATAATGCTCCATGGGTATAGGTCATGGACTTTGGGTTTTACCCAACTACATTCAATGTATTTTGTCAATGGGTCAAGTACTTAGATTTTTACCCATTACAATATATATACTAAGTGTATATAAGTATATGTAAACAGTAGTTGTTATACATATGCATTTCTATAACATGTAAACACTATTACTTGTTTAGTGTTTTGTATGAAAACGTAAGTGTGTTAGTAAACTATTGGCTCAAAATATTTACGTATTTTATTTGTTTTGATAAAATGATTTTACGTTTGTTATCGACAAAACATTAGAAGATCGTAAAATATAAATAAACGTTTTTACGGCTTATTTGTATTAACAAAAGTTATTGGGCTTCCGGAATTTGGACCTCCAACTGGACAAATACCGTAATTTTCAATTATTAGGACTTCCACATGGAGTTTTGTTAACTTCCATTTTTATATACACTATGTCAAGACATATTAAAAAATAATAAAATAATTTACACAACTACCCTCAAAGTCTGCAACTACTTACAAAAACGACCTCATATTTCTTGATATTTACGAACTTTTTATATAACGAACATTATTCATCGAATATCTAACAAGTACCTAATGAATAATAAAAAATATACCGATGCGAAAATCTCTAGATTACAAACAAAATGAACCCATTATTGATATGCTTTTGTACAGTTATTAATAGAAAAAATGTGTAACCGAATAACATTTACTCACCACAAAATATAGTCACAGAATATCCGCCACCGCATTAAACGGGTACTCTGCTAGTACACTACAAAGGATAATGTCGTTTTCAACAACATTTAATCTAGGGCTAATAACCTATTAAAGCACTATACTTGTCACAAATATCAGTTCGACGTAGCGAACTAAAAAAATAACTCTTTTAGACATTAAACTTGACTTTTTTGTCTTCCTTTAAGTATTATGACCAAATTATGACCATTTTACCCTTCGAAAAATATTTCCAAAAAAAAAATCGAAAAAAAATTTCAGAAATTTCGAAAAAAAAGTATTTCGAAAAAACAATTCAAAATAAAATTTTGGAAAAAAAATTTCGAAAAAAAAAGTATTTCGAAAAAAATTTAGAAAGGGTAAAATGGTCATAATTTGGTCATAATACTTAAAGGAAGACAAAAATGTCAAGTTTAATGTCTAAAAGAGCTATTTTTTTAGTTCGCTACGTCGAACTGATATTTGTGACAAATATAGTGCTTTAAAAGGTTATTAACCCTTTAATCTATAAGACAAGTAATGATGGTACATATATTTTTCTTGAAAGCATTTATTTGAAACATAGTTACTCTAACTGTCTAACATACTATACGAAACCCACATAGGACATTTAATAAAATGAAGCAAATAACGTTTCTTATTTATCAACTCTAATATTAATCCATATTTTTTTTTTTCGAAAGGCAAATGATATATTACTAGCAAAACAAATCAAGATACAAACAAAGGCAACCCGCTACATCAACAAGCCGATTAAAATAGCGAGCCCCTGGAAAAACATATACAAAGAGAAACTTACAAATTAAAACCACCATATGAGTGGCCACACAGTGAAACAAACATTTGTAATACTGTATCAATCTCCTCCAAAACCTCGGGTCTTGAATATATTACACCAAAGGCATAGACTTTCTTTGTGTTAGGATCATGTAACCATTTTTCCCAGCACCATGACCCTTTTTTTGCCCGTCGCGAGATCCACTGAAACTCTTGATTGAATATCTTGAACTATCTTGTTTTCGCTTGCTACTTTATTACTAAAGACCCGATTGTTACGTTCTTTCCAAATGAAATAACCGGTACCCACACCACCACTTGCCACCACTTTTTATTCTCTACTGATTGTGAATTAAAGCCATCATGTTTTAATAAATCGCCTATTGTAAACACATCTTAATTCCCACCTTTCCACCATTCAAAAATTTTTAACCAAACGCTCCATGCCATATTGCATAATAACAAGGAATGATCAATTGTTTCCACATTATCATCACAACAAGGACATAAAAGTGTGTTCAAGTCAATACCTCTTTTATCTAACTCGTTAACCGGAGCCTACCTTTCAAAACACGCCATACAAATATGTTAACCTTCTTTGGAGCAAGTTTATTCCACATGGTTTCAGTGACCCGATCTATCTGTTTGAAGCCATATCTCATCCACCAATCTTGCAAGATCTTTAACCGCAAACTTTCCATCCTCGTTGAGTGCCCATCTCCAATGATCCCTACAATCATGAGACAACGTGATAGAACTTAAAATACCTACCAAATCCTCCAACTCGCTACAACCTCTACCTCTTGGTTCTCTTACCCAATCCCAAACCCAAGACCACCTGTCATCAACCCAAATACACATTTCCGCTACCTTTGCCTCCTTTCTCCTATCTAAGTGATATAACCTAGGAAATCTATCACATAACCTCCGATTATCTATCCATCTATCCAACCAAAAAAGCGTATTATTCCCACACCCCACTTTCTTTACAATTGATGAAGTGAATCCTACCCCCACTTTATTTATATCAAAACCGGCCTTTATTATGTCGTTCCACACCCCCCCGCCACTACTACCTCTAAGTGCCTCTAAAGTCCCTAACCCCCCGTCCATACCATAAATACTCCTAATCACCTTTACCCATAACACGTCCCCCTCCACCCAAAATCTCCACCACCATTTACCCAATAAAGCCCAATTTTTTGCCCTTAAAGACCCAATATTTAACCCACCCACCCCATAAGAAGAGAGAATAGTATCCCATTTTACCCATGATATTTTATTACTTTCACCCACCCCACCCCAAAAAAAATCTTTCCTTACACTCTCAAGTTGTTTTATCACACACGAAGGCACATGGAACATCGAGAAATAATACAACGGTAAACTACCAAGGACCGATTTAATCAACGTCAATCTTCCACCAAAGGACATCGTTTTAGCTCTCCATTCGGTTAATCTTCTTTTGAAATTTTCTACCAACGGCTATACAATGATCGTAAACGGAAACAAACAGCGTCACAACGACTATACAATGATCAGAACGGAATGGCCAGGGCACAGCGGCTATACAATGATCGTAAACGGAAACAAACAGCGTCACAACGACTTGTTTTTCACTATAAACAGACAATTATTGATCTTCGGTTTTCTCACGAAAACAAAGCTTCTTCTTTCCCAAACTCGAAAGACAAAATCAATCAAGGCTTTTTTTATTCTATCTAAAAGATGGTTAGCCTTGTTTTAGTTGTCATCATTGTAGCACTCTTGCTACGCATTTACCCCTTGTTAATTTCCCGCCTGGAGAATTATATTTTTTTCTTAGGCTTGTTTATATTTGTGATTTTCTCACTACTATGTATTGCACTATGTAACGATATTAATGGATTATAATTTTTGTTTTTTTGGGTATATATATATATATATATATATATAGAGTGTAACTTTATTTTGAGAACTCATTTAAATGCGAGAACTGCGAGAACTCTTTCTGGGTCTTAGGATGATAAGATCAATGGTTATAAATGAATGTGGCAGTTTTGTAATTAAAATAAAAATAAAACATAATTAATTAAATGAAAAAGGGTATAATAGGAAGTACGTAAATATACTAATGATAAAAAAACTCATTTATTTTATATAATCAAAGGATCAGTTACAAATTCAAAACATACACCACAATACCACATTCACACGTCTTTGTCCATCATCAAGATCTGACCGCCGCCCCCAATCAGTTTCTTTATACAAACCCACTAAAAAATCCACCATTAACGACTACCCACCATGTTCTTATATTCAAGAAGATGAAATAAACGGTAGGAGTTTGATTGGATTTGGTGAACATATATTCGGTTTTAAGGTCTAATAATATTTATGGACTCGAAATCAATACTGAAAGATGGGTGTTGGGTGTCTTTTCCTGCCATGGTTCTAGATCTGGGGGTTTTCTTATGATCGCACTGATATCTAAAAGCATACGACAAGCACCATACATTATGATCTACATAGAAATCCATTTAAGTAATATGATAGAAACCCATTCTTCGTTTTGATCTTGTTAGCTATCGGCATCCTTTCGATACCTAATACTTCCTCCAATTCACCCAAAGCGCATGATTTGACCTCCATTGGTCACCGTACTACTGTTGACATGTTCAATTACTATTTTTTTTATAATTATTTAAAAAAAAACATTGCTCGAATTAAATTGATTAATTTTTATGTGATGTTAGGAGTAAGAGAGAAGATCAGTGGGTTGAAGTCATTTCATGGGAGCCTCGAGCTGTTACTTATCATAATTTCTTGGTTAGTATTTTTTTTTAATGATTTTTCTTGTTTTTTGCTAATTGTTAGCGGATTTGGGTAGCGTTTTATATGTGACGGTGTTGTATCTATATGAGATTACGGAATTTTTTGTTACATGAGTTTATTACTTGTAACGAAATTAGAAGCATAGGACAAGAATAGTGTTTTGGCACTTTTGAGAAAAAAATTCAAGGAAGAGAAACAGCTATTTGAATTGGAGAAAACGATAGTGTTAAGAGTCATGAGTCTAAAAGTATGTTCTAGTAGACGTTTCATTGAAAGTAGAAAATTTATGTGTATTCTAACTTCTAAGTATGTTAGATGATCACCTGAGTTAATATACATCTCAAAACGAAATGAAAACGCAAAAATGTCAACTCTAGATCTGGGTTTGAGTTATTTGATAGACCAGTATTGACATGTTATACAACCTATCTGAACTTGATGATATTCATCTTTGATACCAACCTGCCATATGCTGAAACCATCACTCTCTGGAACTTACTGATGTCAATTCTTGTTGACGGAATCAAAACCAATACCTTGAAAAAACTTAAGAACAACATAATACCTTAACATCCTTCTGTTACTAGTCAAGATTATGACAAATTCAAACTCAACTAAATGAATGATTGCACTAATATCTAGAAGCATATGACAAGCACCATACATAATGATCTACATAGAAATCCATTTAAGTAATATGGTGTGTTCGTGGGTCTTAAAAGGGGTATTGGTTTGCTTTTGATTTAAAATAGTGTCTTTGTTAGGAACGTAAGTTTATTAAGGTGTTGTTATTTTAACTGGTAAAGAAAGATTATTAAAAGTTTATATATGATGTGTTTAACTAGTAAAGAAAGATAATAAAACATAGATGTTTATGTATAAAACATAGATATTTACGTATAAAACATAGATGTTTACATTTAAAACATATATGTTTACGTATAAAAACATACATGTTTACGTATAAAACATATATGTTTTGTGTTTAGATTATATATGTTTTGCATACATAAAAAAATCTGTCTCCTATTTTATTTGTGTTTGTTAGTTTAAGCTTGTACATGTATGTAATGTTATATTGAGTTTTATTTTTTTAGGCGTGACGTTCTTTGAAGGCGTGCACACATATTGGAAGTACATATATGTTATTGGAAGGCGTGCACACATGTTCAAAAAGAATATGATGAGAAACTTTGAACACATATGTTTTGTGCACATATGTCCGTTTACATTAATTATTGTTAGTGCACAAGTGTAAAGATAGATTATATTCATGTATTTTTTCTTATTAGAAATTTGTATTTTAATTGTAGTTCAATCTATATCGAATTTTGTGTTTAACATTATGTTCTTGGTTGTTATAAATTTACATGATCTTAAAACACATATGCACCTTTTTATTTGAAAAACATGTATGTCGAAAAAGTTATTCCAAAAACCAAAATAAAAAAATTAATTCATAAAAACACATATGCACAAAATCAGTTTTAAAACATGCATGTTGAAAAAAAAAAACCCCGAAAATTGAATGTTTTTGAAAAACACGATTTTATTTTAAAAAATCAAAAATAATATGAAATTGACTTTTACTATAATACCCTTTTGGATTAAATAAAAAAGTTTAATAATTCCAAAATGCCATGTTGCACAATATGCATTACTAGGAGTACATAAGGGGTTCTCGCAGTTCTCGCACTTAACAGGGTTCTCAAAATAAAGTCCCCCTATATATATATATATATATATATATATGCTATGGGCCATAAATGCTGAAATGCATCTTGAATCTATTGAAATTAAAAACACCATGATAGAAAACAGTGAAAGTTGTTGGGCCAAATTCAGTGCCCAATAATCTTAGTCTTAGATTTAAATAGAAAATAACCTAAGTGTAATAACCAATAGCGGTAATCATGTCACTGAGTGAACGGTCACTCAAGGAGTTACTTTCAGGATGCTCAGACTGAGTCTAAGAAGAAAGACTCGTCATTCAGTGAGGCGTTTCTTAGTGATTGATCCTTGAGCCAAAGAAGAAGGTGATAGGTTTAGTGACCGATGACAATAGTTTACTGAACCCCTTAGTCTCCTAAACAAAAGAAGAATTGAAGACTTAGATGAATATCTAAGTAACTAAAGAAAAAGCGGAATAAGGTGTGATAAGTTTGAAATGTATAAAGCAAGGTCCTTATCATGGAAATGTCATACTTTTTCTGAATAGTTAAAGATCAGAACAGTTGTCAACACTGTTTTATCGAAAGAATGTTTGTCTCATATCCAAAGTAGAATACTGTATAAAACAAAAGTACATAGTATATCATGTCCATTTATTCCATGACACACACTCTTTACCCATCGATTAAGAACCATTTTGTAGAGTATATAAAGACTTGCAAGTGAGGAGTAAAAGTGACAAGTTTGTGCATTTAATGCTCAGACATTCAAAAATACTTTTACTACTCCAAATACAACTAAGTCCCTGAGCTAGAACTCAGTTGGTTTAGCATAGATGTACTCAAAGTTTAATTTTGAGTTTAGAGAGCAAATCATACACTTTTGTATTGCCGCTTATTACTGCCGTATTTATGTTAATGCACTTCCCAATGATACGTAAACAAGGTATTTCTGGTCCTTTATAGATAAGATATAGCATAGATATTTTTAATTCATCATTTATCACTTGGGGTAGGAACGATAGTATTTTATTGCTTCATTACATCACTTAAACATGGGACACGGTTAGAATAACTTTGTAGTTAAGCTAACAGTGTAAAGGGAACAACAAAAGTCCATCACATGATAAAGCAAAGGAAAATATGTTACTACGCAAACAAATTGATGGTGGACTAAATTTTATTATCTTACAACCGAAGGTCCACGTTTTCTTTTGAATTTAAGATCGGTTTGATAATCAAAAGGAAGTTTTACTTCTATTTTTTATAAAAGAACATAGATTTATATGATTCCAAGACCTTTAACAAGGTTAATGAATACAGCTCTGCTTTGTTAAGAATTTGTTCACAATTTAAACTTTGTGGACAAAGTGTTATTGATTTTGATATGTTGAAGAAAACTTATTCCACGTTTCATGCATCAAACATGAGTTTGCAGCAATAATATCGATTGCAAAATTTCACAAGGTATACAAAGCTAAATACATATCTCATCATTGTTGAGTAGAATAATGAGCTTTAAATGAAAAATCATCCGTCATGTCCCACTGAGTCATTGGCATATCCTAAAGTCAATGTACTAAAATGATCCCAAAAGTTGGTTATGTGGGCAAGGTCAAAGTCATGAAAAAACCTGTGGTCAGTTTGGCAAAAAAACAATTCTCACAGCCATAGCTGTTCTTTTGATCGGCATAAGAGGTATGGTCGAGTTGATACTCATGAGAACCAACAATTATTCTCCACGAAACAATAAGGCCCAAAATGTGAGGAAGCCAAAACATAATGATGAATTTGGTATATCGTTGAACATCAATGATTCATGCGTTAAAATGTGGTCTCTCAAACCACTCAGCAAAAAATTGTCGAACATCCCCACACCTTTGTGAGTTGTATCAAGCATCTTTGAAAGAAAAAGAGAGAGGGTTCAACCTAATGAATCAAGTTGATTCTGGAAACACTAACTTGAATTCCCCATAATTTGTCGATGACTTGAAAATTTTGAAACCAACATCATTGAACTATATATATTTTCTTTTTTTTTATTATTATTAACTATGCGTTTCCTATTCCATAACGTATTTCCTTGCTTTTGTTCCATGTAATATATTCTCGTTTTTCAATAATGTGATCTTATAGTTATAACTCTTATTATACACTTACTATTATTTCGGGTATTTAGCACGAAAAGTCATCATACTTGCCACTTTTTGTCATTGTATGTATCGTCATTTTTTTTAATTTTGATACCAACCTTTTGAAATCGTGCTAGTGTGTGTATTTGTGACTATTTTACTCTTACGTTTTTCAAACTTTGAGGGGCAAAATGGTTATTTTACATGACAAAATAGTCATAAAGTACACACAATAGCAGGATTTTAAAAGGTTGGTGTCAAGTTAGGAAAACGAACGCTACACACAATGACAAAAAATGACAAGTATGATAACTTTTCGTGCTACTAACCCTATTATTTTTGACAATTGAAGTTTAATATGGACTCAAACTGATAAAAAAAAACACTTGTTAATGTTGCCAAAAATAACGGACATACGAAATATAATAAGATGAATTAGTTGACTCAAAATTTGAAATTATGTCACATATTGTATGTCCGTTTTATTTATCATATGATTATATTTTCTTGGATATGAGACATTTGATTAATTGATTAACAACATATAGTGTGTTTTGCAAATAGTGCAACTTCACTAGTATAGAACATTTTTTTGGGTAAAAGGGGTAAAGTGCCTTCGGTAAAATATATTACTCCAAAAAACATATAGGAACATAGGATGAGGGTGAAATCCCTCACATCTGCCCAATAAAAGGCAAAGCAAATGCATCAATTGTGATTCAAACCTAAATAATCATAATAGATATATGTCAATCTTAAGAACTAAACACAAATAAGGAGAATTACTTCCTAACACGACTTTGAAGTGATCACAAAAAGACTTCATCTGTTCAGGTAAATCGTAAATCTGAGCCTCCTATCCGTCACTGAACTCAATATCATCTTCAAAAAAATCCTCCTCTGCCAATCGAAGACATATATCTAGAAGTCTCGTCATCAGGCAACTCAACTTCATCCTCATCAGATTCTTCCCATTGGTCCCCTATAGACTTACTGGGCTTGTAAGCTAAAGCCTCATTCATTACCTTCATTTCCAGCGGTTTCCCTTGCTCATCCATAAGCACAAGATTCCCATCCATCATTTGTCTTTCAAGTTCATTAATCCTAGCTACCATAGGGGTAGCATTTGTACTAGGAGTTTGACTAGCCCCTCCCTCTTCCTCATCCACCAAAGTACTTAAAGCATAAAATGAATCAAAGTATGAGTAGTAGCCTTATTAGCCATTTGTACCTTTGGATTCCCATTTGCCTTTGACGCTATTTTGGTAGAAACCGGGCAGTACACAAAAGTAGACTTGGGTTTCAAGCCAACTGGAGGTCCACAAGTAGGTCGACGCGGCATCTTGGACTTCTTCAATATATCCTAGACAATCTTATTATGACAATCATCTAGGACGTGTCCAAAGACTTTTCATTCTGAACATCTATGTGGAAAACTAGAAAGCGGGGTGAATAGTTTACCGATTAAAAACTTTGTTTTGAAACTTATTGAAAGATCAATTGATATTGATCTTAGATATGTTAGTGAATGATAATCAATATGCAAAAAATATATAAAGAGTAGATAAGGAAAGAAACAATCAAACCACGATAAGTTGTTTATAGTGATTCGGTCTACTAGGACTCTTTTTCCTTGCCCTACTCCACTCCTCGAGTCTCACACTCGAGAGTTTAACTTCACTAGTCAACAAGCTCCTTTCACCGGCGGAGAAACCTTTACACTTCGCTTACACACTATTTCCGACACTAAGCTAGATGTCGAGTTCTTTTCAAGGGTACAACCACTCCTACACACAATGTATTTTAAGGACTAAAATACTAACCACTCACACTCACAAGATTATGATGGTTTGTTACAACAATGATGTATGAATCAACACAAGATCATACAACAGCAAACAAACAAGACTTCCAACAACTTGTTGAAGCTTGAATATGCCTTGATCTTCTTTGCTACAAAAGAGATCACTAATATGATATGAAACTGAGCTAGAAATGTTAGAGAGAAGGAATGTATGTGAATATGATAGAAAGGGATGAAAAACAACTTGGTTTGGCTTTGCTATTTATAGCCAAAATACTCAGCAGGCACCACGGACCACAGATCCCTCAAAAGGGTTCCGTCCGTTTTAAGTTTTGGTGTCGCCGGGGTCTAACAGCAAGATCACCAAAATCTTACCAAAGTCAACCATATCTATCCAAGATTGTGTAAGATATGTAGAGTCTAAATCTACACAAAGTATCTAGTGAAATCTTCTAAGGATTTCAATGAAGCACTACATGATGTCATGTGTTTGTTTTTCTATTTTTAGAAATATGTTAAAATGTAAATACATATGTAATGTTTTGTTTTAAGAACCAAAACATTCTTGATCTAAAAATACTAACATACATTATGGTTTAGAGTCATATCAAAATATGATTAATCAAAATGTAAATGCTTGAGTGATGAAGATATTATTTGAAAAGCCTATTAAACTTGACAAGCTTTAATCTTTATAAAAATTAAATTTACTTTTGTCGTTAACAAAACTTAGGTAAAGATCATAAAATATAAATAACGTTTAATGACGATATTTGTATTAACAATCTCCCCCTCTTTGTTGAGGACAAAACATAAATTTTATTTTTATAAAAGATGTAAAGATTGTACAAGAGTTATAAAAATATTAGTTTTAGAACTTGAAAGATAAAGATGATAATGCAAGTATGTCCAATTTAGACATGATGTTGACTTTTCAGAAAGTCAAAGTGTGCAGTTGACTTTTTATAGAAGTCAAAGTCTTCATAAGTTGAAGTATGATGTTGACTTTTTGGAAAGTCAAAGTATGCAGTTGACTTTTTATAAAAGTCAAATCTAACCAAGTTCTATATATTTCCCCTTTTGTCTCAACAAAAGAAGATGCGATGAATATGTAATGAGCCCGATCCATTATCTCCCCCTTGACCAATGCTCCCCCTAAATTGGGTGCCAAGAGAAAGATACATGGATTGTGAAAAAGCTACAAAAAAGATGTTAGTAATAAGCATCATCACAAGCATTTCCAAACACCATGTAACAATCAACAACAATATAAGAAACACCATTCATTTGTTAAAATTTTTCATGATATAAGAATCATGAAAAGGGAACACAATGAAGTGTTAGTAGAATAATAAAATCCTAGAAAAGAAAAAAAAATGCTTAAAGAAGATAAACTAGGACCCTCCTATTGAGGTGGTGGATGAGCAAGAGCATTGATGCACTCTAAGATGTGATTGAGGATGAACCTCATTTCGTCTTGAAGCTCATGGACCCTCACCCGGGTCCTTTCGGTAATTTGGGCGGTCCGCTCACAATTGGAGCAACCGTGTCTAGGAGGGTAGTATGGTTCATGATTTTGTGGTGGTGGAATGGTGGAGTTATTGGTGTTGGTGGTTGGAGTGGTGATTATGAAGGCTAGCAAAGCACTTTGCATTTGCATAGCATCACTAAGATGAGAATCCACCATATTGGAAAATTGGTGGAGATGATTGAGCTCGGCTTCAAACTCTTCTTTAGGGGGATGATCATCCCACATTGATTCCTCAATGTCCTCTATATGAGAGGGCATTGATGTTGTAGGTAGCGGTTGATCCCCATACAAAGGACCATGGATTTCCTTATGGATGGGATAGAAAAGAAGAGGTCTTGGCCCTAACGGGGCGTTTGGGTCAAATGATGGACGTGGAGACTCATGAGCTATTCGCTCAATAGTACCAAAAGATGGTAGTGGTGGTGGATGATTAGGCCTAGGAGGCAAGTCCTCCAAGTTTTCCAAAAACGGATTTGGAGATGTAGGTGGTGTAGAGAATAACTCTAATGGAATGAGTGTTGGAGATTTTTGAGGTGATGGTGATTTTGATTTTTGGATAGGAGCCGGTGGTGGTGAGCTAGGAGCCTTTGTTGGTGGTGGAGTAGTGATAATGATAGGTGATTGTGGAGGTGGTGTAGGAGTAGCCAAAGAGAGAGTTGTCTCATCTCTTATGGGAGATGAGATGGTTAATGGAGAGGACTCGGAAGAGGAGCTTATGTTTACAAAGCAACAAGGTCTTACGCTCATTCTAGCGGTTCTTTTGCAAGGCTTGGTTGATGGTGAAGACTTAGTCATTTTGACTCAAGTTTTTGCTAGTAGATGATAAGAATTGAGAAGGTGTAAAGATGATCATGGTAAAAGCTCTTAATTTATAGGATTGGAAAATTATGGATAAATGTGTTTGATTTTATATTAAACCATAGAAGAGATGAGGTTCCTAATGATTTTGAAGTTGTTTAATGCTAGTCATATCACCCAAGTCAATCCATACAAGAAGGGTGGAGTGAAGTGACAAAGATTTGCAATAAATGTGTTCTAATGATTGTGGGATCTTTAGAATTAGATCATCCACGGAAATTTTTGGTTCCTTCCTTTATGAAAAAGGGCTCCTTGGGTGGATTTTTCAAATTTTTGAAATTTGGTGGGAAATGGATATCCTATATGTCTAAGTGTGTTACACTAGTTCTAATATGGGTAAGAACTAGTTAAGACTAACCTAGAAGCAATGTATGGTAATATGGAATGTTGAAATAAGGGAAATTTAGAAAATTACCTGTTGGATCCACGGCACCAAAAGTTTACACAGGCAGAACCCTTAAATTAGTACCGCCTGGTCCGCCTATACAGGTATGGCAGTACCAAAATCCATAACATACGGTACCAAAATAATGGTGCCGTCTTGTCTGTGGTGACCAGAAATCAACACAAACCATATTTTTAGGTGTCCTGGACTTTTCCGAAACCTGAAATTTTGCTTAAAACATGTGACATTAATTATTTCTAGTTAGGAAAAGTTGATAACACATATACAAACATAGTGGAGCATAGACTTTGATCAAGGGCTAACGATTTTCACATAAAGGTGAAAATGGGTAAAATTTGATAACACACTTGTGCTATCCCTCTGCATAAACCGGTTAGCATACAAAATTGTTTTAAGTCATATTATCATCCTACAAAGTAAAAACAACCAAATTGTATCATACACCATAGTTATTGTCTTGTTCCAAACACTCCTTCAAATAAACCTCACTTATCCAACTTCTTGTAGATCTTTCTCATCATCCTACCAAGGCACTTGAACATCCCTTTGGTTTGCTTGAACTCCGCCGATTCATTCTCAATCTCAGGGAGAGATGCATAGTACTCTTGAGGTGGAAGGCAAGAATTTGGGAGACCGTCCTCGGAGCTATTTGATGATGATGATGATGATGAAGGAGTTGGAGGTTTTGCCCTTTTTCCTTTAGTCTTAGCCACTCGCTCGTCACTCAAGGGAACAAATATGTGAGGGATAAGAGCATAGTCAAGCTTTAACCCTTTTGGGCTTGGTGGAATGGGTGCAACTGCTCTATTGAGACGGGTGAGGAGCATCCCGTAAGGAAGAGCGACCGATCCTTGAGTTGGAATGTCTATCATTCTCCTAGCAATGTAGTAGGCTAAATTTAATGGTTGACGGGTGGACAAGTTGTTGAGCATGTGACAAAGGAAAGCATTGATATGGTCCCTATTTCCTATAGTGCTAATGACATTGGCTCTTAGGAGTTCCTCCCACTTCTTAAATTCGGGCTTAAGCTCATTAAGCTCCATACCATATGGATCTTGGTTCACTTCCTTTCCCTTTCGGGTGACACGGGTTTGAGCGGCCCTTTTGTTAAAAAGGTGCTCACGGATGGCGTCCTTATCCGCTAAAGGAGTTTGGTAGGGAAAAGAGCGGTCATTGATAGCATCAAAGATAGTGAGTGACCACTTATCCGAGTAGACACATGTACCTTGGTTGGGAATTCCTAGTACTTGAGCAAATTGGCTTAAGGAGATGGAGTAGTCGTTTTGATTAATCCTAAACCTAAGAGCAAATTCATCGTCCTCATCAGTGAAGGCGGTAACACTAGCATAGAATTCTAAAACAAACCTAGGACAAATGGGTTCATCGATGTCAAGGAGACAATCGAAGTTAATGGTGGCAAGTTCTTGACGAAGATTGGTTCCGTCGACAAAGGATGAGTGAATGGTTCTACCCTCATGGAAGTACCTTTGCTCTAGACTCTTAAAGATTTCGACTTGTTCTTTGGAGAGGCCCTTGGTTTTGTGGTGTTTAGGGATGTATTTAAGAGTATCCTTGTGATCATAGAATCTTGCGGCTACCATGGTTACTCCTATGAGCAAGGATTTACGTGTTAAAAATAAGAACAAACTTAGCGTTTTGGTTCTATTGTGTGCCTATATGAAAACGATTTGGAGTTGCGGTTATCTCGACTCATTTTATGCACAAAATGGTTTTAGTGGGGGTGTTTGGCAAAAGGCATGAGATAACCCAAACACTCCTAATTCAATGTGGCTTCATTTGAATATACCCGGGAATGCATATTAGTTATGCATTACCTTTAGTATTCAAGAGCATTATGCAAGTGATGAAAATTTACGTTTCTATTTGTATTAACAATGAAAAATTGTTTTCCTATAACTGAGAAGCTTTTCAAAAATTTTGACATGGGGTGTTTGCTTATTTAGAATAAGGCCTTATAGTCATTATCTTTTGATTAGTGGGAAACATGATTTGTTTATGCAATGTGACAATGTAGTACCTAATTTCAATAACTAGTTATGCAATTTGCCAATTGAATCCATGTTTTTGTACAAGAATATACATAATCCCCATGTTATGATTTTGTGCATAAATTAGAATCCTAGACTTAGAATTAGAAGATGTAATGTAGTTGGATACTTATAATGATGTTATCTTCAGTGATTAATGGGTGAGAAGGTGTCAACAATCAGCTAGGTATGATGTTGAAACATTTTGGTAAAGTGGGTTGTGAGGAAGAAGATGTTTTGTAGGTAGTATTTTCCTCTTGTTACCGCACGGACGGCACCAAAAATTGGTTCCGTCTTTGTTGTCGTTTGGTGCCGTGGGAACGTGAGCGAATTAAACTAAATTTGTTTTGTTTTGTTTGTTCTAAGGTTTATACTGTGTTTTAACTACATGTTTGGTTCCATTAGCCCTAAACCAAGTCTAAGAAGATTAAATGGTTCTCGTTTGAGAAGCTTAGTTAGAATTTCGGCAATGTTGTCATCGAAGGATACTTTCTCAATTGAGATGTTTCCTTTTTGAACATTGTCATGAAGAAAGTGATGGCGGATTTCAATATGCTTCGCGGAGCATGTTGGACGGGATTGTTGCTGAGATCAATAGCTCCTTTGTTGTCGCAAAATATAACGATATCGTTGAGATGAATTCCGTAATCCACGGGAGCTTGCTTCATCCAAAGAGCTTGTTGACATGCTTTTCCGGCTGAGACGTATTCGGCTTCAGTAGTTCCGACAAAAGTGCAAATACCACTTGTACTTTTTCTATCGACATAGTCACTGGCATGGTCCGAGTCGGCATACACTATAGTTTCTACACCCGTTCCTTTGGGATACCATAATCCTAAACATGTCGTTCCCTTAATGTATCTAAATATCCTTTTCAATGCTTCTAAGTGTGATGCCTTGGGATTTTCTTGAAAGCGAGCACATAGACAAACACTAAACATAATGTCGGGTCTACTAGCCGTGAGATAGAGTAGGCTACCGATCATTCCTCTATATTTAGTGTTATCTACCGATTCACCTTCCTCATCCTTGGTAAGTTTAGTGTCCGAAGACATGGGTGTCTTTGTTGGTTTTGAGTCTTCAAGACCAAATTTCTTAAGCATATCTTTTATGTATTTAGATTGGTTAAAGAATATGCCATCTTCTAGTTGTTTAATTTGAAGTCCTAGAAAGAAGTTTAACTCACCCATCATACTCATCTCAAACTCATCGTGCATGATTTTAGAGAAATCATCACATAGCTCTTGACAAGTTGATCCGAATATGATGTCATCAACGTATATTTGAACAATGATAATGTGTCATTCCTTTTTCTTGGTAAAAAGAGTATTATCTACTAATCCCATGGTATATTTGTTTTCAACAAGAAAAGTCTTAAGTCTATCGTACCAAGCTTTTGGTGCTTGCTTAAGACCGTATAATGCCTTCTTGAGTTTGAAGACATGATGTGGTTTCTCAAAGTCGGTAAAACCGGGAGGTTGAGCAACATATACTTCTTCGTTAATAAACCCATTAAGAAATGCACTCTTAACATCCATTTGAAATAATTTAAAGTCATACGCGCATGCATATGCAAGTAAGATTCTAATAGACTCGAGCCTAGCTACCGGTGCATAAGTTTCATCATAATCAATCCTCTCTTGTTGATTATAACCTTGTGCGACAAGCCTAGCTTTGTTTCTAGACACTACACCATTTTCATCCATTTTATTTTTAAAAACCCATTTCGTTCCAATTATAGTTTGATCTTTAGGTTTTGGAACTAACTTCCAAACATCATTTCTAACGAATTGGTTTAACTCTTCTTGCATAGCAATTACCCAAGATTCATCTTATATTGCTTCATTTATGTTTTTCGGTTCAATGGTAGATACAAAGCAAAAAATATTACTTTGATTTTGGGCTTGTGATCTTAACGTTCTTTGATTTAGTTGTCCTATGACCTTTTCTAAAGGATGACTTTTGGATTCTTTGATGTTTATAATTTCATTATTTAATGGTTCATCTTCCTTGTCATTTTCAATTATTTCTTGACTTTCTACAAGTTGACATTCAACTAAGTCATCATCTACCAAAGGTGATGTCTTAGAGGGAGGTGGACTTTCGTCGAATGTTATGTTCAACGATTCTTCGACTCTCATTGTTTCTTTATTTAAGACAATGTAAGCTTTACTAGTTTGTGAGTAACCAAGAAATACACATTCATAAGACTTTGGGTCAAACTTGGTGAGATAGTCTTTAGTATTAAGAATGAAACATTTACATCCAAACACTCTAAAATATCGTAAAGTTGGCTTTTTACCTTTATATCGTTCATATGGTGTTTTGTTTAAGGAAGGACGTATTAAGACTCTATTTAAAATATATGTAGAAGTGTCAATGGCGTTACACCAAAACTTTTGAGGAATGTTTTGTTCATTAAGCATTGTTCTACTCATTTCTTGAATGTTTCTATTTTTACGTTCTACAACTCCATTTGATTGAGGTGTTCGAGGAGCCGTGAAGTTGTGTGTTATACCATTTGTATCATAAAAATTTCCAAATTGTGTTTCATTGTCAAATTCACGACCATGATCCATTCGGATCGACACAATGTTAACACCTAGTTGATTTTGAATTTTCTTGCTAAGAATTTCAAATTTATCAAAAGCTTCATTTTTAGTTTTCAAAAATAATATCCAAGTAAACCTTGAGTAATCATCTACTATGACCAAAGTTTATAAGTTGCCTCCATAGCTTCTTATAGCGGATGGACCAAACAAGTCCATATGCAAGAGTTCTAGACACTTAGATGTGGACACCATGTTTTTAGCCTTATGACTGCTATGAGTTTGTTTACCAATTTTGCAAGCGTTGCAAAAATGTTGGTCATATTTAAGTTTTGGTAAATTTCTAACTAGCTCTTTTGAAGATAGGTTTTGTATAAGTCTCATATTAGCGTGACCTAAGCGCCTATGCCAAAGAGTTGAGCTATCATCTAATGTTGTTAGACAAAGTTTGTCATTAGATGTTTTATCTATTTTCATGACGTATATGTTATTTTTCCTAACTCCTTTAGCTATGGTGATACCATCTTTTAGTATTTTACTACCATTTTCTTCAAATAGTACTTTATACTTTTATCACATAATTGGCTAATACTAAGTAGATTAAATCCTAACCTATCGACATGAGCAACATTTTCAATAGTTAGGGAGTTATGAGCGATCGTACCTTTGCCAATGATTTTGCTTTTGAGATTGCTACCAAAAGTGACATTACCTCCTTCATACTCTTGGTATGTTGAGAAGAGACTTTTGTTGCCCGTCATGTGTCGTGAGCATCCACTATCTTTTATCCACTCATCAGGTTCCAATCCAACTTTCAAGCATACCTAAGACACAAATAACTCAAGCATTTGGTCCCCAATATCTCATGGGTCCTTTTGGGTTAAACATACCATTTACTTGGTTCATGTATGGAAATGATGGGTAAGGGTTCCATGGCATGTAATCTAGAGTTTGATATGGTCTAGGGAAGTTTTGATTCCAACCGTTATGTTGATAGTTGGGTTGTATGTTGTGGTTGCTCTTAGGAAAGGGCGTTTGGCAATAGGTGTTTTATATCGTTGTTGAGTAGTTTTAGATCTAAATTCATTTTATAGCAAGTCCTACTCACTGATGTAAATGGGTTTTAGTTTAACATTATCCTTGGTTTTCTTTGTTACTTTGACAAATTCATTTCTGTCCATTATTACAAACATTCTATCTGCTTGAGTCCCCACGGCACCAATCTTTACAAAGGACGGAACCCTATTTTGGTCCGTCCGGTCCGTCTTTATTACTGCAGCGGTTTTGACTGATTTGTTTGTCTTTTCGGCGTTTTGGTTTGAATTTTTGGAATTAATATTTCATTAAATCCTAGTCCATTCATGTTTCCTGGTGTTTTTTGAATTCTAACTATTTCATCGACACAAGCAATGTTTTTGTTAAACCTTTTAAATTTAGAATTATGTTCGATTAGAACATCTTGTGTGAGCTTTAGTTTTTCTATTCCAAGATCAATTTTGTTATCCTTGACTTGTGAATTTCCTTGATGTGTAATAATCAAAGATTCCCAAATGTCTTTAGCGGTTTCACACATAAAAATTCTTTCACATATTCTTTTTCTGAGCAAAGCATTATAAAGCATCATTTTAGCTTCATTATTTTTAGCTATTAATGTCTTTTGATCATCAAGCAGTATCTTTTGTTGTAGAACAAAAGTCTCCTTTAACTATAACAAACCAAAGATCTATATCTTTTGATTTTACATATGTTTCAAAATGGTTTTTTCAATAGATAAATCCATTGGTTTCAAAAAGTGGTGGTCTTTGCATAGATTGCCCTTTTTAAAGTTTTTTTGAATCCATGGATCGTTCAAGTTTATAAAATACAATATATTTTAGAAATTCTTGAGCAACGAGGCTTTGGTACCAATTGTGGAAAACTAGAAGGGATTGAATAGTTTACCGTTTAAAACTTTGTTTTGAAACTTATTGAAAGATCAATTGATATTGATCTTAGATATGTTAGTGAATGATAATCAATATGCAAACAATATATAAGAGTAGATAAAAAGGAAAGAAACAATCAAACCACGACAAGTTGTTTATAGTGGTTCGGTCTACAAGGACACTTTTCCTTGCCCTACTCCTCCTCGAGTCTCACACTCGAGTTTAACTTCACTAGTTTCACGTGAGGAGAAACCTTTACAATTCGCTTACACACTATTTCCGACACTAAGCTAGATGTCGAGTTCTTTTCAAGGATACAACCACTTCCACACACAATGTATTTTAAGGACTAAAATACTAACCACTCACACTCACAAGATTATGATGGTTTGTTACAACAATGATGTATGAATCAACACAAGATCATACAACAACAAACAAACAAGACTTCCAACAACTTGTTAAAGCTTGAATATGCCTTGATCTTCTTTGCTACAAAAGAGATCACTAATATGATATGAAGCTGAGTTAGAAATGTTAGAGAGAAGGAATGTATGTGAATATGATAGAAAGGGATGAAAAACAACTTGGTTTGGCTTTGCTATTTATAGCCAAAATACTTTCGGCGAGCACCACGGACCACGGATCCCTCAAAGGGTTCCGTCCGTGTTAAGTTTTTGCGCGGGGTCTGCAGTAAGATCACCAAAATCTTTCCAAAGTCAACCATATCTATCCAATATTGTGTAAGATATGTAGAGTCTAAATCTACACAAAGTATCTAGTGAAATCTTCTAAGGACTTCAATGATGCACCACATGATGTCATGTGTTTGTTTTTCTATTTTTAGAAATATGTTAAAATGTAAATACATATGTAATGTTTTGTTTTAAGAACCAAAACATTCTTGATCTAAAAATACTAACATACATTATGGTTTAGAGTCATATCAAAATATGATTAATCAAAATGTAAATGCTTGAGTGATGAAGATATGATTTGAAAAGCCTATTAAACTTGACAAGCTTTAATCTTTATAAAAATTAAATTTACTTTTGTCGTTAACAAAACTTAGGTAAAGATCATAAAATATAAATAACGTTTAATGACGATATTTGTATTAACAATCTACCCCTTTTTGTTGAGGACAAAACATAAATTTTATTTTAATAAAATATGTAAAGATTGTACAAGAGTTATAAAAATATTAGTTTTAGAACTTGAAAGATAAAGATGATAATGCAAGTATGTCCAATTTAGACATGATGTTTGTAACACCCCCAAAATACCACAGCGAAAGATTGTGTCATTGGGGTGCTACTTTATAATACAAAGTACAAGTTATAGAAAACGACCCCTAAATGAGACGTTTTGAAAAGTTACCATTCGATTAATGAAATCAGAGTTACAAACAATGAAGTCCCAAAGTAATATACATAAATGTTTACAAAATGTTTCAAATGGTAAATGCGAATGTATAAAGTCTTCAAAACATGTCGTGCGACTCTATGTTCCATGCAATAGCTATCGTCTTATTGACCTGAGATAAACATGCTTAAAGTGTCAACACAAAGGTTGGTGAGTTCATAGAGTTTGTTTTGAATAAGTTGAAAAGCCTTTAAAGAATATTCACACAGCAAAGGCATTGTAAATCCACTCAGTTCCAAGTTCCGCCCATACAAAACTTGCAACCTGTGTGTTCACAACCCACTGCCTAAATATAGTTTGCACAATCATGTATGTATGTGTCATAGTAGTAAAAAGTATATATGTCACCACAAGGGTCTTCCAACAACTTAATTTGGGATGTATCTAATTTAATAGCCTTCCAACAACTTAATTTAGAGCCACTAAATTAATGGTCATCCAACAACTTAATTTGGAGCCACTGAATTGCACGTACTGGGAGCCTCTTCCCAAAGATTAATGGTCACCCAACAACTTAATTTGGAGCCACTAAGTTGAATAACGCAATTAAGTATAATGCACTCAATAATAACGCAAATAAGTTTAACACAATCATGTATAACGCAATCAAGTATAATGCAATCATGTATAATTCAATCAAGTATAATGTTTTGAGTATTTGTAAAAGTAAAAGCAAGTAGTTGAGCATATATCTCCCCCAAAGAGTTTGTAAAACAAGTATTAAAAGAGTAGGGGCTATGACTCACATAATAATAACCGATGAATGATACTAGCAAATTGGGCAGCGCTTCCGTATCTAAATTCTAAATCACCTCATATCAACCCCAAAACTATCCTAATTGCTCCCATAATAAAAACCCATCCTTAGAATTAGCCGATCTATCATTGCCAAAGTTTCAAGAAATTTCTGAGAACCATAGCTCCTATCCACCATTGTGTAGCTCTTAATCCAACCGCGAAAATACAAAATAAACTTAATTTTTACGTAGAGAATACTTATGCCTTCAACTTATGTGTATAACTCAAAGCCTGAAAATCAAGTATGGAGGGTGTATGGAGGGTTGAGGGTGGCGACAACAAGGAGGAGGAGGGGTTTTGTGTGTTTTTCTGTGTAAATAATGAACTAGTTTTCTTTCTATTTATAGGAAAATATCTCAAAAATATCTAGATATTTTGATGAATAGTGTTTAGATATTTTGATAAATAGTATTTAGATATTTTTGAAAATATCTAGATATTTATAAATAGTAACTAGATATTTATATATTAGGAGTACAGAGTACATTGTTTATGCATGAAAATCGTGTAAAAGTATTTACTTGTTCAATTTAGGCGAAATTAGTAAATAATAAAAAATACGGTGAACAGTAACTCATGAATAGTAATTTTTCGGGAAAAAGTTTGAGTTTAAATAATGACCCAAAATACGATGAATAGTAAAAATACATAGTAAAAATAAATAGTAATGGTGAATAGTGAAAATTCGATGATGAATAGTTAAAACCCGAAAATGCGAATTGTTACAGTGTTGACTTTTCAGAAAGTCAAAGTGTGCAGTTGACTTTTTATAGAAGTCAAAGTCTTCATAAGTTGAAGTATGATGTTGACTTTTCAGAAAGTCAAAGTATGCAGTTGACTTTTTATAATAGTCAAATCTAACCAAGTTCTATATATTTCTCCCCCTTTTTGTCTCAACAAAAAGAAGATGCGAGGCGGAATATGTAATAAGCCCGATCCATTATCTCCCCCTTAGCCAATGCTCCCCCTAAATTGGGTGCCAAGAAAAAGATACGTGGATTGTGAAAAAGCTACAAAAAGATGTTAGTAATAAGCATCATCACAAGCATTTCCAAACACCATGTAACAATCAACAACAATATAAGAAACACCATTCATTTGTTAAAAATTTTCATGATATAAGAATCATGAAAAGGGAACACAATGAAGTGTTAGTACAATAATAAAATCCTAGAAAAGAAAAGAAAAAAATGCTTAAAGAAGATAAACTAGGACCCTCCTATTGAGGTGGTGGATGAGCAAGAGCATTGATGCGCTCTAAGATGTGATTGGGGATGAACCTCATTTCGTCTCTAAGTGTTAGTACAATAATAAAATCCTAAAAAAGAAAAAAAATTGCACATTGCGAATTAACCATGGGCCACTCTCTAACATAGTTTCCATCCTTTTTTTAGAACCAAATTTGAAGAAATGCATGTCTTTAATCATCATTGACTTAACAAGGCCAAATTTCCCCCATGTATTCTTCACATAGTTCTCAACAACCGGATCAGCCACACGTTTACCTAGAAAGAAACCGCAAACAGTATTGTTAAACCATTCATTCACAACACTAACCGATTCTTTTGGGACATGAACATCTTAAACATTACCAGTCGGCGTAAATAAAGGTCGAAAATTAACAGTTTTCTGGCTCATATTTCCCTTTACTTTTGAAGCAAAAGATATCAAATTGGGAACATTACCTGTCGGACTAGGTGAATTACCCACGTTAGATGTGACAGAACCAGAAGCTTTACCACCATTACCCGCAGCAAGACCTTCATCAATGGACGGACCCTTCTCTGTTACATAATTTCCACTCCCTTTCCCTTTCGCTGTCAAAAACCGCCTTTCCATACAAAACCATATAAGCTTGTCCTTGTTAGGGAAAACCTACGATATACCCCATAGCAACACACAAGAAGCACAAGAAACCCTAGCTTCAATCGGGGAATAAACCCCAAAACACCTAAAACTGCTATATCGCGGATTAGGGTTAGGGGTTGTTTAATGAAAGAACAATCGTAAATAGAAGCATAAATAGTAATCCGAAACCCTAAAAAAAGAAACGATAGAGCCCAAATCAAAACAGAAGTCGATAACAAACTTGTTGATACTAAGATTAAAACGTGAATTCTAATCAAGTAAGACCAGTTTAGTGAATGATTATGCAAAGATTAGGGTCGATCGAGTTGTTTAGGATGTTTAGGGTTTTGGATCATGTTTTCTTTTTTGTCGCCAGAGAGGGAGGACTTTTTTGTGGTTTTTACTAGTATAGAACATGTTTTACTCTTTGATAATATATTGAACTATGTGAAATCCATTAAAGTGCTTATATAAAATTGATTAGAGATATAAAATTATAAATGTGATAATGTATTAATTCTCCAAATTAGTCGACTTTAACATAAAATCAAGTGAAAATTCAAACACACATGTAGTCATAAACAAGAAGTTTATGTACCAAGATTATTTTATTATGTGACGAGACCGGTTCAACCATCCCGAGTCAATGATGATGTAAAAAATATAAAAGAACTATGAATTTCTTCAATGACAATTTTGATAATTTTGATTGTTGTCAAGGGAGAATAATGATTTACCCATCTCCAATTAAAGAGGGGAATGAATTCCTTTCCGAAAAAAGATATAAAGATATGTATGTAGGCTTATAATCCGCCGTATGGATCATTTAAGTTTTTAAATAGATGCATCATCAAAATGATGATCAAAGATGCAATTAAAGTTAGCTTGATTAGTGACTCAGCTTATAAAAATGCGAGTACGTTTTTCCAGATTATATCTTTGGAAATGGTGGTGAATACTCACAAGTATTTGGTAATTATTATAATAAATATTGAAAATTTTTTAGCTCATGTTCGTAAGTAAATTTCTTTTGTTGAAACGTTTATAAAATGTTTTCAGTTGCTTACAAAGCCAATAAATATGAGAGCCAAATTATTATGGGGCATGCTATTTTAAATGATACAATATGATTCCTTATCATGCCAAGAGTTATAATAATTCCTTCCCATTACAATGGTTCTCAAGTCACAAACCATATATTCCTCATCTAAAAGATCTATAATTGTGTGGTTCATATTCTGGTAAATCCACCACAATTCACAAAATGGGTTGTTGAAAATGATAATTCATTCAGGGGAAGCAAATGAGCAGCTATAAGGTGGAATAACTTATAATAATGTAAATGTTGATCCTCACAAAATTAATGAATATGAAATTGAAGTTCAATGTATAATTCACTTTTCTAATCTAGTAAAGGCCGTAATTTTTAGTGACTAAAAGAGAATTACTCGATCTTTTATACGTTGCCAAAGCTCCAACTAATATTTGTGTCTCGAATGGACAACTAACATTTGGTAATGATTCTATGGCACGCATGATATGTGATAGAATAATCGATTCCATATAAAAGTCCTCGAATTTGTAAGAAAATGAAGCAAAAAAAATTAAGATGGACACATCGAGGTAATAAAAACCCCCATAATAGTCTTATAAAGAGATACTATACGTGAAGGTTTTTGAAAACCTCCGGGTATGTGAAAAACTATGAGATCTCAATACATGATATACTATAATGTTTAGTATGGCTTGGAATCGAAAAGAAGTGAGTGAACGTCGACAGTACCATCGAGTACAATATTGCGCAAGATAATAAATTTGTAAATAAATATTGCACTAGAATCGTGATGAGGATCATGAAAGCATATATGCAAGATATGCATGAGTAAATGATTAGCCATAAGGTAAAAGCGCTCGAAAAGAAATTAATGATTTATTGAAGTCTCTCATGACGAGGCACATTTTTTGGCTTGAACTCCATACACACAAAGGTGTAAATCTTATTGGATATGAGTTGGTCTTTGTGATAAAACAAAATGCGAATCTTTGAAATTATATGATATAAGGCATAATTGATGGCACATGTATTTTCGCAAAGATTTGGAATTGACATTGAGGATAACGTATTTTGAAATTTATAAATCTGGCAATATGAAAAATAATTGGTATGCACATAAAAAAATAAAACAAGAGCTCAGTTGATTTTGAGATTCTTTGAGGAATACAAAATGCCTTAAGCATGTCTAGGGCTGAAACGATTTAAATGTTAATTGAAAATTTCATAAACCATTCGGTAAAAAGTTCGTTTATATTCATAGGGTAATTAATACTTTTATTAAAACACCCCATTACTTAAAAGTACAATAATTTATTTACATTGTACAACCAATTAAAAGCACATCTACCAAACTAAAAACAACCAATTAAAACACCCCTTACTAAAAAGTACAATAAAATTTTCATAATCTACAATTTAAAGAAGCAACAACATAATCTAAAATATAAAATAATTAAACACACAAACTAATGATATTTTTAAAACACTCTAAAATGAAAAGTACATGTTATTATACACATTATACAAATTAATAAAACAAACAAAACTTCATACAAGCTAACAAGTTGATGGTACATATAGTTTTGAAAACTGAACCGACGGACTAACGTGTTAACGTGAACCGGTGTCGCCACGGTTCGCTAACCAATTAAAGCCATCCAAATGAACCAGAGTGACCCGTTGAAACCGACATAAACCTGTGAATCAGTCTCATCGCGGATCTATTTATGCATCAGCTATAGGGTACCCACCGCCAAAACGCTACGAGTAACCCGCTATATACTAAATATAAAAAGAAAACCAAATAGTAAAAAGTGAAAAGTTGTAACTAAAAGTGGAAATGTTGAAGACATATATTTCAAAAGGAAACTATTAATACACATCAAAACTAGGTTGACTCCAGACGCCTAAACCCGGCGGGTTGACCCGATTTAATTTGACTTGTTTTCACCCAACATGTCAAGTTGACTCGGCTTAAATCGATTGTTTTTTACGGAACGTTCAACTGTTGAACCACCCGGCTCGAAACGATTTCAAATTTGACAAAATTATATGAGAAATGATGAAATAGTTGTGGAACCCGTGACAATTTAAAACGATGGACCAAGTAATTGTAGCTTTTTGTTGTTTATTTTGCTTTGACACATGTACGTTGTCATTTGTATAATGTTATTTGAAAAATGTTTCTGCACCACTTAGGGACTAGATATATGAATCGCCTATTAAAAGTTAATATATATTGTATAGCCTCTTGTCCGATATCAATAATGTTATGTAGTTTATTGAATCACAAAATTAAATAGTTCTATCTTTAGCGATAATTATTTGTACCCAAACAAATAGCAAAAATGCTTAAATATCTACGCAAATTGATAGTACAAGATAATCTTATTATGGTGATATTAAATTTGTAAAGTTACAAGTTTAAAAGCCACACACTAAATAATAAACGCTACACATGTAAAAATAGTTATCACTGCCATTATCGACAAAACAAGAAAAGACTGTTGCACACGCCGGCATAATACCTCCTAACTACAATATAATATTGCCAACTACATAATACCGTTGCTTTATGTAATGCTTGAATTTATTATTAAAAAAATCTTAATAACTTAAAAGTTAAAGCAATCCTATTAGAAATATACTCCCACACTTAGATCGACTCTACATAATTTTCTTGAAAACTATGTATTTCACGCTATGCAACCACACATCAATTATAGTTATTCAAAATGATTCTCCGACGCTACAAATACAGTTTGTTGAAAGAAACTTATAGGTCGTCGGAATTTTGCAGAAAACTAGACACCGTTGCCGCTAGGCACGGGTACTCGTCTAGTTTATTAAAAGAACGAACATGAACAATATTTTACGTCCGTTTAGTTAAATGAACGAACATGAACAAAAGTCGCGTCCGTTCATTTATGTTCGTGAATGTCCAATTATGTGTTCGTTTATGTTCATTTATATATTCATTTTTGTATATCATATTTTTTAAATGTATAATTTTAAAATTGATTTGTTTAAACAAAACAACACTTATAGAATAATGTATTGTGCATAATTTAAATAAAATTTTATGTTTGTTTGTTTGTGATCATTTATGTTTGTTTAGTGTCTTAATGAACGAATATAAATGAACATGAACAACTCATTTTCTTAATAAACAAACATGAACAAGAAAAATTGTCCGTTTAAACGTTCGTGTCCGTTTATTTATCCGGTTAAAGTTAAACGAACGAACATAAAAAAAGCTCCATTCATGTTCGTTCGGTTTGTTTACAATCCTATTTAGTAGTGATAACTTTCAGTAACGATGTCAGTGAGTTCAAAATTTATTTTTTTATAAAGAGTATTGTGGACGTATGGTCCGGACTCGCCAGACGTGGCTGCGATGCCCACTCTACACCTAAACCCTAATCCATGTCCTATATATACATGACAGGTTATCTCTAACCCTAAGAATAACTCATCACATCGCGACCGATATTAATTCCCTGGACGGTCGGAACACGGGGCTACGGCCTCGTCCACTCCTAACGGTTCTCTTTGTTGACAGTCTACTAGGGCTTGAGAATTTTAACTAACGCCGGGAGAATCGTTGAACTCGCCGCTTGCATTATGCATCAACAAGTATTGTGTAAATATGTAATTTTTATGTATGTTTGTAACTCTTATCATTATGATTGATTTTCAGTGAAGATTTACTATCATTGAAATGAAATTTGTTTGTATATATCCTACCGATAAGAATGATTGAATAATCAATAATAAGCATTTTGATTTTGTTTAACAAAGAAAATAAACTTATATACAAGATTAAAAATGTAAGTATACATTATAAAATAAAATGTCTATTTAATATTTTTGTCAAACAAAAAATATATTTTGTCAAGTATAAGTAAACTATAATGTTTATATGGAAAACATTATTAGTTTACTTGTACAAGTAAAAGTATATATTTGTTAGTAGACATTTTACGAAATATGTATTTGTATAATTTGTAAATGCAAGTTGTGTTCATTTGATCATTATAACAATGTTATATATCTATTTATTCATACCTTAGTGATGTAAATGGAAAGTTGAAACTATAGTTTAAAACTTGTTTATTTTAAACTTTGCGTAAACTAAGTTTATAATTTTCATTAACAAAACTTAAAAAGATCGTAAAATATAAATAAAGGTTTTAACATACTATTTATGGGTTTTTTCTAGGCAAGAGATTTGCATATACGGAGGTTGAAAACTATGTTAAGAACGCGTAGAGTAGTTTTGGGCTTGCCCATACTATGATGAATGTGAAATGCATTATCTTCTTTAAATCAAACACGGGTATGAAAGCAATGCTTGAAGGTGGACTATGGTTAATTCATAATGTGCCATTGATTCTTCGTAAATGGATTCCTGTGGCGAATGTTTCTAAGGAGAACTTATAGAGTGTCCCGGTTTGGGTTAAACTCCATGGTGTGCCAATCATGACATTCATAGAGGATGAATTGAGTGCTATTACTACAAAACTTGGCACCCCTTTAACATTAGATACTTATACAGCCTCTATGTGCATGGAATCATGGGGTCGGTCCAGTTTCTCGAGAGCCATGATTGATCTTCGTGCTGATATTGAATTGAAAGACACTCTTGTTTTAGCGGTGCCTAAAATTGAAGGTGATTGATATATCTTGCATTCTATATGTGCAGAGTACGACTGGCAAACAACTAGATATCCAACGTGCATGGTTTTTTTACATTCTTTGGATCAATGTCCGAAGAGCCCTAAAGTGGTTCCTACTACATCCATGAATCGGTTTGAGGTTCAAGCTAATGGTTTCCAAGGAACTAAGAGGATGAGCCGAAGCAATATCGAAAATGGTGGCAAGAAACAAGCTGAGGAAAATTATGGTTTTAATACCAAATCTAAATTTTTTACAGCCTTGTCTTGAAAATGTCATCACAAAGCAAGCATATGGAAGCAAGTAAGTCGAGTACTATTGATAATGGGGTCGTATAAACTCATAATCTGTTTTCAATTTTTGAAACGAAGGATCGGGATATGGAGGGAAACAATTCTGCTAATACTCAAGGGACGAATTCTTCTCCTAATGTGGGTGCAACGAATCAAGCGTCTACATCTACATCTAACGTGGCAGTTAATGAAGCATCTACATCTAAGGGTACAAAAACGAACCTTGAGGCTGATACTGTTGCTCATATTGGTAATCTGATAATCATGTTGATGAGGATAGCGGAAGTGATGTGGAACATGTTTATGATGAAACAACGAGTTTCATGGATCTTAAAAGCGGAGGAGGTGTTGGAAGTAAGAGTTTATATGAGCGGAGGAGACGTTGGAAGATAATGAGTACGATCCAATGATGATGATGTGTACGATGATTTAACGTAAGATCAACATGCATATTTGTGACGCTTTTGATATAAGTCTTTGTGATCATAATAGACGTTAGATTATGTTTGTTTATGTGTTGAGTCAAATGTAGTCTAGTTATTAGTTTGTTTTCCTTCTAATAGGAGGTGGTAGTGTCTTTGTTATGTAACGGGCTATGATGTGAGACTCATTCACATTTTATGCACTTAAATATTTTTTAGAGTAATATATTCACCACATGTAAAGACCTTTAACTAAACAAAAATGTGAGTTTTTTTTACCATTTCACCAAATGTGTCTTTCACTCTCATTAGATCAAAACCAAAGTGGTTTCACTATCTCCAACAGCAATATGTGTAGCTCTCTTTAGTCTTCAAAAGTGCTTGATCACAAACAACAACAGACCGAGTTTTATTGTAAAACTAGTTTTGCATTAGAATAAGAAAATTATCCTTTTTAATTACATAGTTTGAAAATATAAATTAGAGTTAATTACATAAATGGTCACTGTGGTTTGACCATTTTTTCACTTTCAGTCACTAAAGTTTTTTTTTTACTGTTTCAATAACTGTGGTTTGCATATGTTACAAATCCAGTCCATATCCGAATTGAAATGACCAAAAAGCCCTTGTCATTTTCTTTTTCAAATCATTAGACAATTAAGTAACGGCCGTTAGTCCATTATACTAACGGTCGCGCGTTATCTACTCGTTTATTGATTTACACGTTGTCGGTATTTACGCTGTCGGCTTTACGGTCGGTTTTGTTTTGCGTCCGTATTTACGTTGTCATGATTTACACGCCGCCCCGCTGTCTTACGTTTTCCTCCGCCATTTACCATCGTTTCACATAACATTTTCATCCGTATTTACATACGTTTCGCTTCGTTATCGCCATCATACCATCCACATTTACACGTTTATGCTCTTTTTACGCGCCATCCGTATTTAGACGCTGTTTATTTTTACACGCTGTGAGTGTTTTACACGCGTTTCATCTCGATTTACATGTTTTCGTGCTTTACATATTATCATCCGTATTTACATCGCTTTTGTCCGCTTTACACGCGCTTGTCGATTTTTCTTGTTTTAACCAGATCTACTGACGCTTTTTGTCCGCTTATACACGCGTGAAAAAACACAAAAAATCGTCAAATACTAAGAAAACATGTAAAACAGACGAACCATGTAAAAATGGACGAAAATGTGTAAATACGGACGAAAACATGTAACTACGGATGAAAACGTGTATAAACGGATGAAAACGCGTATAAACGGACGAAAACATGTAAATACAAACGAAAACATGTAAAAACCGATAGAAACGTGTAAAAGCGGACGAAAACGTGTAAATACGGATGAAAACGTGTAAAAATGGACGAAAACCTGTAAAAACGGACGAAAACGCAGGTAAAATACGGTGAAAACGGTAAAAACGGACTAAAACGGTAAAATATCTAAGAAAAACATGTAAAACGCACGGACCCGTTGTAAAACTGACCTAAAACGTAAAATACTGGATGAAAACGTGGTAAAAACAGTATTTAAAACGTGTAAATACGGATGAAAACGCGGTAAATACGCGAATGAAAAACGGTAAATACAAATGAAAATGTGAATAAATGGATGAAAACGTGTTAATACGATCTAAAATGTAAAACCGCACGCGAAAAGGTGTAAAAATGGACGATGTAAATACGAACAAAACGTAAATGGAATGAAAATGTGTAAAACGGAAAACGTGGAAAACGGACTAAAACGTAGAAACGAATAAAAAATGTGTAAAACCACTAAAACGGTAAAACGGAATGTAAATACGGATGAAAACGTAAAACGGATTAAAAACGTGTAAATACGGACGAAAACGTGTAAAAACGGACGAAAACATGTAAATACGGACGAAAACGTGTAAATACGGATGAAAACGTATAAACGGGAAAAACGCAGTAATCTAAGAAAACATGTAAAAACGACTCGACGGTAAAACTACGGGGAAAACGTAAAATGGATGAAAACGCAAAAAACAGATCTAAAACGTAAATACGGATGAAAACGCGGTAAAACCGAGGACGAAAACATGTAAATGGACTAAAAACGTGTAAATAGGGATGAAAATGTGTATAAACGGACGAAAACGTGTAAATACGGACGAAAACATGTAAAAACGGACGGAATCGTGTAAAAACGGACTAAAACGTGTAAATACCCGCATTAATCGTAAAAACAAGAAAACGTGGAAATACATGAATGGAACGCGTATAAATTGATGAAAACGTTAATACGCATCTGAGGAAAAATGTGTAAAACCGATTTAAAAGGTGTAAAAATGGACGAAAACGTGTAAAAACGAACGAAAACGTGTAAATACAGATGAAAATGTGTAAAAACGAACGAAAACATGTCAAAACGGACGAAAACGTGTAGAAACGGATGAAAATGTGTAAAAACGGACGAAAACGTGTAAAAACTTAATTTTAAAACGCGGTAAATACTGGATGAAAACGTGGTAAACGGACTTAAAACATGTAAATCACGGACGAAAACGTGTAAATCTGAGATGAAAATGTGTATAAACGGACTAAAACGTAAATACGGAAGAAAACATGTAAACGGACGGAATATGCGTAAAACAGGAACGTGGAATAAATGGAACGGAAATGCGTGTAAACGGACGGAAAACGCGGTAAATAATGGACGAAAACATGTAAATGGATGAAAACGTGTATAAACGGACAAAACGCGGTAAATACGAACTAAAACATGTAAAACCGATAAAAACGTGGTAAAAGCTTTAATTTAAAACGTGTAAATACGGATGAAAACGTGAAAAATGGATGAAAACCGTAAAAACGGACGAAAACGCAGTTAAATACGGATGAAAACGTAAAAACGATCGAAAAACGTGGAAATACGGATGGCGGTAAAACGGACGAAAACATGTAAATAGGAAATGGATGAAAATGTGGAAATACGGATGGAAAACGCGTATAAACGGGCCCGGCGAAAACGTAATGGATGGAGAAAAACGCGGTAAATGGAGATATGGCGAAAACGCGGTATAAATGGATGAAAACGTGTTAATAAAGACGAATGGAATGTGTAAAACCGAATTTAAAATGTGTAAAAATGGACTAAAACGCAGTGAAATACGAACAAAACGTGTTAAAACGGACGAAAACGTAGAAACGATGAAAATGTGTAAAACGGGACGAAAAACGCGGTAAATACGGATGAAAACGTAAAACAGACGATCTAAACGTGTAAATACGGATGAAAACGTGTAAAAACGGACGAAAACATGTAAATACGGACGAAAACGTATAAATACGGATGAAAACGTGTATAAACGGACGAAAACGTGTAAATACGGACGAAAACATGTAAAAACTGACGGAATCGTGTAAAAACGGACGAAAACGTGTAAATACCTACGGAATCGTGTAAAAACGGACGAAAACGTGTAAATACATATGAAAACGTGTATAAATGGATGGAAACGTGTTATACAGCGATTTAAGTAATGTAAAACCGACGAAAAGGTGAACAAAGTAAAATGGACTATGGAAACGTGTAAACTACGAACGAAAAACGTAGAAATGGATGAGAATGTGTAAAACGAATCAAAACGCAGTAGAAACGGATGAAAATGTGTAATGGATGAAAATGGTAAAACGGACGAAAACGGTAAATACGGATGAAAACGCGGTAAAACGACGAAACATGTAAATACTGATCTAAAACGTGGTAAATACCGATGAAAAGGTGTATAAACGGACGAAAAACGCATAATGCGGAAGAAAATATGTAAAAACGGACGGAATCGCTTAAAACGGGACGAAAAACGCGGTAAATACCGACTAATCGTAAAACGGGCGAAAACGTGTAAATACGGACGAAAACATGTAAATACGGATGAAAACGTATATAACGGGCTACGTAAATGGAATGGAAAACATGTAAAACCAATAAAAACGTGTAAAAGCGGACGAAAACGGTAAATACGGATGAAAACGAAAAATGGATGAAAACCTGTAAACGACGAAAACGTAAAATAATTTGGATGAAAACGCAAAAACGGAACGGTAAAAATGGATGTAATGGAACGGAAAAACGAAATACGATGGAAAAACGTAAATACGGATGAAATGTAATACTGGATTAAAACGTAAATACAGACGAGTTAATACATGCGAAAGTAATGTTAATGGAACCTAATTTAGTGTGTAAAATGGACGAAAACGTGTAAATACGAACGAAAACTTGTAAATACAGATGAAAATGTAAAACGAGCAAAACGGTTAAAACTTTACGAACGTAGAAACGGATGAAAATGTGTAAAACGGATGAAAACGCGTAAAACAGACTTTAAAAACGTAAATACGGGATGAAAACGTAAATACGGATGAAAACGCGTGTATAAACGTAAATACGGACGAAACGTGTAAATACGAATGAAAACCTCAGAAATACGGATGAAAACGATATAAGGACTAACGACCGTTAGTATAATGGACTAACGGCCGTTACTTAATTGTCTAATGATTTGAAAAAGAAAATGACAAAGGCTTTTTGGTCATTTCAATTCGGATATGGACTGAATTCGTGACATATGCAAACCACAGTGACTGGACAAGTCAAAAAAAAAAAATTAGTTACTGAAAGTGAAAAAACCGCCAAACCACAGTGACCATTTATGTAATTAACTCTATAAATTAATATCAGCAGGTGTACTTTGCTACTTGAAATATTTGTATTAGGGAATATATTAGCTACAATTAATTGGAAATAATTAATTCAATTTTGCACTAAAATGTGAGCCCTGATTATTTTGTGGCCCCGATTCTTTTCGTGGGACCGAATTATTGCTAGTGTATTTTTAATAAAGGATTGTAGCTAATTGGCTACAAAAATTGTAGCCAAGCTATCCCCTTTGTATTAACGCTGATCAAGATATTTATGACTTTTATTTATAGAAGAACGATGGTGTCAAGAAACTCAAATTATATTTAACTTCTAGAACCAAAAATAGTGTCACTACCATTATGGTATCCTCCGGTTAGGAAGATGAATGTCAAAAATCGAAGTCATTATTAAAAGAGCTATCTTTATACCCACACAAGTTTTACACAAAAAAAATCCACAAAAATGATGTGGCATGCCTCTTGGCCACTCAATGCTCTCACTTGGCCAACTAATGCTCCAACATGAGTGGCCAAGAGGCATGCCACATCATTTTGTGGATTTTTTTTTGTAAAACTTTTGTGGTTGTAGCAAAATTCTTATTAAAAAGCCTACTTTTGACACGTACAAGTAGGGGTGCTCATCTGTCGAAAACCGGACCGGACCGACGAAAACCGGACCGGACCGAGACCGAATCCGGCAAAAACTCCGGACCGAGACCGAGTCCGAATGAGGTCGGTCCGGTCCGGTCCGGTCGGTTTTGTCGGTGCGGTCCGGTCCCAAACTAAATTCCGGTTTCCGTCGGTTTTGGTCCGGACCGGACCAAGACCGAATCCGGCAAAAACCCTAGACCGAGACCGGACCGCCGGTCCATCGGTCCGGTCGGTTTTGTCGGTCGGTCCGGTCCGTCCGGTCCGTTTGAGCAGCCCTACGTACAAGTGTCCAGTCACTATAGGTTAACAAACACTTCTTGCATAAATTGCAGTATCTTAGAATTAGTCACCAAGGTTTAATATGCTTCAGTTTGTTCTTTAGTGAGAAAGAAATTGAAGTATCAGTTGTAGAGTATCACCTCTCTTGTGGTGATATAGCAACATGCCGTATAAATTCGTTGGTGAATCCTTGGTAAATTCAAGTAGCAATATAGTTACATTAATTGATCGAGCGTATACATATAGGTGGTAGATTACTCTAAACTAATAATTTTATCATGATCCACAATGAGCTATATTTTGCTATCGCATGTTGATTATTTAAGACAATTTTGGTATCTAATTAAAGTTGGTCATTTATTAATGATCGCCAATGTCAAAGGTGTCGACCGACTTATAAATAACTTCAAATAAGTTGTTATATATATGTTGATGCATGGCCGTGCCCATACGTAATCAAATAATAACCCATGCAATTACATAAAAGACAATACCGATCGAGCGTTTAATTTTAGCATGTGTTGTGTTTAGTAACATGCATTGTCTCTATTTAATTTAATGTACGCCGTTGTTATCTACGGATCAACAAGTATAACGAAATAAAATTCAATTCAATTTACTTTTACTAGAGATGAACTGAAAACGAATATGAATTCGATGATATTATTGAATTAGAACACTTCATTTTTACAATCATAATTATTTTAAATCATTGTTTGGATACTTTTTTATGACAAAGGTAGTACTTGGAAGAAAGAAACTTAAACTAATTATTTGAAAGGTTATTAGGACATAGCAAATCAGAAACGCAAAAGTTTCGATGAATACATGCAATTGTAGGGTTTTGTGAAGCTTCTCTGTTTATCTTGTATTATTTTACGACATTGCATACTTTGTGAAGATAAGAAAACAACTCACCGTGAATTAACTGTACGTGGAAGCATGTTCTAATTAACAAGTTCTCACTAAAAAATTGAAACTTTTCTTGGGCGGTAAAAATTACTTATAACCTTTTACGTACTAATCATAAAAATGTATATACGTTGCCAATTTAGAGTAGAATTACTCTTACTTTCTATTTGTAGACATGAATTTTGGCTATATAAAGGATCAAGTGACATGCTCGACATCACAACTTATATATCCTACTCCTCTTAGTACGAATGTGAAACTTGTAAGACGCTTCGAATGGATACCATTTTAATCACCCTTGTGGTGGTTATTGTTTCATTACGTTCCGCGACATCATCCACTAACACCGACCACTATTGGTATGAACCACCTCTTGAGCCTAAGATCTCTCCACCACCACCACCTCCTCCTTGTGATTCCAATTCACCGCCATCACCACCACCACCTTCTTTACAATCACCTCCTCCAAAAATTTGCACGACACCACCACCACCCCCATCTCCACCTCCACCTCCAGCTCCAGTTGAGAAATGCCCACCACCTCCACCTAAGAAATCCCCTCCACCACCACCTAGAAAATACCCACCACCTCCACCTCCACCTAAGAAATCTCCACCGCCTCCCCCTAAAAAATATCCACCACCTCCTCCCAAGAAATCGCCACCACCTCCACCTAAGAAATCGCCACCACCCCCACCTAATAAATCGCCACCACCACCACCTGAAAATTCTCCACCACCTCCATCTAATTACAAGCCACCACCTCCTCCGTCAGGTGTCACCACCACCTTCACCAATTTGCATGTCACCACCAACACCACCTCCACAAGGTTATAAGTCACCACCACCCGCCCCTTATGTCTACATTTCTCCACCACCTCCACTAGGTTATAAGGCACCTCCCCGAGGTTTTTTTCTCTCACCACCACCTCCACTTGGTTATAAGTTACGACCACCCCCCCTAAATAACGACATTTCACCACCTCCACTTGGTTATAGGTTAGGACCACCCATGCCCCCCCTAAATGACGACATTCCACCACCTCCAATAGATTTTAAGTCACCACCATCCAAGCCTTATGTTTACGATTCACCACCTCCTCCTAATTAATCATTGAAGGTACCACATTTTATAATTAAATGTTTTTAGAGTTAACTACATTTTTGGTCCTTGTGGTTGTACCTGGATTCCACTTTTGGTCAATTTGTTCAAAAAGTTTCGATTTTAGTCCAAAATGCATAGTTTGGTTCCACTTTTGGTCCATTTTTAACGAAGTTAGTTCAGTTAGTTAAGTCGTTTGCAACGTTAGTCCTTTATAACGGTCGTTTGCAACGTTAGTCCTTTATACCAAAGATCTTTTGCAACATTTTCAACGTTAGTCCTTTCAGTTAGTTAGTCCTTTAAAAAAATTCTAAAAAATTCGGAAAAAAATTTAGAAAAAATTTTTAATTTTTTTCTAAAATAAAATTCGAAAAATTTGAAATATATTCTTAAAAGAAAACTTTTTTCGAAAAAATTCGTTAAAAGAAACTTTTTCAAAAATAACTTTTTTTTTTCCGATTTTTTCAGAAAAAATTTGAAATATATTCTAAAAAACTTTTCGAAAAAATTCAAAATATACTCTAATTTTTTTTAAAATGTATATACATTGATAAAACGTTTTTTTTAAAATGTATATACATTGAAAAAACGTTTTTTTAAAAATGTATATACATTTTTTCTAGAATATATTTCGAAATTTTTTTCAATGTATATACATTTTAAAAAAAACGTTTTTTCAATGTATATACATTTTTAAAAAAGTTTTTAGAATATATTTCGAAATTTTTTAAGAAAAAAAAGTTTTTTAGAATATATTTTGAATTTTTAAAAAAAAAAGTTTTTAAATATATTTCGAAATTTTTTTCGAGGAAAAAGAAGTTTTTTTAAAAAAGGTTTCTTTTAGAATTTTTTCGGAAAAAAAAGTTTTCTTTTAGAATATATTTCAATTTTTTCAATGTATATACATTTTAAAAAACGTTCAATGTATATACATTTTAAAAAAAATAGAATATATTTTGAAATTTTTTCGGAAAAAAAGTTTTTTAGAATATATTTTAGAATTTTATTCGAAAAAAGTTTTTTAGAATATATTTCGAAATTTTTTTCGGAAAAAAAAAAGTTTTTTTTAAAAAAAGTTTCTTTTTAGAATTTTTTTCGGAAAAAAAAAAGTTTTCTTTTTAGAATATATTTCGAAATTTTTTTCGAATTTTATTTTAGAAAAAAAAATTATAATTTTTTTTCTAAATTTTTTTTTCCGATTTTTTTTTTTTAGAATTTTTTTAAAGGACTAACTAACTGAAAGGACTAACGTTGCAAATGTTGCAAAAGATCTTTGGTATAAAGGACTTACGTTGCAAACGACCGTTATAAAGGACTAACGTTGCAAACGACTTAACTAACTGAACTAACTTCGTAAGAAAAATGGACCAAAAGTGGAACCAAACTATGCATTTTGGACTAAAATCGCAACTTTTTGAACAAATGGACCAAAAGTGGAATCCAGGTACAACCACAAGGACCAAAAATGTAGTTAACTCATGTTTTTATATACTTTACTAGCTTCACACTTTTTTTTGTTAACCAATGTTTGCAGGACTAAACATATGCACCTTGGTTTAATGGGATTATACTTCACTCTTTCAAACTGAAGAATAAACATGGATAGGAAGGGTTGCAAGTTGTACGCAATGAACGTACTTATATTTTGATTATTGTTTCAATAAGTAGTTGTTTGATTTGTGTTTCATATTAAAATTAAGCATCAATATCTCAATAGCAACAAGTTTTCCGATGTTGTACTTCCTTTATCTCGGCTAATTCTTCAAATATGTCCTTGCATCAGATGTTACAGGTACTCCGCGTATTATATGGCACCCGATCTAAAGTAACTAATTATAACAATATATGTAGATATAATTATTCATACGGTGTTCATCTCGATCGGTTTGTATTGGATCCAATTATATGCATGTAGAAAACAAGAAATATTTATCTACATTGTGTTTCCAATGCAACTGATCATTCGATCAGTCTAAAACAGCTAGGCAATTATTTGGTTATCTCTTTTCCCCTTTTTGTAATTTGTATGGTTCACTAGCTTTTTGTTTGTTTAAAACTTGAAACAACATCCATATTAATTCCACAAAAAGGTGAAGATTGGCGGGAACACCCTAACCCCGGGTGCCTTTTGGCACCAGCCATTATCCACCCCACAAGGAATAGCTCCGGCAACTCTCCTGACCTAGTGGGGCATCAACTGGAGTGAGCACGAGCCAAGACTCGGACCCCTGAGCTCTTATTCCACAAAGTCTCTCCAGTGTGCCTATAGGTTTTGCGGAGGTGGGTACCTATATGAAGTAAATGCCGAGGATGAGACTTGAACTTGGGTCAATTGACTCAAGCACAAGTGCTCCAACCATTGCACTAATGCTCCATTGATAACATCCATATTAATAATCATATTCCAATATGCCACCCAACCAACTGGAACCAAATTCTTGAGGGCTTGCAGCTTTTCATGTCAAGTCGACTCTATTATAACTGAAACTATTAAGTATTTCTTAAAAAAAACTTGATATTTCGTCCGAAACTTTGTGACTGAATTTAACTATTTCTTACAAAAAAATGGCATATACACGTAAACTTTGTGCATATTTGTCATTTTACTCATATCAACCGATATATATATCAAACGGAAAAATTAAAAAGCTTTCCCCTAACATTCATGTTGCATTGTGATCAACTCATATTGTTGTCCTTCTTTTCCTAAAATTCGATGTAAACTCAATATATGATTGAGCAACCAATTAGTTTCAGAAACTCATATCGTAAGTTACAATATTCAAAATACAAATTGATGGGATAATCACTTGAAAATGTATTTAACATGTCATAAAATTCTATAATATGTATCAAACTTTTAATTTTATAATTGTATGTATTTAACTTCTTAATCTCACTAGTGTACTAAAACCAATTAATCGATAGTTAGTATTTTACTGATTAGTTAGCTCAATACCTTACACTCAAACACCCTCATACAAATAAACACGAGAAAAACAAAGACACTCATTTTCTTTAGCATCACCAACACTCATCGTTTTCTTCTCCGTCTTACATTAGTCATTTTAACACCAAAGCTTTTGTTGGAATTTTAGAACTCAGTTAACCATTAACCTCTACGAGTACGCAGCGGATATATGATCTAGTTAATGCAATTATGTTAAGCACGTATTTAATAAACAAATAATTAATATAATATTAATTAATTAAAAGGGATAAAAGAAACCCTATCCTTGCTTGGCAATTGATCTCTATTAACGGAACAAGAAACCAATAGGAAACCTTAAGTATCTAAAATAGACACCTCGAAGAGTATCACACACAAACCCGATTAACGTATACGTTCGATTGTCGCTAGTCGAGAACGTAAACTATAAACCAAACAATCCTTTGTCACTTGAATAAGCCCACGAATCAGAAAACTCAAGGCCAAAGCTTGTCCTATCCGAGGACCCCAAGAAATTGCTGAAAACAGTTTGTATATTACTACCCGATATCGGACACATCTTGTTCGACATATTAAGCTTCTATCCGAGATGATTAATCACGAGCAGTAGCTTGTTATACCCTCTTGTAGCTGCTGTTTGTGTCGACAGAAACCAGGAAACAAAAGCAACCAACTAAACTAAACCCTTGTCTAGATACAAGTTAGTTTTCAACCAAACAATGAAACCCTTAAACGTTTTCTTGAAGCAAATGACAAAGGAAAAGAAGCAGGATGTTTTGTTGATCGATTTAGGTATAAAAGATGTGTAGTTATGCGTGTGATTTACAGAAGGTGTGTTTGTTTATATAATAAACCAAACCGACCCTTTGTTTGGGTTGTGGCTTGATCGACAAGTCTTCAAGCCCAAACACCCTTACCCATTCGTTTGAACAAGCTGGGTCCAAATGCTCCTAAACCCGACCCATTTATCAAAAGGACAAGCCAATGTGTTGGGTTTTTGGTTCCTTGAATCATGAATTACTCTAAGTACTGGAACCACGGACAGAGTTGATATAACCACGGACAGAAGGATGGAACCACTGATGAAGACAAACCACGGCTAGTAGTAGTGTGTAACCACGGACAATATATTGTAACCACTGCTAGTCTTGTATAGTCGGTTTAGTTTATTGTATTAGATAAATATGGAAAAGATATTTATCTTGTAGGTTACGTATTGTATTATGTAAAGGACTCCCTAGTCTATAAAAGGAGGTCCTAGGTTAGATTAGATATATGTAAGTTTTATATCTAAGGTCGATACACTTCAAGGTTGCAAAACCCTAATACTGTAAAAGTATTCGTATTAATAAATAATATTGAGGTGTTGAATGTTAACTGCTCTTCTTCTTAAGATTAAGTGTTAAATTCAGCGTAATACTTAATAAGCTTTTATTCTAAGTCAGTTTCTATATTAGATCGTTTGCTCAACTGGGATCAACAAGTGGTATCGGAGCTTGTGATCTAGAAACTGTAATCAAGAAGAGGTCAAGTTAAGTTTTGCTAAAGTAAGATAAGATGTCTGATGAAACACACATGGTTACTGCTTCAAAGGTGCCCATGCTCAAGCATGGTGAGTACCAAATCTGGAGGATGCGAATAAGGCAATACATTCGCATGATTGATTATGCTCTCTGGGATGTTGTGGAAAAAGGTGATACTCTTCCTAAGAAGGGTGATGATGGCAAAGAAATAGCCATTGTTAGTGAGATTGACAAGGCTAAGAGAAAGATGGAGATAAAAGCTCATAGTATTCTCTCTATGGGAATACCTAATGAATATGCTTTGGATTTTGAACAATATGAGTCTGCTAAAGAGTTACTGGATGCTCTTGAGACAAGATTTGCTAGTAATGAAGCTACAAAGAAATCAAGGAAGAATATGCTCAAGCATCAACTTGAAAACTTCACTGCTCTTAGTGGAGAAAAACTTGATGGCACTTACAACAGGCTTCAAAAATCGATCACCAATTGAAGTCGTGGATTATAATGTTATTCAATAAGATATAAACTTGAAGTTCATTAGAAGTTTATCTCCAGAATGGGTTGTTCATACGATTGTGTGGAGAAATAAGGTGGACTTTGATAAGATGACTCTGGACAATCTCTATAACAACTTGAAAGTCTATGAGTCTGAGAATAACATTGCTGGTTCATCTTACGCTAATCGAACATTGATTTTGTTTCAAATAATCATAAAAGTTCACATGATGTATCCACTGCTGCTTATGGAATAACCACAGCTATTGCAAACAATACCATGGTTAGTGATACTGTCAGTGATGGTGCAATTTGTGCTTTTCTGTCTGATTTAACCACCGGTGTTGATGTATTGAATCAAGATCTAGATCAAATTGATCTTGATGATCTTGATGAGATTAATCTTCAATGGCAAATGGCAATGTTGACTCTCCAAGCAAGGAAGTTTCGAGGAAGACTGGAAGATATGTCAAGTATGATGCTAAAAGAAGAGCTGGGTTCGACAAAAGCAAGATGGAGTGCTTTAACTGCAAGAAGAAGGGTCACTTTGCAAGGGAATGTCGAGCTCCTAAGAGGATTGAAGGTATCAAGAAGACCACGAAGAGTCGCTCCTTCTTCAGATTGGTGGCTCAAAATGGTCTTGGTGATTATGACTAGAGTGATGAAATTGAAGAAGGACCAAATGCAGCTTTTCTTGCTAGTGAAGCTTCAAAAGAGCATAACTTTGCTCTTATGGCTTATGCTTCATCTTCGGTTCAGATTCCGAGGTATCTAATGAGTCTACTTGTTCTTTTAAGTCATGTCAAGATAACTTAGAATCTCAAAAAGCTATCACTTAGAGTTTAAGAAAAGAAGTAGAAAGACTGTCTATGGACAACCTAGGTTATAAAGTTGGTCTAGAAAGTGTGGAAGAGAGGCTTAATTACTGTATCAAATGTGAGTTTGAGTATGTTGATAAAATTAATATACTAGGTGGAGAAATTGATCTTAAGAATAGGGAGATTAAGATGCTTAAAGAGAAACTAGAACAAGCTGAGAGTGTAAAAGTAGAAGCCCTAAAAGAAAAAGAAAAACATGTTGTTAGGGTTGCTAAAACACAATATGCTTCTGATCTAGTAAATAAACTGTTGGAATCGCTCCTAACTCATAAATGGAGCGACATTGACGGGATTACTATTTCTATCTTTGTTACCTCAAACACATGGGCTTGTTATGTCAATTACCCATAGATGTATGTGTTTGGGTATATAAACCCCTCCATACTTCCATGGAGGGGTGAGATCTCTTCGTGTAAACTTCACCTTTTCTTATCAATAAACACATAGTATTTCCCTTCTCTCTCTAGCTTCTCTCTCTAACTTGAAGATGGCTTTCTTCCATCTTCCAAGACCTCCCGATTCACTATATCAACCATAGAAATGATCCTAACATTGGTATCAAGAGCAAGGTCCGTTTTATATTTTGGTTGATTTTTGGTGATATTTTTCTTGTCAAAATCTTGTCTTATAAAATCTGTTATAACAAAGTTATTAACTTTTCACTTATTTTATGTGTTTATCAGATTTTTATACAAGTTTATGGTATTTTTTTGGTCAAAACAGTCTCGTAACAGTCCTCAGTTTATAAAAGTTTTTTATTAACTTTTGTGACTTATTTTTGTACCAACTCGTGAAAGTCAAAGTGGTCAACCTTCATTTTTTTCATGGTCTAAAGACATAAAGAAGCAGTTTTTAGGCTGTTTCTGGGTTTCATATGAAGATGATCAGAATATTTGGTCGGAAAAAGGTCGCCGGAAAAAGTCAACAGGGTCAAAACCCTAAACTTACGGATAAGGACTTTTACGCGTATGGAATACGCGTAAAAACAAGGCTACGCATAAGCTTTTACGCTTAAGTTTCTACAGAAAGTTACGCATAACTGTGAAGTTATGCGTAGGAATTGTTACGCATATGGGCTTACGCCTAAGGTCCATGGCTACGCGTAAGGTCCATGGCTACGCGTAAAGTCCATGGCTACGCGTAAGTCTTCTTACGCATAAGCCGTTTGACCATTCTTACGCATAAGGACAGAAATGTAGAAGAAGAAATGCCTATCAGACCTTGACCAAACCAAACCAACATACCAAAACTCTATTGTGACTTTAGTTTACTACATCATTAGTCATAAAACCTTAAACAATCATAAGCGACTGTTGTTATGAACGAAGTACACCACATCCATCAACCACTCGACCAATCCCTTAACCAACAACTTCATATCTACCCTTATTCACATCCTCCATCTCTAACACCATCATAAACTTGAATCGAAAAAGAAAAACATTTTTAGATCTCAGACGTTTTCTTTTCGTGGGGTATTATTACAGCTCATAGACCATTCAAGATCTAATCACGAAAGAAACATCTCATCATCGATCTATGTTGAAAGCAAACCATCTTGGTAATATCTGAAAATTAATGATAAGATCAAAAACAACTTGTGTTTATGTCTTCCATTTGATTCGGTTCATATGATCAATTAAAACAAAACAAAAAACAATAACGACCCTACCTGAGACCCTTCAAAAGGATCTTGAAGCCTTCAATAATGCTTTCTTGATTTGATTTTTGCTACAACTGTCATCAAGGATTCTGTATGGTTATGTCTATGTTTGTTGATTTTTTAAGATCGATTATTGAATATTAGATTAGATGAGTTTTGATGTAATCGGTTTTGATAATTATGGTGGTGAGATGTGAGAGTGACTTGGTTATGTCACTGAGATCAGATTTGTGAGGCGTTTGGTGAGTATGGAGAGAAGACTGGGGGCGGATTTAATTTGTGATTAGGGTTAAAACATATGTTGTGTATGTCTTTTATACCCGGTCAATTAGGGTTTAGATTTGATTGGAATTATTATTATGACTGGATCAGATGGAAATATTGCTGGGCCGAAGTTAATTCCTTTTGGTGATTGGGCTTCGCCTATTGTCTTTGGGCCCTAGTTATCTTATTCATGGACTGGGCTGAGATGGATCAGAATATTATTAAAGATTGGGCTGAAATTAAATTTGAAGTGAAATCATATGAATTATACTAATAATTTTTGAGCTGAAATTTAATTATTTAAATGTATTTTAATACATTGAGATAATTATTGGTATAATTCTTTGGCGAAACCGAGTGGTATTTTGGTATTTCCAATTTTCACGGGATGATACAATTTTTGACAAGATCGGGAAACCATTATCAAGTTCATTTAAACCGTTAATGAAGGCTAGTTTTGAGCATGTAACTGTAAGATGTGACTACGGCGTGAATTCACTATTATTTATTTGAGGTTGAAGTGGGATATCACGGGTGCGTGTACTTAGTATCTGAAGATATCGGGGTTGGTTGGATGCATGATTCTTCGAGATCCTTGTTCGAGCTTTAACCGTTTCGATTGACAAAGACTTGAGTTATCTAGTTGAACCTGATGTAAGGAGTTACGTTGTTGTGCTCACAGCTTATAACTATCACTTCTAAGGAGTTACGTTGTTGTGCTCAAGTGTCACACTAAGGTGTGGATAATTTGAGAAACTTTAAGTTTACCTTTTTTCGATGGAGTTAAGGAAAAGGGTTCTTCCTCTGACAATAGTGCATGTTTAAGTCACAAGTTCGGGTTATACTACTTCAGTCTCAAGTTCGTCATATTGGGTTCTCTCCATCAGTAGTCACTACAAAAAGTCATTTAATGATAATGGGGTCGGTAAAGAGTTAGGCGAGAAGAGTATACACGTAGTAGAGAGTCTTATCGAGCAATTGATTCTCACAAGATATTTATGGTACTTCACACTTGTTCGATTAATTGAACATACATGGTTTCGATGTCTCCAATTTCATCATCAACATACGTGGTGTATGATTCTGATTCTTGAAAACATCGGGGGGAAGAGAGTATAGGTGGTGTCTGCTTCCTTTGTTGTTTTGTATTTTTTTTGCGAAAACCCTCTCCTTTCATGAATTTCTTCAATCAGGGGGAAGAAATGAGACGATATGTGGTCTAAACGTCTCACTTTGGTGTTATCGTCTCACTTTCACAGAGTTATCATGCGTGAAGTTACCTAAATATGATGTTGTGATGCCTCACACACGGTCATTTTATCGAGTAATTGCAGATTCACTGGTAACTACTATTCCGATAGACCGCAACATTCGGGGGGAAGTCGTTTTATTTCGTCTTTCGTGGTTTGTTTGGTGTGAAGCATCTATATATGTGAGAAGATCTTGTTGATTTCTTGCATGTTACCCCCGAACGGATTTTCCGCAATAAGTCAGATTTACCTTGTGTGGTTTACTGCTCATCTACAAATTCGGCTGCGTAAAACGTCAAAAGTTAGAGGAAATGCTCACTACATCAAAGTTTCAATCTGCAAGACAGTTGTCAGTTTGGGAAGCCGATTCAGAAACTTCGCCAAAAGGAGTGTACTGGAGAAGCTGCTAAAGACATGCGGCATGAATTAGGGGAAGTTAATCCAATTTATGCATATTACATCATTTGCCTACAAGTGAAGAAAACGGTTCTCAAGTTAAAGTACCAGAAGAAGACAAAGAGCGTAACCTTTCATCATCCTCAGCACTTGAAGAGCTTATGGAGACCTTTCTTTATTTGTTTTCTATATTTGTAGTAAATGTTGTAAGTAATCCCTTATGTCGTCCCATTGGGGGAAGATTGTTGGAATCGCTCCTAACTCGTAAATGGAACGACATTGACGAGATTACTATTTCTATCTTTGTTACCTCAAACACATGGGCTTGTTATGTCAATTACCCATAGATGTATGTGTTTGGGTATATAAACCCCTCGATACTTCCATGGAGGGGTGAGATCTCTTTGTGTAAACTTCACATTTTCTTATCAATAAACACATAGTATTTCCCTTCTCTCTCTAGCTTCTCTCTCTAACTTGAAGATGGCTTTCTTCCATCTTCCAAGACCTCCCGATTCACCATATCAACCATAGAAACGATCCTAACATAAACCAATAGGTCAAAAATTGTTCAAGGATGGAACTGGCCTAGGTTACAATGATATGCCACCACCTACCCTTATGCAACATGCACCACCTCCAAAAGAGCTCTCATTTAGCAGTGAATTTAGTTTCAACAAACCTGTAGGTGAGACTAAAAAGAATGATAAGCCTAAGATAGGTTCGATAAGTTTTCGATGCTCCCATCATTGAAGATTGGGAATCAGATACTAAGGAAGATAGATCAGTATCAACACGTGAGAAGATAGAACCTTTTAAGAAAGTTGATACTAAGCAAGCCAACATTGTACCTAGATTTGGAGCTCAAATTGCTAAGAAAGTAGTAGAGTACAAGGAAGTACCTAGGGAACAGTTAAAAAGATATATACCTAGGGGAAACCAGAGAAACTTCAATGGACTTATTTCAAATAGGTTAGGCAATGAGTTTCAATGTGTTAAAAAGGCTTTTTTTCATGTGGTAGTTTTGAGCACTTACAGAGAAATTGTTACAAAAACAGACCACAAGTTTGGAATCATTGGAGGAGGGTAAATCACCAAAACTTTTCAAATAAAACAAACCCTCATCCTAATAGAAACATGATTCCTAGAGCAGTGTTAATGAGGAATGGGAATACAAAATCAATTGTCACTGCTTCTCCAAAATGGGTTCCAACCACTGCTAAGCAAAGTGTAAACACGGCTAAGCAAAATCAAACCACTGCTAAGCCAAAAATCACCACAGATAACAAAGAAGTTTTAAAAATTCCAAAGGTGATAAGCTGACACGTTGGTTGGAAATCATTTTTATGCTGTAAAGGCCTCAACTAGTTGGCAATGGAAACCTAAGACCAATGTTTTACATCATGTCAACTGTGCATCAATGGACCTAAACAAATTTGATTATATTGATGCAGGCGGACCCAAGTCAGTATTAGCTTGGGTCCACAAAAGGAACTAACTTGTTTAATTTCATGTGCAGGGCAATCTACAAGATGAGCTAAAAGACAAAGGAGTTTTTGATAGTGGTTGCTCTGGGCACATGACTTGGGATGGGAGCAACCTAGAAGATTTTGAATCTTTTGATGGAGGATATGTGGCATTTGGCAATGATCCAAAGGGAGGAAAGATACTTGGAAGAGGCACAATCAGAACAGGGAATTTAGACTTTGAAAAAGTCTATTTGGTACAAGGACTTAAGTACAATCTATTCAGTGTTTCTCAAATGTGTGATAAGAAAAACTAGGTACTTTTTGGTGAAACTGAGTGTGTGGTGTTGTCTCCTGAGTTTAAGATGCCTGATGAGAAGTTTATACAACTTAGGGTACCTAGGAAGGAAAATATATATTGTTTTGATCTTAAAGATGTAATTCCTAATAGGTCCTTAACCTGTTTGTTTGCTAAAGCATCTGTGGATGAGTCTAAGTTATGGCATAGAAGATTAGGTCACCTCAATTACAAAACAATCAATAAACTGGTAAAAGTCAACTTAGTGAGAGGGTTACCTTCTAAGGTTTTTGAGTGTAAGGAACTGTGTGTGGCTTGTCAAAAAGGAAAACAACATAGAGCTTCTTGTAAGACCAAAACTGTCAACACCATTACACAACCACTGTTTATGCTTCATATGGACTTATTTGGACCTACCTTTGTCAAGAGTTTGAACCATAAGCAGTATTGCCTAGTTATCACTGATGATTATAGTAGATTTTCTTGGGTTTACTTTTTGGTTGCTAAGAGTGAAACTAGTGAAATTCTCAAGAGTTTCATTACTAGAATTGAAAATCTAGTAAATCATAAAGTAAAGATAATCAGATGTGATAATGGAACTGAGTTTAAGAATGCTTGTGATGAATCAGTTTTGTGTAGATAAAGGTATAGAAAGACAGTTTAGTGTTGCTAAAACACCACAACAAAATGGTGTAGCTGAAAGGAAAAACAGAACACTAATTGAGGCTGCTAGGACTATCTTTGTCGAGTCAAAGTTACCAACTACCTTTTGGGATGAAGTCAGGGCACTTTGCATGTTATGTGCAAAATAGAAGTAAGGTAGTGAAGCCTCATAACAAGACCCCCTATGAGCTATTACATGATAGGAAGCCAATGATTGCATTCCTAAAACCTTTTGGGTGTCCTGTTACTATCTTGAATACCATAGACTACCTAGGCAAGTTTCAAGAAAAAGTAGATGATGGATACTTTTTAGGCTACTCTTCAAATAGTAAAGCCTTTAGAGTATACAATAGGAGGACTAAAATTGTTGAAGAGAACTTACATGTTCAATTTAGTGAAACAACTCCTTGTGTTGAGACCAAAGGACCAGACTAGGTGTTTAACATTGATATGCTAACCAAATCTATGAATTATAAGCCTATCATTGCAGGAACTTCCACTAATGTTGATGCAGGTACTCAAAAGGATTCGATCACGAAAGCAATTTCTAAGGATGCTGATTCTCCTCAAGAGTTCTATTTGTTTGAAAAGTGGAAAGCTAGTTCTGTCTCACCCATCATTGATAAGCAAGGTCCCACTGATGATGATGTCTTGAATACTGGAGGCAATGTTGATCATTCTCAAGATAAGGATGAGTTGTTGAAGGATAACTCAGTGTTGGTAAAAGAAATTGAAAAGAAGAAAAAGCATTCTGAAAGCACTGCTAAGCCAAATGTAAGCACGGATAGAGATAATGCAAGCACGGCTAAACCAACAACTTCTACCACTGTCATCACAAGTGAAATCCCTGCTGTAAGTACTGATGATAGTACTTTCTTTGGACCAACTGCAAAGCCATTATTTGGTGAAGAGGAGTATCCACATGATCCTAATATGCCTGCTTTGATTGAAATTGATACTCCTACTGATGATGAAGACATGGATGATTTCTTCAATGCTGATTTAACTAATTTGGAACATGTCATTCATGAAAGTCCTGTTACCTCAACAAGGATTCACAAGATTCATCCCAAGGAACAGATACTTGGAAACTTGAATACTCAGTTCAAACAAGAAGCAGGGTTAAGAACACTGAACCCTTTCCTGAACATGGGGTTCTTTGCAAGATCACTTCACAATAGAAACAGTCATAAAGATCTGCAAAATTGCCTGTTTGCTTGTTTTCTGTCTCAAAAGGAGCCCAAGAGAGTTGAAGAAGCATTATCTGAAGAAGGATGGGTAGAATCAATGCAAGAGAAGCTTCTTCAGTTCAAACTTCAAGAGGTTTGGACATTGGTTGATCTTCCAAATGGTAAGAGGGCAATTGGGACAAAATGGGTGTTCAGAAACAAAAGGGATGAAAGAGGTATTGTTGTGAGGAACAAGTCAAGGTTGGTTGCTCAAGGATACACACAAACTGAAGGCTTGGATTATGATGAAGAATTTGCACCTGTTGCCAGAATTGAAGCTGTAAGACTGTTTTTGGCATAGCTTCATTCAAAAATTTTGTTGTGTATCAAATGGATGTTAAGAGTGCATTTTTGTATGGCACAATTGATGAGGAGGTTTATGTTTGTCAACCTCCGGTTTTGAAGATCCCGATCATCCTGACAAGGTCAACAGGGTGAGGAAGGCTATGTATGGTTTGCATCAAGCTCCTAGGGCATGGTATGAGTGTCTGTCTACTTATTTGATGGACAATAGGTTTAAAGAGGGTGATTGATAAGACCTTGTTCATTAGGAAGCACAAAATGATATTTTATTGGTTCAGGTTTATGTAGATGACATCATCTTTGGCTCAACCAATAAGGAGCTATGCAAAGATTTTGAGAAGCTTATGCATGATAAGTTTCAGATGAGTTCTATGGGAGAACTCACTTTCTTTTTGGGGCTACAGGTTCAACAAAGGATTGATGGTATCTTCATTAGTCAAGACAAGTATGTAGCAGATGTGTTGAAGAAGTTTGGGTTTCTGGATGTGAAGAGTGCTAGTACACCAATGGAGACTCAGAAACCACTACTATCTGATGATGGAAGTCCCAAAGTTGATCAGAAGTTGTACAGGTCCATGATTGGATCTTTGATGTATCTCACTGCATCTAGGCCAGATATAATGTTCTCAGTATGTGTGTGTGCCAGATTTCAAGTCACACCTAATACCTCACACATGAATGCTGTTAAGAGAATCTTTAGGTATCTTAAAGGTCATCCTAAATTGGGCCTTTGGTACTCAAAGGATTCTCCTTTTGATTTGGTGGCCTACACAGATAGTGACTATGCTTGTGCTAGTTTGGATAGGAAGTCTACTACTGGAGGATGTCAGTTTTTGGGAAGCAGAATTATTTCATGGCAATGTAAAAAGCAAACTATTGTGGCCAATTCTACAACCGGAATATGTGGTACTTGCTAGTTGCTTGTGGTCAAGTTCTTTGGATTCAGAATCAATTGCTGGATTTTGGGTAAAATTTTATGCATACTAAGATTTACATTGATAATAACAATACAATATGCATCATTAAAAATCCTGTTTTACATTCTAGAACTAAACATATTGAGATAAGACATCATTTTATTAGAGATTGTAATGAGAAAAGGTTGATTCAAATGGTAAAAATCCATAATGATTTCAATGTTGCTGATCTTCTCACCAAAGCTTTTGATGTGGGGAGGTTTCAGTACCTTGTTGTTAGCATTGGAATGATTAATCTCTAAACTCTCAAATTGTTTTGTACCAGTTTGTATAAGTATTGGACTGTTATTATGTAATCTTAGTTTTGCTATTCTTGTTTCTAACCACGATAGTTTGTTTCTAACCACAGATAGTTTGGTTCAAACCACTGCTTGTTGTTCTGTGTTTCCACTAACCATTTTGCAGATACAAGAAAGTTCATTATAGAAGCTAAAGAAGTACTGAAGTTAATTGTTCATTCATTCATCAAAAGCAGGTTTAAAGCTTACGACTACAATGCAACTTCAAGTGAAAATTAAAAGACTACTTCTATACATGATTTCCTACTACTATCCTCACTTTGTTGGATATGCATGATATGCTAAGGATCAAAATGGGAAGGATGGATTGATGAAAACGAAGATGATGAAGATGAACACAGTAGATGAAGCACAAAGGACATAGTCATATCATACTTGCATCTACTGGTTTCACCAAAAAGCATCATTCCATTTTCCTTTTTCCCTTCCCCCTTACGATATGTGAAGAAGCACCACAACCTGGTGCTGGAAGACCAAGAACCACCTCTCTGTTCTTTGGGAGTGGTGGGTTTCTTGCTCGTGGTCTTGGTTGGGGTTGGGATGATGAAGGTTGGGGGTTTGAAGTTCTCTTCTTTGAGGAGTCATCAGAGTCCTCAGATGTCTCACTTGGATCCACCACACTATCATCTTCTGATGATGGAAGAAATGGAGATTTTCTTGGTCTTGGTTCTTGTGGAGGAAGGTATAACTGCCATGGGTTAGTATCTTCACTTGATGATGATGAGGATGAGGAGGATGTTAGATCAACAACCTCTGGTTTATTCCAACTGGGGTTCCACATGGTGATTGAAGTTGATTGTGGATTTTGAAGTAATTAGGGTTTTGATTTTAATTGGTGTGTGCGTTATATGAGTTTTGGGTTCTTTATATAAGCAGAGTTAGGGGTTATGGAAGTAAATGAGGGGCAGGTTAAATGTGGTTGAGGAGTTAATGAGATTCTTGGGAGTTGGACTAATATTAATCCTGGAAGTTGCCCATATTGACGTACTAATATTAATCCTGGGAGTTGGTTAAATGTGTTAGCTGCTTGTGTTTGTTTATTAAAAAAAAAAAAAAAAAAAAAAAAAAAGATTGTGTAATCCTTCATATTTTTGTGAGATCTCTCTTATAATGACACAGATTTGCTTGCTATAATTCTTGGAGGTTTGGTTGAAGTGCTACTATGTATCCACGGATGGTGTATGTCTAAACGCGGATAGCTGTTCTGAAACCGCGGATAGCATTTTGATTAGTGGTGGATACTACAGGGGCTGATTGGTAACTTTTTCAAAAGTATATTATTTCCCCCAAATCACGGATGGATCATTTATTTGGTCTTCAAAACACTTCAATTGGCGCTCAACATTAACCCTAATCACTTATCTTTGCATAATTCACAAATCCCACATCATAATCATCATTAATCACAATGGCTGATAAGTATTCGACTACACATAACCTTGTTGCTATTCTGACAAAGAATGATCGATCTGAAGGGTTTCATCAAATGATTGATTTCCTTGTTCACAGTTCTATTCACTATGCCTTAACTGTCACACCAACCATTTTAAAGCCTACATACATCAGCTTCGGAGGAATGCTAAGCTTGAAAAGGTTGATGGAGTCGAAGTGTTTTGCACTGTTGTGGATGAGCATGCTATTTCGTTACGAGGAGATCATTAGGGATGTTTTAAAGTTTGATGATGCTGATGGTGTTGATAATCTTTCGATGTTGAGATTGTTTCTGGTTTGGAAAGGTTAGGTTATACACACAGAGGTGATAAGGTACAATATTTTAAGAGTTTGTTTTCAAAACAATGGAAGTTTCTTATTCATACCTTATTGATGTGTATGAGTAATAAGACCACAGGGTTTAATGACTTTCCTTCCAAAATTGCTACTGCTATTATTTGTTTGTCGGATGGAAGAAATTTCAATTGGTCTAGGATGATATATGAGGGGCTCGTACAAAACATTAGGAAGAAGGGTAAATACTATTTATATCCTAGGTTTGTTCAACTGATTGTGGAAAGTCAAATAGAGGAGCCTGTTGAGCATACTCAAGAGTATGAAGTACATCATATGCTTCCTAAGGTTTTTGCACATATGAGGAATCACCACAAAATGTACAAATTATAGATGTTCCTTTATTTCCTCCTATGCTTACTTTGCCTACTGATCATGAGTTTGATGAGGATTCTGAATCTCAACCTATAGTCACTGCACCAACTGAAACCATTGCTGATGCACCTCAAAACCCTGATAGTACACTTGTAAACACTGATAGTGTATCTCAACCCACTTCTAGTCAAACTCAAACCACTGTTACACCTATTGTATGGACTAGGAGACCGAAGGGCACTATGCTACCTCAGGCTAGTGCTAGTGGTGTTGCTCTGAGATGTCACAGGTTGTGGAGGTGACATGATTGGAAGGGTTTCCACTCATCGCTTCATGCTTAGATGCTTGATGGATAGTGGAAACATCAATCAGACCCAACCTTTGGCAACTCCTAATGTGGAGAGTTCCTTGGAACTTAACACAGGTGGAGGAATCCCTAGCCAATTGGCTACTACAGGGTGCATAGTTGTTCAGGCTAGGTTTGATGCTATGTTTACTATATCCAAGGATTCACCTCTCGGAGCAGTTAACACACCAAGTGATGAGGATCGGTTGGAACATGAACATGAATTGACGGATTCTGAGTTTGTACATGATGACTTTTCCAATGAACCACCTCTCGGACCAGTTCACACAGGTCGAAGTAGGGAGGATATTCTTGAACGATTAAATGAATTGACGGCTAAATGTACCAAGATGGAGGAGACAATCTCGAATCTAAAGGAGTTGGCTGTGTTTCATGGAAAGGATATTAGGAGATTGAAGCACAGAGTGTTGGTTTTGGAAAAGTAAGACGACACGGGTTGCTGCTTTGAAAGCTATGAGAAGAAAGAAAAGAAGGTGGACTCCTCTCCACCTGCATATGGAGGATGTATCCAAACAGGGGAGGAGTGAAGGCATAAATCAGGGGAGGCTGATGGAACTATGGAAGAAAATAGTGGAGATCAAGAATTTTTGGTATCTGATAAAGATGGAAATGAGGCGCTCTTGAAAATGTGAAGAATGTTGTAGAAGATGTAGTGCAGACACAAACACCGATGGTATGTCGAAACCACGGTTAGTACTCTTGTAACCACTCGCTAGCCTTTGATATGGCAATTATACCCACTACTATCATACCCACTGCTATCATAACCACTTCCATTGTTGTCACAACTCTCTCTGTATCACCACCTAAGTCTAAAGAAGTTGAGAAAGAAGCTGCAAGTACATTGATAAATCTAAGTAAAACCTCATCTATTTCTACACCCATCATTGCACCTGTTTTATCTGTTCAATCTCCAACTAAACCCAAACTCAAAGGAAAAAGTTTAGTTATTGGTGAACCTTTGAAGAAGAAAGTGGTTCAATCTGATATTGGAAAAGGTAAAGGGGTTGCAGTACCAGAGTTGAAGTTTAAATCTAAAGCAGAACAAGAAGCTTATGATGCAGAGTATGCAAAGAACATGGTAGTGAAGAACAAGAAGCTTTAGAGAAAAGAAAACAGAAAGAAGAGGAAGCTAGTCAGAGAATGTTAGCTACATGGTATGAATCACAAAACTTTCTTGAAGCTTCTCAACAAATACATGATGAATATACTGCACAAGAATGGAATTTGTTGGATGATGAGGAAAAAGCTAGGCTTTTGGGTGAATGGGCAAGGAAGGTCAATAAAGAAAGGAAACAAGTTATAAGAAAGAAACCTCCTTCACTTGCACAGATGAGGAATGTACTAATGAAAATTATTAAGAATTCAGGCATTCACATTTCTGAAAATCTTAATAAATGTTCATTTGAAAGAATTCTTGAGATTTATGAAAGATGTATGAAGATTAATCATGATGATTACTGTCCAATAAATTCTAAGAAGGATGAAGAGTGGATTAAGAAAGATGATGAGTGGATTCAAAGTAAAAGAAAGAGAAAGTATGAGATTCAAGAGACATCTGATTCTAAGAGATTGAAAGAAGTTGAAGATGTTAATCAAATTGTTTCTTATGAGTTTCACCTTAATGATGGAAGTGAAGGAGTTTGGAAAATTCAAAGATTCAACAATGAAGTTTATGAGTATAATAAATTTTCACAAATGCTTCAATACTTTGAAAGAGATGATTTGATGAATCTTTGGAGACTTTACAAGAATAAGTTTGGTGAAGTACATCCAAATGATTATCATGAGAGACTGGTCTATTATAATTTGAAGATTTTATTTGAACCAACTCATGATGAACCCGAGTGGAAAGGACTCTACAATGGTACTGTAACAAGATGGTTTTTATATCAAACTTGTGGAGTTCATGTTTTAACGGTTTCTGGAAAAGTTATTCACATGCTTGTAGAAGGTGATTATCCTCAGTTGAATAAGTATCCGGGAATTATTGCTCAGATGTTGAAGCCTGGTATTATCAAGATGCTGTTACCCTATGATGGTCAAGCTTATGATTTGTTGATGAAATATGAGAAAATTCTTAAATCACATAAGTGTTTGGCTACATCCTCCAATTCAGATGTTTTGTGCTTAAAGGAAACTTGAGAATTTTGTTGGAATGTATCAAGTTTAGGGGAGGATTGTTGGGTTTTTGGTTCCTTGAATCATGAATTACTCTAAGTATTGGAACCACGGACAGAGTTGATATAACCACGGACAGAAGGATGGAACCACTAATGAAGACAAACCACGGCTAGTAGTAGTGTGTAACCACGGACAATATATTATAACCACTGCTAGTCTTGTATAGTCGGTTTAGTTTATTGTATTAGATAAATATGGAAAAGATATTTATCTTGTAGGTTACGTATTGTATTATGTAAAGGACTCCTTAGTCTATAAAAGGAGGTCCTAGGTTAGATTAGATATACGTAAGTTTCATATCTAAGGTCGATACACTTCAAGGTTGCAAAACCCTAATACTGTAAGAGTATTCGTATTAATAAATAATATTGAGGCGTTGAATGTTAACTGTTCTTCTTCTTAAGATTAAGTGTTAAATTCCGCGTAATACTTAATAAGCTTTTATTCTAAGTCAGTTTCTATATTAGATCGTTTGCTCAACTGGGATCAACACCATGGATCGTGTATAATAATCGGGTAATCATGCATGCATATAACGGGTATAATATTCAAGTATAATTACGTTCGACATGTATACTCGTGTTTATCGTGTGTGCCCCCATCGGCTCACACACTTCTAGTCGTTTACGTGTGTTTATAACGTCCACAAACCAACAGCTCCCACTTGGGAGTTGGAGTGTCGAATGGCACACAAAACTAACGACGGAAACGCCTAGCAAACGCTCTCACTCACTTTTTAACTAAAAGTGTCTGAGAGAATAGTTTCGTAAAATTTTCTCAGTAGCATGGTCATTCAATGTCTTGCTCCAATCATCCTTTGTTATAGATACCGTTAAACCATGGATTATGGATCTAAAATCATTCCATATAGTTTAACCATTTAGAATCTCGTTATAGAATTTAATTAGATATACAAAATATAATCAAGTATCATCTTGTATTACCCTTTGGGTTCGGCCGAACAATTATCTTATTAATTCTGGAGAGGTGCCATGGTATCTTTCTGCACATATCAAGTGGAGTAACAAATCCTTTATTGACTACAAGTGTTGTGGATGCTGCTTCACATCACTCCGAAATATAGCTTTTATAACTACCTTGTTCAGATAGCGTTTTGCGTATACTTACAAAAAATGATATCCACACATAACAGAAGTTGCTTGTATCTCAAGTCTAAGGATGAAGATAACAAACCATTTTCAATATTTTACTTATGACAAGGATCCAAAAGTAAATGTTTGAAAGTTGGGGAATCCAATATATAAATTAAGTGCTTTACTTCTTTTACCTTTTGGCAGGATTAGTCCTCGTATTTGATGCATAACTTATACCTTCCAATCCCCCCCCTTAAGTTATGGTTGAAACAAATCATTCAAACCTAGACCGCTACAAAGCTTTTTGTTTTTTTTGTAAAGGGTTACCTCGATAAATTATATTAATCAACGAAAAGTTAATAACAATAAAATGTGGTTGAAATACCAAATTAACCTCAAGCAAAACGTTTGATAAATCACTAAATAGTTTATAACATGCCACAGAACGATAACAACTCTAGCTACAAACAACTAAGCAACATACCAAGCAGCTAGAAACAAACAAACCATGACAGTAAGCCAATTTGAAGAAATCCAAGCATCAGTACAAATGCCTCCAAGCCAATCCAGCAGCAACATACATGGAGTATAATAAACCAAATGAGACTGACTCCTTAAAAAACATTCCCAAGAAAAATCTAGTGGGAAAAACCTTGATGAATGAAAAAAGAGTATAACTCTCAAATGAACTCCCATCTTGGACCATACACGAACATGAGATCTTCCATTTATGTGGTAGACAATGAGTCTTAGATGATCACCGATCTTGGCAACATCCATTTATCAACAAAATTCCTAACACGCATAGTGTTCTTCTTGAAACGAAATGTGATAACCTTCAACCGAACATAGACGATAATATCATCATAAATCTGGTCATACGTCTTCAACTTCTTCTTAAAAATTCTAGATTTTCTCTCCTGCCAAATAAAATAACATGCAGCCAAGCAAGAACCGAGCAATAATACTACTAGCTGAGGAGCCTTTTGAATAAGGATTGAGGAACTCGACAACATCATGTAAACGGGGAGGAATAATGTCCATTCCTCCTAATGCATGAACTTTAGACCAAACCTATAAAGAAAATGGGCACTCAAAAATTAAATGATTATGAGAGTCAAGCTGATTATCCCAGAAAGGGCACCGAAGCAGATTTAATTTGGTCTTCGGATCAACATCCCATTGCCTCACCTGATTTTGTGTCTTCAACTTCAAGTTAACCACAAAGCAAAAGAGAAATGCATGCTTTGGTATAAATTGAGAGAACCACACAACACGAAACCATGAAACAGTCCCCTCTCAATCTAATTGAATCCCATACATGTGTAACTGCAAATGGATTTAATTCACCATTATTACCACGCTAAAAAAGCTCATCCTCCACACCCTCAATCAAGTTCAGAACTTGGATCTGAAATAGCTCAAGATATCTAAAAAACCAATCACTAGGCCATCTCCACACCCCATTATGTATTAAATCAGAAACTGGGTCCTTAAGAAACTGGGTCCTCATTAGAGAACCCTAAACGATTGATTTCTCTAAAAGAGAGTAAACTCATAATAGGACTATGGACATACTAATTATCAAACCAAACAAAAGCCAACTTACCATTACAAACATTAAACAAAAAATAAGGTCGAATAGTGCTGCTAATTTGAAGCAACTTCATCCGACCCCAGCTCATATCCCCCTTACAAGGCACATCCCAAAAGCTTTGACCATTAAGTTTAGAGTAATGAATCCATTTAACCCACAACGACTCTTTATGCGTCAAAATGCTCCAAATATGTTTAGCCAAAAGCCTCTCATCATCAATTATAAGAATCCCAAGACCACCTTCCTCTTTCGGCTTACAAATATCTTCCCATGCAACTTTCACCTTACCCTTTTTCATTTCACTTTTACACCATAAAAAGCCTCTCATCAATTGCTCAAGGTCATGAACAATCCGAGAAGGAAAGATAAAATCGGAAGCCCAATAGATATGCATAGAAGATAAAACAGACATAATAAGCTGTAAATGAAAGAAATTTATTCTTCCAATCAGCAATACGAATTTGGAGCCTTTCCACAAGCTCTTTGAAATCATGATAAATCAAACGGGAAGATATAAGAGTCACACCTAAATACTTAACGGGGAGGGTACCCACTACAAATGACAAAGGGCTCAATATAGATAACCTAACCTAATTTGGGACGTGACAAAAGAATGTCATGCTCTTCGGTATGCTAAGAACAAGAACCCGAGAAACTCTTGAATTCCTCAAGAGCTTCCATACCCACACTTGCTGGAAAAAATATCACACTGAGTAAAGAGAAATAAATCATCAGCAAAGCTAAGATTAACAATATTTTGCTTTTCAAAACGATTGTGGTATTGAAAGCCTTCCATCTCTTGAACCCTATGTTATAATATTAACATTAAAACTTCTATAACTAAACTAAAAAGGTAAGGAGAGATAGGATCTGAAAGGATTTGTGTGCAAACAACACAACGGCTTTCACACATGCTTTCACAGAAATGCTAAAGGGTCATACTGGTACACACTAAACAAAACATGCAAGCAGAAATAAGAAATGAGTTCACAAAATGAAATGGAAATAAAGAAGAAATGAAAATCCGGTAGTATTTTCATTGGAAATGAAAATCCGGCAGTATATTGGAAATGAAAATATGGCAATATTTTCATCAAGGGGTTAAACGATAATTAACCAAAGTCTAATATTCTTCTGAGATGAATATTAGAGATAAAAGAAAAAAGATATCACTAATCCCTTAGGGATAATCGTCTGAACACCCTTTAGGGGGTTGTTTGTGCCCTTGTCAAACTTGTAAAATTGTTTTACAAGTTAAAAGGGTTTCCTAATTACTCTAAGACTTCCCTTGGTGCCCTAAATATACAAAGGCATCCTATAACAAATCACACACTCCTCTATTATCCCTAAAACCGAAACCCTTTCCCCGCTCTCCACTCTTAATCATTTTTAGGGTTTCCATAAACCCTAAAATCGACTAGTCCACTTTGTCGACTTACCCGCATTCGTGCTCGTCTAACTTGCGTAGGTTTGTAGCCCTAGTTCTACTTGTGTAGTACCGATGGATACCTGATGCCATCCAAGTGGTGATCAGCCCTAAAACCTTAAGGGTTGATCAATAAAGCATCAAGAACAAAGAAGAAGGCGATTTCGTGCATGCAACATACTATAGTTCAGATAAGAAGCTTACATCTTGCAGGAACAAGTAAGTAATTATGTAAATACCCTTAATACATGTTAGGTATAGGTTATATCAACGATTAGGAGATCATGGTATTGGGGTTTGGTCTGCATGGCGTTTATTTGTTTATTTTCTATTGTGCATGTTTTATACGCCATGTGGGTGACCACCAAAACCCTACATTAGTATCAGATCCACCCTAATCATATATAACCAAACTAGGGTTCTTAGTAATAGCTTTTATTGCCATAAAAATAAAATCTTGATTTAGTTCTGAGGTAGCTTGAGTTGCGTCTTGCATATTAGGGTTTTTTATGGTTTTTGCGATTTAAATGGCAACTACGATTTAATCACCCTTTTAATTAATTAGGTTTTGTATTGTTCTATCAATAATCAAAATTCTTGGGTTTTATAGCCTTTGAGAGTGTCGGTCTAGGGTTGGGTTCACACTGTAATTTTATAAATATACAAATTCCTAATTAGTGTTGTCATGATTACAAAAACTATGTTCTTGTAATCAAATTAGGGTCTAGGTTTTTTATTACATAAAGTTCAAGATTTAGGTTTACTAAACCCTAAAGTTGTCAGCTTTATGGGAATTGTATGGAATTATATTTTGTAAAACAGATTTAAGTTTGTTTAAGTATGTTTAGGATTAATTCTTGTAGTGTTAGTGGTTAAGTCTGGTAAGCCAGAATTAAGTCTGTTAGTGGTTAAGTTTGTCAGTACTAATATAGTTAAGTATGGTAGAACTAATAGTTGGTAGTTAAGTCTGTTTATGATAAAAAAAACAGAATAGTTTGTTAGAGTTATATTAGGAATAGATATGTACGCGTTGAGATATTTTAGGAAGAGATATATTTACCCTTCTACAAGTCTTGTAGTCTATTAGGGTTTCCTTAATGTATAAAAGGATCCCTAAGGTTTTAGGTTAAGTTACGAGTTGTAAGCCTTAACCTTTGAGCAAAGTAATTAATAGAAAATATGAAGTTAGTTTATTCTTGTGTTCTTCATACTTTGTGTGTTAAGATTCCGCATTAACACATAAAGATCTTGTTAAGAGTTCTTCACATAGTGAATTTGGATTTATTCAAGTTTACTATAAGTCATTCAAGGCTACTTAGATCCATAAACTTTTGGACCAACAAGTGGTATCAGAGCATGTAGAAGGACTCTGTTGTTGAAGATACACAAAAACAAACACTCATTCCAACCAGAAAACATCAATCATGTCTGAGAAACTAAGTGAAAAGGCAACTAAAACCTACTCTCAACATCACAATGATGAAGAATCCAACCATGAAGAAGGAGCAGACAACTCTCAACCTAAACAACCCTGAATCACAAACACTACAAACATCTCCAACATGAAGCTTCCACCACTGAAGAAAGATGAATATGACATCTGGGCTATGGAGATGGAGCATTACTTAGAATACACAAACAATGAAGTTTGGAAGGTGATACAGAAGGGAAACTCTAAAAAGAGAGTTACCAAAGGAAAAGATGGCACTTATAATGTGTTGCCACCTGTCACTACTGCTGAGATCCTTGTTGTAGAGAAGGTGAGGATGGCCAAAAGCATCTTGCTAATGGCACTTCCCAAGGAGCATATCAGACGTTTTCATGGGATGGATGATGCAAGAGAATTATGGGAGGCAATCAAGGTAATATTTGGAGGAAATGCCAACTCCAAAAAGATGCAAAATGATGTATACAAGCACCAATTTGAGGCCTTTACTATTTCCAGTTTTGAAGGATTAGAGAAGTGCTATGACAGGTTTCAAAAACTTCTGTCACAACTGGAGGCCCATGGTGCTGGTGTTTCTTATGAGGATGCAAACCACAAATTCCTCAGGTCTTTGCCAAAAGAATGGTCAAGTCTGGCAATGACCATGAGAACCAGACTTGCACCATATCAATTGATGGACTGTGCAACAACCTAAGGGTTTTTTAACAGGAGATCAATAATGTGTCAAAACCATCCTCTTCTAGCTCTCAGAATCTTGCTTTTATATCACATGGCAAGAACAGTACTAACCAGGTTAAGTCTGGTAGCAGTTATAGTACTTCTTCAATAAGTACTATAGAAAGAGGGGCACATGCTGGAGTTGCTGATCAGGTTATCTACTCTCTCTTTGCTAGATCATCAGAAGAAATAGATTTGCTCAATGAAGATCTGGAGCAGATCAATGATGCAGATATTGAAGAGATGGGTATTAATTGGCAGATAGCCATGATAGCTATCAGGATGAACAGGTTCTTTAAGAGACATGGTAGAAGTGTCCGTTATGATCCAAAGACTCCAGTTGGCTTTGATAAAAAGAAGCTTGAGTGTCATAATTGTCATCAAACTGGGCACTTTGCAAGGGAATGTAAGGCTCCTGCTGCAACTAATATGAAAATGAAGGAGTCTTCCTATCTGAAAAAGGAAGCTGAGAAGAAGGAAGATCAAAAGGTTGGGCTGCTGACCATGGATGGAGGTGCTATCAATTGGGGAGAACATGCTGATGAGGAGTGTACTAGTCACTCTACTTTCATGGCCATTGGCTCAAACAGTGAGGTATCTTTATGTTCATAACTATGTGTCGATTCATATAACCTTATTAAAACCCAAATTGATGAGCAATTAACTCAGTTGAGAGAACAGGAAGTTCAAATTATAGCTTATACCAATGCTGTAAAAACCTTTGAAATATAAATTTCAAACCTTCAAAAGCAAAATTCATCTCTAAATGAAAAGTTAATGTTTCAAGCTAATGATAATTTTGCTAAAGATGAAAAGCTAAGGAAATATAGAAGAATAGGTATGAAAGCTCAACAACAAAGAGATGAGTTAAAGAAAATAGTTAAGTCTTGGGGAGAGTCTTCTAAAAATCTACACATGTTAATTAATTCTGGCATGAGCTCCAACTGTAAATTGGGTCTAGGCTATGAAATTAAATCAGATAGTGAGGTTTTAAGTTATGAAGAAGAGATGAAACCTGGTATTTTTGGTAGTTCAGAAGAATACCAATTGTAGTGAGCGCGATTGACTGGTTATAAGTTTGGAATAACGAGACCAATTGTAGCGGGTCCCACGGATGGCGCCACTGATTGTACAATAATTCGTACGACCAGGCCTTCGATAGTGATCGAAGGGTATGAGGGGTGATATGCTTGCGCCAAACTTGTAGCCAATCTACAATAAGAAATAGTAGACACTTCGTTAAGTGATTGCGCAGGGGTTGGACCCTGCGAACCACCTCCGGCGTGAGAGTAAGTATGTGATATGTGTTGTAAGTAGTGTAGAGTATGTGAAATACTGTGTTGAGTGAACATACCATTGAAATAACTCGTCCAACCTATTTATAGATAGAGAAATAAGCTTGGAGAGTGTTTGTGCATGTTTCGGAGATCATGGGGGCGTCCCATGATTTGTGGTAACCGCTAGGGCTTCATCCCCACTCTCTCTGTATTGTAGGGGAAGCTAAGGAGATAGTGGGAACGTGGGGAAGACCAAGTCAATGTTCTCCCATGTCTTAGTGTCTTCAAGGTAAGACCCCGAAGGGCATAGGCCTTTGGTTGGCGAATTCCCAACTGGTAACCATATCAAGGATGAATGATTTTACACCAACGATGACTTAGGAAGATAGACTTGGTCCTTCGTAATGCAAATTCAACTGAGGTCGAAGGGGGGTCCTTCGACCTGATCGGAGGGTACGTCATCAATAATAGATTTGTTAAAACTGATAATTATAAAGGAGTTCCACAACCACTTAATGAAGACTACACACCTAAACCTGAACAGAAGTTAGATGAGTCTTTATTTGACTATAGCAAAATGAAAAATCCTGAAACAATTTCTTCTCAAGACTATTCCATTGAATTTCCTGCCTGTCAATTCCATGACAGTAAAGGATTTTGTGAGAAGAGTCATGGAACCAGTGTCTCAGAAGCCAAAACCAGTGTGTATTCCACCTATCAATCTAATGACAGTGAGGGATCCACTGAAAATGTCTCTGAATGTTCTCTAGAGCTTAAGTCTGAATCCATAAAGATTTCTAAACCAGTTCTAAACAGCAAGACTTATGTGCCAAAACAAGTTGAGTCTGTCAAAACTTGTGTGTCTAAACCAGAAATAGTAAAACCTAGCTGTGTCCAAACTCCTAGGCAACAGGTCAAACCTGAGACACCTAAAGTAGACAGAAAGAACTGGAATGGGTTAATGCAAAGAGAATTTGGGTATGAATACTCTTTCACAAAGAAGAGTTGTTTTATGTGTGGTAGCCTAAGTCATTTGATAAGAGACTGTGACTATCATGAGAAAAAAATGGCTAAGGAGGCTGAGTTAAGAAAGAAAATGGCTGTAAACACTGGTAATGGGTTAGTTAGACCAGTGTGGAATAATACAAATAGAAATAACCATGAAAATAAGTTTATCATAAGACCAGTACCTGTTAATACGGGTAGTACTTATATTAATTCTATTAGGCCAAAAGTAGGTACTGGTCTACAAATTAATACTGGTAGGCAAAACATAAATACTGGTAACATGTCTACGGTTAATACTGGTCGTGTTAAATCTGGTCAAGCCAAATTTAATTCTGGGTATATGAATGTTAAATCAAAACCTACCAGTCTTTCACCCAGTCTCAAGTTTAGAAAACCACAGGTGAACCAATTCAACTAAAGACTTCATTATGGTTCACATTCACCTGTGAGAAGACCCATAGTTCATAATGCATCTCAAATGTTTCAATCTTATGCTGCAATGGGTAATTGGGGGACTGTTGTCAAGCCCTCAGCAGGTTATACTTAGAGACAGACCAAATCACACTCCAAGAATAATAGTGGACCATCTGTAACTTATAATTTGAATTCTCAAGGTCCACAAGGCAGACCCAAGCCTCTATAGGCCTGGGTCCCCAAGAGAAACTAATTTATCTTTTTGACATGCAGGAACATCCACACCATAAGCTAGAAAGCAGAGGAATTGTTGATAGTGGATGCTCTGGGCATATAACTAGTAACAAGGATCACTTGGAGGAGTTTGAGGAAGTCCAAGGAGGTTCTGTTACTTTTGGTGGTAGTAAAGGCTACATTACTGGTAGAGCAGGATGTGTTACGGATGAGCATCTTAATGAATTCATGGCCTTGTGTGCTACTCTGTCCTCTAAAGTACAAGCATTGGAGGAAGATCTTGCATCGACTAAATTTCTCCTAGGGTCTAAAGTACAAGCATTGGAAGAGGAAGTCCAGACCTTGAAAGCCATGCAAGATGTTTTTCTTGATGAGTCGGCTAACTCTCAAGAATCTGTTCATGATGTTCTTGATTTGAAAAATTCTTCCAAACAGGGGAGGAACACAGAGTCACACTCAAAGAAGATAGTGATTCAGAATCTTGATCCAATAGTAGATTGGGAGATCTACAGGGATAATTTCATAAAAGCTTGGAAGGTAATCAGATTTAGTGGAAAGTTTGCTATGTACAAGAATCTTGAAGATTTGATAAAATCTTGTACTCGACAAGACTTGGATACTCTATGGAGTTTGGTTCAACAAAATCTCAAGATTGCTAAAAAGTCAGATGTGAAGGAGCAAGAACCTTGGGCAGAACTTCAAAGATTATATGAACCAGATACTACAGATGTATATTGAAATTTCCCATGTTAAGATTCATGTGTGTCATGGAAATTTTATGATTTGTGTGATGTTCATCACTTGTCCACAAAAGGTAGAGTTGATCTGTTCATGTTTGCAGAGGTGGAGTATCCATTATATGCTGAAGTGCTTCAAGTGATGATACTCTCAAAGCTTCAATATGTAAAGAAATCTGAAGTAGTTGAAAATCTCATTCAAAGGATATGTAATCAATTGCTAGCCAGAATATGTGATCAGATTGAAGAAGAGACAGCAGCTAAAAGAAGGAGAATAAGGTAATATGTTAGAAAGAATTTTCTTAGCTGTATAGATGGATTTTGAGGGGTTTCACTTGGTGAAAGTGTTTTGCACTGTCACAACAAATGGTTATCAGTTCACCATGTCTAACCCATACAAGAACTGACTAATCCATGAGCAAACGGCTCTGGTAAAGATAAATCAAATCCGTTTATGGCTGACAATTTGCCAAAAATTGTATGGTGCTCAACTCACCATATTTGAGTAGATGAAGAGTTGGCTAGCCCACAAGTTCATGGCTCGTGGTAAAGGCAGTGGAAAACCATGACTAGTCCAAAAGGGTACAACTTTTGGTAAAGACAAATCAAATCTATTGATAGCTGCTCGTTTGCTAAAAATCAGATGGTTATCAATGTACCATGGTCTTATACACCAAAAAATTGGCTACTCCAATAGTAATGGCTAATTGGTAAAGAGACATCAAATCCATTAAATTTTCTATGATTCACCTCTCTCAGGAGTTAACACACCTGGATGTGATGAGAATAGTATGAAACTTTTATGATTTGATGTACATATAGTCACAGATGCAGTAAAGACAATAGAGTGGTGATAGTTTGCTGATATGATGCTGCACAGAACACATAATGAAGACAACTTCAAGATGCAACTAAAAGAAAATTCCAAGATCCTCAAGAAAGACAAAATAACTTGAAGTTCACAAGTGAAGATCAAGTTAGGGGAGAATTTTAGGTAATTTTGTAAAACAAATTTAAGTTTGTTTAAGTCTATTTAGGATTAATTCTGGTAGTGTTAGTGGTTAAGTCTGGTAAGCCAGAATTAAGTCTGTTAGTGGTTAAATCTGCCAGTACTAATGTAGTTAAGTCTGACAGAACTAATAGTTGGTAGTTAAGTCTGTTTATGATAAAAACAGAATAGTTTGTTAGAGTTATATTAGGAATAGATATGTACGCGTAGAGATATCTTAGAAAGAGATATATTTAACTTTCTATAAGTCTTGTAGTGTATTAGGGTTTCCTTAGTGTATAAAAGGATCCCTAAGGTTTTAGGTTAAAGGTACGAGTTGTAAGCCTTAACCTTTGAGCAAAGTAATTAATAGAAAATACGAAGTTAGTTTATTCTTGTGTTCTTCATACTTTGTGTGTTAAGATTCCACATTAACACATAAAGATCTTGTTAAGAGTTCTTCACAAAGTGAATTTAGATTTATTCAAGTTTACTATAAGTCATTCAATGCTACTTAGATCCATAAACTTTTGGACCTACAGGCATACAAGAGTATCCGGACTTAAACCTGACAGAAACCATAATTCGTGCAAAACCATATTTCAAGAAAACCATAATTCTTGTTTGGCAGCATTTTGTTTTATCTTGTATGATTTAGGGTTTTAGATATTTTTATAAAGTGTAAACTTTACTTAAAGTATGCTAAGACTATATTTGGAGACCCAAATTTACCAAATTAAATCACATGGCAAACAAGATAGCTTATCGCAACAAGTAAGACAAACAAGGGTTTACCCAAACCCTAGGTGGGTCGATTTTACGGATCCTAGCTAGATGGGATCAAGAAAATCGACTGACATGAATCCTAATGACTAAGCATGAGGTTTCCATAAATTGATAAATGATTCAGTTTGACCTAGTTTGGAATCTGTGATTCCTGAATTTAAAAATTAGGGTCAAATTCATAACCAATGGATTTAGGAAATAAAAAAAATTATTAAAAATTCCATAATAAAATTTTAAGTTTTCAAAAATCCTAATTAGGGTTTATGAATTTTAAAAGTAAATTTTCCTAAATTGACAATATGAAGCAATAAAGTAAGAACCGTCATTCCCGAAGAATGACAGGTTGCATTTGTATGCAACAATATAGGTGAATCTCGTGTACTATTGGGTTGGGCTACACATGTGGTGCATGTGCATGTGCATGACACGAGCCTAAGCCTTCAACCAAAATATAAATTGCATGATTGTTATGAAGTGTAGTTAAGTTTATATTTTTTTTCAGGGTTTAAGGGAGGCATGCGTTCCATTATTATTCCCTCTTATATTTTGTTAAATAAATTTAAACTAGAAAAACCTATGAAACACGAAGAGAGAGAAAACTCAGTGGGAGCATTGAGGAATAGGGATCCATCAGGAGTGAGGAGTGTAATGGGCGATGCTGAGAAAGACACATGAGTCCGAATAAGCCTTCTACCCTGTGTCATGTTTTAACCCTCGGGAAAATGACCCAATTTGATCCCCGAAGTGGCTCTCGGGATAAACACTAGATAATGGCTCGGCTGTGTCAAAGGTGTTTTATTTGTGTCTATATGCATGCTATGTGATAGATAATATGACAATTATTTAAGGAAATAATAAAACTGGGCGTCTTTGATCGAGTCATGAAAAGGGGTGTACTTAATTAAGCACCAGGTGTTTGACAGCAAGAACGCGTAATAAAAGGTAAAGTCTATGAATTAGTATGACCCTAACTAAAAAGGCTTGAGACGGATAACCTGAGTTTAGACCCCTTTTACTACAAATGGATTTGTTTAAAACTTAACAAATCGTGGCATGAATTCATGCATAGTTCATACATAAAACAATTTTTATGAAGAAAATCGTTTTAATACAGGATATAAAAAGAAAAGACTAGGTGGTTGATGAGTCAGGAAGTCTTACCCTATGTAATCATAGACTAGTGCGTCGTCTATATATTTGTCAATCTTTCAACTTAGACCCTACTGATTGTTGATGCCAAAGCTTAGTATTTGTGGGTACATTGATGACACTGGGGAAGTGGTTATTGGATTCATTGGTCATATGCCAAAGCAGAAGCCAATGAATTGTAGGGCCACTGGCGTTTATGGTAAAGTCTATTGTTCATATGCCAAAGCAGAAGACAAGGATGCACGAGGATACTAAGGGCCCGTTTGGCTTGTAGATGAGTTTAGGATTAGAATTAGGATTTAGATTTGGTTTTGGATTTAATATATGAGAGAGAAAATATATTATAAAATAAACAAGTTATAAATAAACTATTATTTATATAAATTTATATTGAAAAAAGTAATATTTTAATGTAGGTTGATAGAGAGAGTAACAAAACCCTAGCCCACTAAATAATAGAACCCACCACACTATATAAGAATTAAAAAATTGCGAGACCATTTGGTATCATGGTCATTTTCATAGCCCGAATATTCAAACAAACATTGGTTTTGTTATTTTATTAATTCCAAATCTCAATGCCAAAAGAGGATAACAAACACGCCCTAAATATGCCTGAATGATGTCGGATCTCAACCCTAGGGTTTGTCTCAGGGAGGCAAATGGTGCGGTAAAGCACCTACCTAATGAATATTACAAGGTAGGTTACGCTAAAGCGTAGTGCCTTGTAATAATCTTTCAAGATCCTAGTGTAATTAGCGAAATGATAGGGTTTCGTTGCTATTTTGATAAAATGATTGAATTCACTATTTGTAATTAATTAAAGACTATAGATGCATGATATAACATTATTTTATTCTTGACTTATATGCTCGGTAATATTATTTTTCTTGATTGGTAACTCTTCAGAAAAATATGTGTTGGATAAAACCCGAAATAGTTTATCACGCGCCATCATACCAGTGGCTTCTGGTTCTTCATTGAGACATTTCATCAAAACCTTAGTTATGTCTTGCATTTTGTTAGAAATCTATTTTCGAAAACATCTGTAGTCCAAAAGTAATCACTAGCACTACAAAAAAATATAACATTTGGCACTACTTTCTCGTGCCAAAAATGCAAAGAAAGTCGACCCAAACCAAAAAGGCAAGATTGTCGTGCCGCTTTTTGTCGACCCGTTTTTGTTGACCCAAATAAATTTGGCACGACAAAACCTTTGAATTTTGGGACGACAAAAGTGTGGGGCCCAAAAGGAATTCAACCCGAAAATTCGTGAAAGGCACGACATACTTTTGCAAAATGATACGACAATGTCGTACCAAATTTTATTTTGTTTTTTATTTATCTTTTTAAAATAATAATAAAACGTAATTTTGAATACAAAATACAAAATGGGACGACAATTTTTTTGATATTAGGGACGACATTGTCGTCCCTAATAATTCTGAGTGGGCAAAAAAAAAAAAATGCAGTTTTTCCGATTTTTCCGAAAAAATCTACCAAAACAAATACAACCTGTAATTAATCACAATTCACAATACCAATTCGACAATATGATACAATACCAAATTACTAAACGAATTGAATAACATTCCACAATTCCACGATACCATTCAACAAATATGATACAAAGTAAACTACTCTTAAACTATACAATGCCCAAATTTCCTAAATAACATGTCTCAAACTAACAAGTCACAAGCTTATAAAGCTAACATGTCTCAAAATTATAAAGTTAACATAAATCCAAGATAACATTCGAAAAATTCAATAACATTCTACTGTCTCCGGCTACGTCCCAAACACCCACGACGGTTCCCGTACTGTCCCCAAACACTACACATAAAACAATAGTTAAACAAACTATGTCGTCCCAAAACACATCACTGCACTAAATTAATTAATAAAAACTTAAGGCACGACATTTTCGTACCAAAACACATTAACAAAATAAAAAAATAAAAAGTCACTTACCAACACAAAAGGTGGTGGTGGTGGAGCTGCGGTTGTTGGTGGTGGAGCTGCGGCGGTGGTTCACGTGGTGAACTGGCTGCGCGGTGGACCATCTAACAACACAAACACAACATAAAACCATAGTTAATCAAACCATAATTAAAGAAATTAAATTAACAAACCAAATGTTAACAAAAAAAATACCTTTAAATGTAACAAAATAACAAAAATTATACAAGTTGTGCATACTGCGTGTGTAATTGAATTGTTACGAGTGATAAGTAGTTGCTGGTAAGGCGAATTGAAGAAAATAGCCATTTTTGGGATTTTATGGTTTTTCCGCTTTTACGGTTGTTTGTATGGGTTTTTTACTAAGTGTTGAGAGAGAAGAGAAGTAGATCTGTATCAATAATTGGTGTAAATTTGGGACGACCAAAACGGACGACATTGTCAGTCCCTATTTGCTTTTTGCCAAATATTTGGTAGCGTTGTTTAAATTTTCGAAGGGAAATTTGGTCAAAAAAAGGTACGACATTGACGTCCCTTTTTTTTTATTATTTTTTTTCTTTATCTTTTGTATATTAAAATGTGTTTAGAATATTTAATAAATACTAAATAAATTAAATTTATTATAAAAATTTTAATAATTTTAAAATTAATTAAATTAGTTATAAAAACTTTAAATAAATTAAAAATAATTTAAATTAGTAACAAAAAATTTAAATTAGTTATAAGAAATTTAAACAATTTAAAATAGTTAAAAAATAAATTGCTTGAAAATGATTTAAAATTAATTATAAATTTTTTAAACGACCAAGTATAGGTGTTGTGGTATACGTATCATGTTAAACGATCAAGATAAGTAAGTATGGTATACGATCATGTTAAACGATGCAAGTATAGGTGCTATGGCACGCATCATGTTAAACGACCGGGTATAGGTGCTATGGTATACATATCATGTTAAACGACCAAGTATAGGTGCTATGGCATACGTATCATGTTAAGCGACCAAGTATAGGTGCTATGGCATTATCATGTTAAATCGATCAAGTAAGGTGCTATGGCATCGATCATGTTAAACGACCAAGTATAGTGTTGTAGCATACGTATCATGTTAAATGACCAAGTATAGGTGCTATGGCATACGTATCATGTTAAACGATCAAGTATAGGTGATGGTATCATGTTAAACGACCAAGTATAGGTGCTATGGCATACGTATCATGTTAAACGACCAAGTATAGGTGCTATGGTATACGTATCATGTTAAACGATCAAGTATAGGTGATGGTATCATGTTAAACGACCAAGTATAGGTGCTATGGCATACGTATCATGTTAAACCACTGTATAGGTGCTATGGTATAATGATTCATGTTAAACGATCAAGTATAGGTGCTATGGCATACGAACATGTTAAACGACAGGTATAGGTGCTATGGTATAATGATCATGTTAAACGATCTAGTATAGGTGCTATGGCATACGTATCATGTTAAACGACCAAGTATAGGTGCTATGGCATACGTATCATGTTAAACGATCAAGTATAGGTGCTATGGCATACGTATCATGTTAAACGATCAAGTATAGGTGATGGTATCATGTTAAACGACCAAGTATAGGTGCTATGGCATACGTATCATGTTAAACGACCAAGTATAGGTGCTATGGTATATGTATCATGTTAAACGACCGGGTATAGGTGCTATGGTATACGTATCATGTTAAACGATCAAGTATAGGTGCTATGGCATAATGATCATGTTAAACGACCAAGTATAGGTGCTATGGTATGCGTATCATATTAAACGACCAGGTATAGGTGCTATGGTATACGTATCATGTTAAACGACCAAGTATAGGTGCTATGGTATACGTATCATGTTAAACGATCAAATATAGGTGTTATGGCATACGTATCATGTTAAATGATCAAGTATAGGTGCTATGGCATATGTATCATGTTAAACGACCAGATATAGGTGGTATGGTATACGTATCATGTTAAACGACCAAGTATAGGTGGTATGGCATACGTATCATGTTAAACGACCAGGTATAGGTGCTATGACATAATGTATCATGTTAAACGATCAAGTATAGGTGCTATGGCATACGTTATCATGTTAAAAGCGACCAAGTATAGGTGCTATGGTATAACGTATCACGCTAAACGACCAAGTATAGGTGGTATGGTATAATGTATCATGTTAAACGACCAACTATAGGTGCTATGGTATACGTATCATGTTAAACGACTGGTGTATAGGTGCTATGGCATATGTTATCATGTTAAACGATCAAGTATAGGTGCTATGGCATAATGATCATGTTAAACGATCAAGTATAGGTGCTATGGTATACGATCATGTTAAACCGACCGTATAGGTGCTATGGTATACGTATCATGTTAAATGACCAAGTATAGGTGGTATGGTATACGTATCATGTTAAACGACCAAGTATAGGTGCTATGGTATAATGATCATGTTAAAGCGACCGTGTATAGGTGCTATGGTATCGTTCATGTTAAACGACCAAGAATAGGTGCTATGGTATACGTATCATGTTAAACGACCAAGTATAGGTGCTATGGTATACGTATCATGTTAAACGACCAAGTATAGGTATCATGTTAAACGACAAGTATAGGTGCTATGGTATTTATCATGTTAAACGACCAAGTATAGGTGCTATGGCATACATTATCATGTTAAACGACCAAGTATAAGTGCTATGGTATAATGTGATTATCATGTTAAACGATCAAGTATAGGTGCTATGGCATACTTATCATGTTAAACGACCAAGTATAGGTGCTATGGTATACGTATCATGTTAAAACGACCAAGTATAGTGTGTTATGGTATAATATCATGTTAAACCCACCAAGTATAGGTGCTATGGTATACGATTATCATGTTAAAACGACCAAGTATATACGTATCATGTTAAACGACCAAGTATAGGTGCTATGGCATACGTATCATGTTAAACGACCAAGAGATATATCGACGACAAAACCGGTGACCACTCTTTTTCCGGCGTGTAATCAGCCATTATATTGTTACGTGTGTTTTGTGGAATTGGACGTTTGGGTTATTTATGTTTTGTCGGGATATATAAGGAAAACTTTGCGGGAAAAATAAAGGCGGGAAACTATTGGCGGTAAAAATAATGGCGATGAAACTATTGGCGTAAATATTTTTTTTTTTAATTCTATAAATGTATTTAATTTTAAATTAAAGTATTTAATTATAAATATAAACTATTTAATTTTAATTTTATATTAAATAAATTATTTAAATTAAATAAAAATAATTTTTTAAAATTAAATAATTTAATTAAAAACTGGTTTATAAAGTTTAAAAATAGATTTCATTTTGGGGACGACTATGTGTCCCAAAGTGTTTATGGGTTCAAAATAATGTAGGGATGTATTTAATTTTCGTGAAAAGTTATTTATAAAGATTTTAAATACTAAAAAATAAATAATTACAAAATGGGACGACATTGTCGTCCCAAACCTGTGTAAAAGTTCTTTGATTGACTGCTATTTTGTTGAAAATGTGGGCACCTACGTGCAATTTGGGACGACAAAGTCGACCCAAATAATTTGCCCGTCCCCAAACGATGATTTTGGTGTAGTGTAGTATGCAATAAAGTTATCTCTGTTAACTGCTACTACTACCACTGCGTTAGCTTAGTTTGGAAAGATGACGTGAAAAAAGGGTTTTTTTGTCCCTTTTTGGTTATGGATGAAAAGCTTCGTGAAGAAAATGATAATGAAATAAGTGTTTGGATTGTATTAGTAAATTTAGGGTTTTTGTGAATTAGTTAATAAAAAAATTAATGTTAAGGTTGAGTTTTGAATTCGTAAAAGAAAGATTTAATAGATTTTTTTTTTTTTAGATTGAGGTTAGCTTAGCAATTTTTAGATATAACTTGTGTTTATGAATTCAACACTGTTTTAGTTTGGGATGAAAAATAATTTACTTAAAAAGATGGGTATATAAAGGGTAGAAGACATGGGCATTCTGGTTATTTCATTGATTTGGACAAGCATGTAACGTGAAATCTAACAGAGTTAAGGAGTAAGGACAAGATTTGAAAAAAACTGAAACCACAAGGATACGACCCGAAGAAAAAAAAGCGCAAGGACTAAACCTATAAACCCTACAAAGCACAAAGGCTATTTTTATAATTTACTCTATTTAATATATTAGCCTTATACTTGGATAAAAAAATAAATAAAAAAATAAAAAATAAAAAGTGCATGGCTGCATGCTATCAATTTGAATTGACATGCGAAGCGTAGTAAATAATTTGTAAACAAGTCTCCTCATATTGAAAATTCGTCTCTGGTAGGTAAAATTCTTTTTCGAAAATCATTCCATTTCTTTACATAATGATTTAATAAATTAAAAAAAAAAAAAAAAAAAAAAAAAAAAAAAAAAAAAGAAAAAAAAAAGGTTCGTATCGAGTGGAAATGAGATAAGTAGAGAAATAGAAACTTGTGAGTTAAGTTATCGTATTTTTTTAATATTATATCCCAACTTCGTAATGGGTAACGTAACAGGCTTTTAAATTGTTGGCTAACAAGAATAATTTAATTTGTGGGCTTATGTGGATGAATTATTTCATTCGGGGTCATTCTCTACATCTACTAGTTACCTTAAAATTGCAATCACTATGTAGACTTTTCTTTGCCCAAAAATAAAGATAATTACATAAATAGTCTGTGTTTTGTCAAATTTCAAGGATTTAGTCTCAAGATTTTTTTTACGGATCACCTCTCTTTATGATTTTAACTCGTTACGTATTTGGTCCTTTGACCACTATTTATGTTAGTTTGACCATCAAGTGAAAGTTTAGATGGTTGAAATGACACAAATACCCTTTTATGTTTAAACATATGGTCTCTGTGGTTTGTCAGGTATCAGAGATTTAGTTTCTAGAGATCCATTTTTTTTTTCTTTTTTTTAACGATTCAATTAATAATAGTATTAAATTTCTTAATTCAATTTTTTTGTAAATTTTGTAAATTTGAGGTACGGACTTTTTTAATTTTTTATAAAATATATATTTGAATATTTTTTGATAGAAATGTTTTACAATTTTTTTTTAATATTTTTGAACTATATAAAAAAAATTTACAAACAAGAAAATAATAAAAAAAATGATGACTTGAAAATTTACTTCTATAAAAAAAATCGAAATAGAATGTGAATTAGAACCGAACCGAATAACCCGAATCATATAAATTTAATTAATTATCATTTATTTATATATTTTTGTAGCAAAAAAAATAATTTTAAGGTTAAAAAATATTATTGTATATTTATTTATAGTATAAAAGAGTTTTAATATATTTTTTTAATATAATTATATAAAAAATATATATATTTATTTAAATTCGGTTTTCGGTTTGGATTGCTAAAACCATAACCGAACCGAAAACCGAATATTTAATTCGGTTCGGTTCGGTTTTGACAAATTCAGTTCGGTCACGAGTTCGGTTCGGTTCGGTTTCGGTTTTTGGTTTATTCGGATATTAACCGACCCATGAACACCCCTGTGTGAAATGTATTTGTAGAAACTAGAAACTGTTAATAAGTTTTAAATTTCTTATTTTTTACCTACATTCAGTTTTTAAAAAGTCAGTTTGACCCTTATATGTGTCACTAATCTCTATCAACATCACTTCAAAATTCATGCATCCCAATTCAGAATACGACTCAAATTTAAAGTTCTTTTTTCGTGTAGAGCAAGATCAAAATTTCATTTGTTTATTGCAAACTTATGGTTGGTTCAGTTGTAACATTTTCAATTTTATAAATTACCAAAACGAAAAACCTGAATGTCAGTTTCCTTGTAATGTAACCTTATGATTTGCATGATTATCTTCACATAAACAATTCGGATTACTTCGCAACACTTCTTGAATTGGAAAATCAATATGAACAACATTTTACAACAAGAAACGACTGATTAAGACCTTTGATTTAACACCCACCGAATCAATTTTAGTTATGTGTGCGCATTCAATAAAGTCAATATTACTATCGTTCAATTTTGAGATTACTCTATACCGATAGCTCCATAGAACATGCAATGAAAACAAAGTTTGTAAGGCATCAATAAATAAATATTTATAGATTTTAGACTAAGTACACGTATTTTGTTGTGATAATGCACGAACATGACCTAGAATAAATGCTCAAAAATTGGAAACAAACGCATGAAGAGCGCATATTATATAATGCATGTCTTACTTTTGTTTATTTATTACTATCAGACATGTTTTCAAGGAACACTTAATACAATACTATCTCACTTTTTGATGACCCAAAATAGACAAAGAAGCTAATGTTCAGTGTTCAACAATGCAAGCAGACTTGACATACTGCTTGAATATTATCAAAGAGAACACATTTATGTCTTTAAAGAGCCTGACGGACTTCACCTTAGGAGCATGCCACGTGCGGATCCAACAATTATCACACCATTTACGAATAAGAGACCATATATCCTCAACCATTGCGCATTCCAAGCTATATAATGCATGTCTTACTTTTGTTTATTTATTACGGGCACTCGTATTTCAACAATGTGTAAAGATGGTGATATATATGATCGGGCACTCGATGTGTAAAGATGGTGACTAGCGGGAACTTTCTCTGGGTGGACAATCCATACATTTCGGCTAAGTTCATAATTTTTGTAATCTTTGTATCTTGAGCCAACTTTCAATGAAACATGTGAAACATGGGTAAAAGGGGACCACACTACCACAAAAAAGCACATAAACATCCCCTAAGAGTCTTAGGTGTGGTAACCTAAGGTTAAACTTTAACATTTGTCACGTTAGCGTCACATCAGCTTTAACATTTCATCTTAACTTAACAAAAAAACACCCCTTATCATAACATTCTCAAGATTAAACCTTAACTAACATATTTTCAAATTCAACCCCTAAACTAAAATAAACACTTCAGTTATTAAAAAAACACTGGTTGGATACCCGCGCACAGCGACGGCGATAAGTATAGTTATACGTGTTTGCTTACCCATTTAGTGAATTTGTTTCACAACACTTCGAATGTATATGTGTTAGTTGTATGTGTTTGTTTGGGTTACCCGTAGCTTTCCCGTGACATCATTATTCCCGCATATAGAAATACCCTCGCAATTTCTTACCCGTCAAACACTCCCCTAAAAGTATATGATTTTGACGAATCAAAATTATATTAATTGAAATAATTGTTAAAGTTGTAAAAATTTGAATTAAAATAAAATAAACCCACTAAAAATATAGAAACTAAAAACTTATAAAAATATATCAGAATGAATGTTGAATTAAAGAGCATAAAATTTTAGAAGATATGGTGAAATTAGATTATAAAATATAGTAAATGAATTGCTAACCCAACTCTCCTCGCAATTCTCTACCCGCTTAGTGAATTCATTTCACAACACTCCAAATGTATATGTGTTAGTTGTATGTGTTTGTTTGGGTTTTCCGTATCTTTCCCGTGACATCATTATTCCCGCATATAAAAAGACATTTACAATCTTTTTCCCGTCAAACACTTTCCCAAAAGTAAATGATTTTGATAAATAAAGTTTGTACTTTGTATTGATTGAAATAAAGGTTAAAGTTATAAAAATTTGAATCAAAATAAAATAAACCTACTAAAAATGTAAAAACTAAAAACTTATAAAAATATATCAAAAATGGATGTTGAATTAAAAAGCACAAAATTTTAAAAAATATGGTGAAATTAGATCATAAAAAAATTAAACGAATTAAAAGATATTTAAATTTAAAAATAAAGGTGATTAATTATTTAAAAAGTGACATGTGTCACCCCATTATTGGAGCTCTTTATTTTAGTTTGTTAGAGCTCTTTCTTTTTTGTTATTTTTTATTTAGAGAAGTGACACATGTTATTCAATGATTGGAGCTCATTATCTTAATTTTTTGTGGAGCCCACAACTTAAATGCTTTATATACTAGTATAGATAACCTTAACTTAAACATATTACAATACGAAATATAAAACTAAAAAAAATTACAACGAAAAAAAAATAACGAAACATAGCAAATACTTATTTATTATAGTCGCTCTCTTGTTGTTGTTGTTGTCGTTCAAGATGGTTCTGCCAAACATGCTCCATAAGGTTCATTTGGAGTTGGGTATGCGTTTCTCGGTCGCGTATTTCTTTTGCCTTACGACGGTGAGTATCACATCTTTCGACCCATCTTTGTTGCCTCATACGTGCTGACGGATCCACCCACATTTCGTTATAGTCACGTAATGCAAATTTTTGATCTTTTAGAATCATGTTATGCAAAATAATGCGAGAATACATGATTCTACGTATCTTGACAATTTTCATTTGACGTGCCGGTTGTAGTATTATACCCCAACGTCCTTGAAGCACACCAAAAGCACATTCAATATCCTTTCGGGCACTTTCTTGTTTCCTTTTAAAATAAGTATGTTTTTCGTCAGTTGTTGACGAGAAGGATTTGACGAAAGTTGCCCACTGTGGGTAAATTCCGTCAGCCAAGTAATACCCCTGCTCATACCTAGTTCCATTGACCATATAAGGGGCTCTTGGGGCAATGTCAGCAAGAATGTCGTCGAATAACGGAGAGTTGTCTAAAACATTAATATCGTTATTCGCCCCCGCCATCCAAAAAAAGGCATTCCAAATCCATAAATCTTGATAAGCAACAGCTTCAAGCATAATTGTTGGGTATTTTTAATCACCCCTACCAGATTGCCCTTGCCAAGCCACCGGACAATTTCTCCATTCTCAGTGCATACAATCAATGCTACCAAGCATTCCCCGAAAATTATGACACTCTTCATGTCGTTGATAAATATTTTGAATGTCGGCCCATGTTAGTTCTTAAATACTTCGGCATAAACAAATCAATAACGCATTTGTTAAAATTATCAAGAGAATCACGCGAAGTATGCTCACCCATTTACAAATATTCATCAAACACATCGGGTGAGGTGTCGTACGCCAATAGGCGTATTGCAGACGTACACTTCATAAGAACACTTAAACTCATTCGACCCGTACAATCGGGTGATTGGCTAAAGAAGTTAAAATGATCTGGAATATTTTCGGAAGTATAAGATTCAATACCTTCGACTATTTGCATAAATAGTTTCCGGCTCATACGAAATCTTATACGAAATTTCCGGTTCGAATACTTACAACCTTCAATGAAATATTCGTTACGTAAATGTTCTTCTGCAAGTTCACGTTCACGATATATATGGGTACGAGTTAAGCGAGGTTGAGATGCTTCTTGTTTCAATTGTTGCTGATACTCATACGCGGCCATCATAAATTCGAAGTCAGTTTCGTCATCAACGTCTGACCATTGTTGAGGTAATTGATCAATTTGATTCGGATCCATTGTGAATGAACTTGAATTTGAATTTTGGAAGAGTCAGAAGAAGTGTATAAACTTGAATTTGAATTATGGAAGTGTGAAAAAAATGGTGTTTTAATTGGGTATTTATAGTGGTAAAATCATAGTGTTTTTTTTTAAAAATTCAAACTAGCCGTTTGAGGGGGGGAGGGAGGGAATGGAAAAGTGATTTTATTATTTTATTTTTTATTTTAATTCTAACGGGAATAACTTTAACGTTGCCTTGGTGTGGTAAATTTTTTATATAATAACCGCCTATTGTGTAAAATAAGGGTTAGAGAAAGTGTAACAACCCTAGTCATATAATAACGTAACGGTTTCTTTAAAACATGCAAAAATCAAAAATAATATTTTATACAACCGACGCTAGTAAATTTTTAAAACCCCAACGTAGTAGTCGCTTGGGGGGTAAAGTGATTTTTATTTTTTTTATTTTTTTATTTTTTATTTTTTATTTTAATTCTAGCTCTAACGCAGCGTTAGCACGCTAACGTGCCATGTTTAACGCAACTTTAACGCTGCCTTTGGTGTGGGTAACGGGCATTAACCCTTGCCAAGCGTTACCACACAGGCCTCTCTAATAGAAACCGGTTATATAATAACCAGTTCCTATTGTAAAAATAAGGGTTAGAGAAAGTGTAACAACCCGGTAGTCATATAATAACCAGTCTCTTTAATATAAAAATGAAGAAAAATTGGTTCAGCGAAAAAGACCGATCTCAGAATATTAGTAAAGATACCGGTTTCTTTAAAAACATGGTTTTATATAAAAAAATAATGAAAAAAATCAAAAATCAAAAAATAATATTTTATACAACCGACGATCCAGAACTTCTCCCCCAAACTTTCCCCCCAATTTTTACCGCTATCACAACACCACGATCCTCCACCTTCACAGCTTCACTCTCAATTGATTTCCCGCCAATCGACCCCTAACCATCATCCTCTTAATATATGATGTTGTTTGCATCGTTTGACAAGATATTAACCGCAATCTTTTTTATCATATCGTATCCCAAACCAACATCCACCTCGGCCATCACGACCAAGCTCAATTTGGGTCATTCATCTATGTTTGAGCACTTCAAATGGTATTTCTCTTCTTCTTAATTTAACTTTGATACGCAATTGTTACTTATTTTAAGGTTAATATCTGTCGACAAGCGTTGGTAACTTGGATTAGGGTTGGATTTAGGTTTATCAAAATAACGTTTTGTATGCATAAATAATAAATTGTCATGTGTCTGCTTAGGTGTTTAATATGGGTTTCCAGTTTAACAAATATTAGGTGGGTATGTGAAATATGTAAGTTTCGTGATCTACCTGTTGTTAATATGTTGATATTACAAATTCAGTGCATTTATTTTATGTGTTCGATTTAACGATGGCTTTTTGATCCTTTTAAATGTCGATTGTGTTATCAAAACTAAAAAGTGAAAAATGTTGTACATGCACGTCATATGAGACCCATTACATAATAAGCAAGTCCAAGACTGCCACTTATTTAATAAAGCTTGCATCAACTGCTTACAAAAGTGATAAATGTTGCACATGGATGTAATATGGGACCTTGTTGATAAATTGGTAAAGTTTTTCTAAAAATTTAAATGCCTAGCAGTTTAGGAAGCCTTTTATATTCCAATTAGTCAAGAGCTTGACTATCATCACTAAATTCTAGACGTGCAGAATCCCAATTCGCTATCAGTACTCTTTAATTTCTTATCAACTATGTCTTGTTTTCACTCTGAAAATAGCAAACTATTAATGTGTCACCTTCAGAACCGTCCTGCTGAGTTGATTGCAAAATTTTAGGATGAGAAACTTCGTGCTGGGAATAAAGGTACATCAGAGGAAGAATTGGAGGGAACTCTTGATAAAGTCTTGGTCTTATTAAGACTTTATATTAAGGTACATATGTTATGTCTTTGTTTGCAGGAATCACAATTAGACAAGGATAACTAAAACTAGAATTATTATGTCTTTTCTGTAGGAATTAGCCTTTGGAATACATGAAGGAAAGGTACTCCCATTTTCTTATAACATTTTGAATTGTCATCGTCATATCACCAACACTTATAGTTTTCGGGTTTATGTTGTTTTACTCTATATTCATTATTCAGATTTTCATGTTTCATCAAGTAGAGTATGAAGAGCAGCACTGTGTTACCTTTTTATCTTAAGTTTCTATAGCTAGTAGTTAGCATATGAAGAATATTTTCTAAAGTTGGATTAAGGATGAAGGTTATTAGGCTTTTGCACACCTGATATAGAAGATTAGTTATATGGAGTTGATGAGGAGTCTGTTAACAAGCATGTTTGTTTGGTGGTTTGGCCTTTGGGTCATATCTGATGTGTATGGTAGACTAGACTGCGGTAGGTGGTGTTTCTTTTAGCTTATTTTGTTAGGCTTGTCACTTTTCCTAAATTCGCATGCATTTTCTTTATACAGTGTCTGCAATAAGATTAATGCGGATAGAGTTTGGTGTGCCTTTGCTGACCTCTTAAACAAAAAAGGGAAGGGATTAGGTGATAATGAGATGGGATATGTTGAAAGAACTCTTGGCTTTTGCACTCGAGATTGATAGAGATCTTAGAGTGGTAACATTTCCTACTGAATCTCATATATTTTTACGTTATACTTAACTGTTAAAATTTTGTATTTCCGTTGAAATATTTATGTTAACTCAAATGTGCATCAATTCTTGAAAGGTTAAGCTCTTTTAAGATGTTGAAAGTATCATTCTAACTTCATGTAATTTTTTGTTTTCTAATTAAATCCTTTCTATTTTATGTGGCCCGTTAAATCTATTTAGAATATAGGTAACAGATATTGTTGGAGATACGATAAGGTGGAGAAAATATCTTCACTATTTGATATTGTCCTTATGCCACGTTAGTCGTATGGAACCTCTACTGTTACAGGTACATTGCCTGGGTGCTTTATTACTTTCGTTTTCATTAAAATCCTTATAGATAGTAGAACAAAAGGCGTTGTTGAGTACTTTTGTTGATCATAACTTGGATACTGTTGTGAGTGGCGTATGTGTCATTTTCTATACTAAAAATAGAGTGTAATGTCAGTGCCAAACAAGTTTACCCTAAGACCATCCAACTTTGTATTGATTGATGTGGCTTGTCCATTGCAAAATCTATGTTTTAAAGTCTCCTCTTTCCATTTACCTTCGAAACCATTTTTAGATGGGCTGACTCCAAAAATTTCCAACTTTTGTTTTTAGATTCTTCGGATTGGATTCTATGAGATTATAAAGCTTGAGAACCCTTCATGTGCTGTTTTAAATGAGGTAAGAAGACATTTTCTTTGAAGATGAAATAACTCCAGTTAGTATCAAATTAAAGGGCTTAATGTTGTTCTAGTTATATGTTGGATTTCAAGATCACCTGACTTACCTCCAACATGATTTCTTCCTTTTATAAAAGGGAAAAGTAATATACTAATAATTAAATACAATTATACTTTGTTTATAATTTGGTGACATGGTAAAAATCTTTTCTTAAACAGTGTACTTATTAAAATTGATAATTTCAACCAGGAACTTGTAAACTTCTGACATGGCTAAATGGTTTGTATAACGGTTTTCAAAGTAATGTTTTGCTATAAAGATTTTCAAAAGTTGGCTGCTTTAAGCAACAATTTTTATAAGCATGTGACCTAATTAAAAATGAAGTGAAATTTTGTTGTTAGTCTGTTACTTATTGTTATTCGCTTGACTGTGTGTGTTACTGCAGAATGTACAGCTTGCAAAAATTGCACTTGGGCCTGGTGCTGGTAACATGGTCAATGGTATTCTGAGGAAGCTCGTTTCGCTAAAGGTTTACATCTTGTGTATATTACTCAAAATCTTCATATGTGAAAGTACAATTTTCATTTCTATGGTAGCAAAATGGAATTATTATCTTATAAATATATTGGGGAATTGCATATATATCCCTCCTAAATACCAAAATTGCATATATATCCAAGCTAAACTCAAAATTGCATATATATTCTTCGTGAACAAAAAAAATCATATATGTCCTAATAACTAATTTTATTATAATTAGAACGTAAAAATAAATGACAACTACCAGTTAAATGAGAATAGACCTTTATGCCTTTATTTGTCTTCTTTACCAGATTAACCTACAGGACATACACAGACTTATCAAACCATAATTCTCTCAATGATAAACCAAAACCAAAGACTTATCAAACCATAATTCTCTCAATGATAAACCAAAACCAAAAGTCACCCTTATTTCTTTTCTTGATGCAATGATTATGCAATTCATTTTTCTTAAGAGACCACACAAACCCCACAATTTCCTTTTCAATTTCTTCCCGAATCAGTTATGGTTTATCCGTATACCCTATGTTTGCAAAGCAATGCTCGTCGGAGATACACTTAACATATTTCCGACATTTCTTACCGTAGATAAATTATGTAGACGGTGGTTGGTGACAGTGATGGCTGTCCGGTAAACATTTTAGTTCAGAAACGGTGGCAAGAGGTCGTCGTTAGTGAGATGTGTCTTTTTAGACAGTAGAGGAAACATATCACAATTATTTATTCTAACATTTAGATCAGTGGCTGTCAAAATCTTATTTATGCCACTGATCACACTAAAAAAACTTATACATACCAAGAGTGAGTGAACTGAGTCAAGGGGCATAATGGTCTGTTCTGATATATATTATCTGTTACTGAGCTTTCTTTCAACTTATAAGTCGTAATAATCTCTTACGCCTGAAAAAATGTGATTGTGAAAAATAAGCCGAACAATATAAGTTCATAAGTCTGGAAAATAAGATAGATTGGTTAAATTATTTTTTAAAATATCACTTCATGTTCAGCTTAGCGTTTTATTTCTGCAATACACATTTGGTCATCAGTCAGGAGCTAACTATGATCGTCCAAGAGTTACTAATATTGACTTTTGGTTTCAAAATTAACTTTGCATATTCAGACTCTGCAATTAGTTTCAAAACTAACCCGACACCCCTAGCTGTAATATGCTTGCTTGCTTGCTGTGTTGTGCTGTTGTAATCAAGTTTCAGGGTATGTTTGGTATGGCTTAGTATAACTTGGGTATCGGCTATATATATTTTAATGAATTGATGCATATTGTATTGCAGGTTCGCACACTTGGTTGATCTAATTGAAAACTACACTAAAAGAGAAAGAGCTCTTGCGCAAAGTACATGTGATATTGCAAAGAAAGATATATAACTTGTATTGGAGAGAAGCAACCTAAAAATGAAATATGCTTCTAATTAGATACTGGTAATAAATTGTATGCTATATTTTAAGTTTGTATAAGTAGAATAAGTTCAATGATATAAAATCTGGTTTTAGGTTGTTATATTGGCATGTATCAAGACTTATGCAATTTAATTTAGTTGTACATTATGGAATTATAAAAATTTTATATTTTTCGCAAAAATAAAATATTTTTTTTAAAAAGAAAATGTCACCAAAACCGGTTCTTATATAAAAACCGGTCTCTTTACTCCATGCTAGAGGCATGTAAACACCGGTTCTTACGAGCAAAACCGATTTTGATGTTCCTATTAGACACCGGTTGTCGAACCGGTTTCTATATGTTTTGGTTATAGAGATACCCCCTCGCCTAGAGTGGTTCCTAAACCACTCTCCATGAGTCATTCTAACGAGTCTCTATGAAATTTTTGGTAGTAGTGCCACTTTGGTAAAATATATTACATTAAAAAACGTTTAAGTACAACGGATAAGAGTGAATCTCTCATCTTGGCCGATTACATGGGCAAAAAACAAGCACCTAAAGTGCAACAACCAAATCACTACAAAAGAAAGACATGTCAATCTTATGACCTGCCAAACAATATAATTACTTCCTACCACAAACTCGGAGCTTGATATCATATTGGTCACATAAATCATCCAAGTGCCCTGGTAAATCGTAGACTTGAGCCGAATAATCATCAGAGAAGTAATCTTCAAGCTCGTAACCGTTGCCTGCTGATGCAAGATACTTAGCCATAGGGTTGTCTGGCTCAAGAACCTCATCCTCATCATTGCCAGAATAAACCACATCTCCTACCTTAGAGATGGGTTAACCACCTTTGTTGAACAAATACATGAAGAGGAAGAAGAAGAACCACGCTTATCATACGGAGAAGAAGAGGAACTAGGTTTTGAAGCCGCAACCTGCTCCTTCTATCTTAATTCACTCACAAGCTGCTCATGTGAATCCTTACCAGTATTTTGAGACCCATCCACCATAGCTTTCTTTTTATTACCCGAATAATAAACCTTTTTAGAGGATAACCATCATTATCCACAAGAGTAGCTTTCCCATCAATAATTAGCTTTTCAAGCTTTCCAATTTTCTCAAAATAGGAGTAGGACAAGGAACACCACTCTCATCAGTACCATCCATAGCAAGAGCATCGAATGAGTTTGATGTATCAACTGTCATCCCACTCGTACTTGAAACATGTTCACCAATAAAAATCTCATAACTTTAATCCAAGATTATTACCCGGGAAAATCCTACGGCCTGACCCAAAGGGCAACAACTAAAAAGGTTGCCCGTTCATATATTTATTTTTTACCTAAGAACCTCTCCTATTGTAAAGTCTCGTTAAGAGTCTCGCCCAATGCTCCATGAGTTTATTGTGATCGTTGTTCCTTTGGTGTAGGAATTTTGTGGTGTCTGGATTGTTATAATTTAGATATCAAACTGAATCGTGTAATGACTTTCATATTAAAGTATTTCGATCCTATACTCTTGATGTGCTTGTTACAGTCTCAAATTTATAAATTGAGTTGGTGGCAAATTATTGTTGAAGGGCTTTAGCGACGGAGTTGTCATCGCTAAAGTGTCATTGATAGTCAAAGTCAAATTGGTCTCAGTTTTTTGTCGTTTAACGGCCTTACCGATGACTCGGTGTCGTCTCTAAAAGTCGTGTCGCTAAAGGCCCCAATTCTTGTAGTAGTTATATATAGATTAACACCGTAAGCTAGACCAATTAGATTAAATCCGCAATAAGAAAACAAAAACCCTAAAAAAATGATCTCTCCCATGAGGTGATTTCCGGCCGTCGCCTCTCCTAACCTTTTTCGGCCAAAACCACCTTAGAATCGCCTCTCTACCAATTCTGGTATGCAATCGGTTTTAGGGTGTGTATATTATTAGAGGCAGTGTGCTTCCCTTTTCCTTTGAATATTATTCTTGTGAAATCATCTCACTGTTCCTCACGGCTGAAACCCCAAATAATTTAGGGTTTCAGTTTATTTCTCTCATGGCAATCGTCCAGTTTGTTCATGAATATAATGGCGGTTTTGTAACCGTTTCTTTTTATCTGGTACGTTATGGTGGATGTATACGCTCTTAATTGGATATCTTATTGAATATCTTCTTGGTTGGTTGTGTTATCGGATCTCTCCTGGTCTGATTTGCTGCCTTAAATGATTATTGAAACCCTAGTTTTTAGGGTTTTATTCTTAACTGAACGACACATTGCATGTAACCCATTTCTAGGTTTGATATGTGATTGGATATCTGGTGGGTTATATATCAGATCTTTGACTTTCTAGGTGGGTTCATGAGAGCTGGAAGTCAAGGTCCCGGTGATTCAGATCTTGTGGTTGTTATTAAGGTTTAGTTAGGGTTTGAAATCTTTATTTGCCGATTAGTCCATCCGTATTATGGTTCAGAATTGGGGGTGTTGTAATGATTCGAGTGTTTTGATCTATAATACGTTGGTGATTAGAAGTTAGGGTTGTTTTACCCTATTATTTGGTGCCCAGTTCTGGTCTACATCGTTTGTCACTTTTATCTAGGCTATTATTGTTGATCGTTATTGATGACTTAATAGCATTTGTAGTAGATCGGGATATGGTTTTTGCTGGAAGTTAGGGTTTGTTTAACCCTATTATCGTCCCAAACAGTTCATTGTTGGATTGTGGTTTGGGTGTGCTTTATCATGTTCCTAACATTTGGTTAGGATCTTTCAGGTTTGAATTACCATTCGGCAGTTAGAGTTTCGATGACCCTATTTTTGGTTCTACTAGATCCTTGCTGCAAATAGTTTATGCTGTTGTGGATCGTGACTGATGTAGTATTCTCGTCAATGGTAGGCGTGCTATGACTACTCAGCTTATGATGTATTGGTACGCAAAGGTATACGATGCTCCTAATTGAACAAGATTACTTTCGTTGATATTTGTCCATTGGTTTAGGTATACGGTATTGCGTTTGGATTTTTTTCTTGGTGGCAATGTTGATTAGCGTTTGTACGAGTCTTTGTATGTGCAAGCTTGAAGGCTGGATACTTGGACTCAGAGACGAAGCCAGGAATTGATGTTAGGGGGGCTCAATTTTTTTTCGGATAGTAACATAAAATTCCTTCTTTAAGAAGTTGGATTGACGTTTATATCGTTGATTTAGACGTGTGTCAGACCTGAAAGAGTGTCTTCACCCCTCCACCCTAAACAAACAACATACTTTTTACGGCCAATTATTTTATAAAACTTTTGAAAATAACCCAACTGATTTACTAACTTTCTATTTGCAAAACTTGAATTTACAACTTAGCCAAAAAGAAATAACTAAAGACTTGTAAGATTTTCAAAAGGGAAATAAAACAGAAAAAGAAATCAAATGATATATATCTTCATTTTCATAGGCATGTGACCTTATTTCACATTTTCTACTTTTTTTTTACTGTAGCCCACGTGACCACAAAGACACAATCTCCATCATCTTCATTTTAATCTCCTGCAAGTTGCTTTCTTCTATCGCTGCCATTTTTTTCCCGGAAAATTATCTATCAACCTCTTTTTTCTTCCTTTTTTCTTCTTCTTCTTCTTCTAAAACCTATCAGGACGGCTTTGGGTTTTTTGGGAGCACCCTCCAGCCCCCCTACTGGCTCCGTCGGTGCTTGGACTTGTGGTAAGTCGTTGGGTTCCTATGATATGGGTTTGTGGACTATCTTTGGGTGTTCATTCATGCCATATTATATGTGATTTCTTCGTGGAAGAAAATGTGGATCGCCATAATGATTTAGAAGGCTCAAGTGCATTTACTTGAGTAGTATTTTAATGTATTATGTACTTTAGTCATTATTGGTAGTTTCATTTTATTAAGTTATAAGAATGATTTGTCATTCTTATATGAGAGTCTGTAAGTGTCCTTTGGGACTGGGATGAGGGATTCACCCTCATCCTTTGTACTTCAATGTTTTTTGGTGTAATGAATTTTACCAGGATGAAAAGTCCCTTTTACCAAAAAAAATTTAGATTAAATCCACACTATTGCAGTACAAAGGTCGAAGTTCAAATTCATCAAACATCATAGTACTCTAAATTTTGTAAAAAGATTGGTAAGTCTTTGAACTTTGGATTTTGCAATAATGTTCTTTGAAATGCTACGTTAGTACACTGTGACTCCAAAAAGTCGCATGTTAAATTTAGCATATGCATGTTTAGCCATAAAATAGATTTTACTTGTGGTAGTGAGGACTTACAATCCTCTAGTATGCACTTCTTTAAATATAGTAGCGGTATCTTCGCGCAAAGTGACTGTATATAACGGTAATATAGCGATAAATAATTATACTTGCTAAATCATGATTTTGGTTCGATCCTTGATGTAAAGCGTATGTTTTTTAAATACAAACTTGTGTTTTTTAAATTTAATATACTGTTTATTTTTAAAAAGTTGTCAAGTTTCAAATTGATCAAGAAAAATACATAATTTAAGTTTTCAAATTTTTAAAAAGTTGCCAAGTTTAAAAGGAACTTAAGGGTAATTTAGACAAATTACACTAATTTATGTTTCAATATTTCAAGATTTAACAAAAAATATATACTCCATCCGTCCCTAAATAAGTGTCCAGTTTGACTTTTCAAAGTCAAACTAGTTCAACGTTTCAAAGTCAAACTAGTTCAACGTTGACCTTAAATATTATTATTTTTTGTTATATAATACTTTGATGAAAAATTATAAAATGAAAGATACACAGAAAGCCCAATCCATTTATATATTTTCAGATTAAGTATTATATAACATCCACACAAATAGTTAAGGTTAAAGTTGAAGCAGTTTGACTCTAAAAAGTCAAACTGGACATTTATTTAGGGATGGAGATAATACTATTTATAAGTAGTGTAGATAGTACGAATCAGGGATGGACTCAAAAACTTATGATTGAGCAGGCAAATTTCAATAGATTTTAAAAACTACATTACAAATCATTTTGTTATAAGCAAATTACAAATATTGCTAGATATTAAAACAAAACATTACATTACAAATTTTTTCGCTAGATGTACCGACTTTGCCTCCGCCTAAGTACGAACTAACCTCTGCTAGGTATTAAATTTGACAACGATACTAACCTCTGCAATTAATAAGATACAAAATCAACACATCCAATCAATGTTGAACATTATGATTGCATTATCACTTTTTTTTAGAAATAAATGCACACTTTATTACAACACAGTATACAAAAATGATATTGCAATTTTTGTGTGCTTATGACATTTTAGAATTCAATAAAACTATTGGAATGTCTAAGGTAGAAGCATCGAAATTGAGATTAACAATGGTGCTCGTTGATGGCGCGATATTCTTTCAACCCAGTGCTTGGATCTCAGGTCGTAGACGTGAGATTTATGCTACTATCGTTTCTTTGGATTTGAGTAGACATAAAGATAATCCCTTTTGGATAGAATAGTGTTGTAACCATTGAGGCGTACGTGTTTTGCTACTTGTTTTACACAATTCACACCCATTCAAAAGAAGAAATATATTTGGTAGATAGTATCATATTTATTTATTTATATTCAATAATCGAACAATTATTGTTTGAAATCACTAGACATACACGACGACTATGCATAAAAGCAATTGTGTTTTCCAAACTTCCCTAAAAGGCATATAAAATTGAAACAATCTGTGTTGAGCGGTCAAAACTATGCGTGTGAATTAATTGGTGTTGTAAATATTTTTACAGTTTTATGTATCAAGCTTTGTAAATATTTTTCACACTTTTAAGTATGACGGTTTTGAAATAATTCTTCATACTTTTAAGTGTGATGATTTTGATTTTGAAATAATTTTTGTGAGATTGAAATTCTTTACACTTTTAAGTGTGGGGATTTTAAAACAATTATTCACACTCTTAAGTAGGGGTGTCAATTCTCGACATGACACGATAAATGACACGAACCTGACACGATGTTAAACTGGTTTGGGTTGAGGATAAACAGGTTTGGGTCAAAAACAGGTTAACATGTCTAACTCGTTTAATAAACGGGTCGTGTTTGGTTGAGTAAATATTAAACAGGTCAACCCGTCAACCCGTTTAAGTATATGATAAGACTTTAAATAAAATATATAACCTGGTTTTTTATGTTGGATGTGAATTAATGTATTTTGTTATATACTTAATATGAGTGAATTACGATTATACCTCATGTTAGGGGTGAGCAAAACAAACCGAAAAAACCGAAACCGAACCAAAAACCAAACCGAAAAAACCAACCGAACTAAAACCGATGGTTCGTTTTTACTTTTTGAAACCTAAAATTGGTTCGGTTTTCGCTTTTCAAAAACCGAACCGCAAAAACCAAACTAACCGAACCTATTTTATTATATAATAAATACTCTAAATAAATCATATTTGTAAATTCATATTCATTTTGCAAATGGATTTATAATATATTTATCTTAACATTTATATTTATATGTGTGTCGGTCACTGTTTTGTGTGAATATATCGATAAGTATTCGATAATGATTAATGATCATACTACGTATATTCATCATTTATAATAATCAATAAACATTATTATGCTTAGATTGAAAATGTAAAGAAGAATAACTAATTATGTAATTTGTTGTATAATTTAATACCCACCGAAAACCGAACGAAAACAAATCATTGTTCTAGCATCGGTTTCGGTAGTCAAAACCGTACACCTACCTCATGTGTCATTGAAATTGACGCTTAATTATAACTCATAAAATTGTAGTATAGTTATTTGTATGTTATTTGTATCATATTTTAGATCATTATAACATTTTTGCATTTAAACTAGTTAAATCAACAAACCACCAACCTTATTCACTAATTTACCTATATACTTAAACAGGTTAAACGGGTCACAAATAGGTACCCGTGTTATGCAGGTCTGAGTTAGGGCTGAGTTTTTTGATATAATTAGTAAATGGGTAGTATTTAGTTAAAGGTTATACTAACCCGACCATGGCCGGAATTTAGGGTGTGCATGGTGATCAACCGCACAGAGCCCCTTAATTTTTAGGGCCCTCGATGTTATAAACGGAGGGCTGATTTAATTTAGGATTTAACGTAATACCGATAAAAATATAGTCAAGAATTTAAGATTTTTGCTTTATATAAGTTGAACAAATATCAATTTCACGTGTTTTAAAGGAAAAAACAAAGAAGAGCGTTGTAGACCTGATATACAGCCTGAGGAAGATGACTATAGGAGATTTTCACTTTACACCTTAAGGTATATGGACTTTTCTATTTCTTCTTAATATTTTAGTTTTATTTTTAAATAAAAGAACAAGAATTTGCAAAATTTACACTTTTCACCCAAGTGTGGGAAAACTCTAAGAATCAACCCAATTTGTTTTATACATCTTTTATATGACAGGGTTTTATACATGGTCTAATGAAATATTGTGCGATAAATCTGGATATGTTACATACAGGTGTTTATGTTTACGTATTTTTTTTATATCTATTTAGCATATAATTCAAATCGCATTGTTCAAGATGCTTATGTTATCAACTAGCACAGGGCCTTCGAAATTCACAGAACGGCCCTGAACCCGACAACACATGAACTCGAATAGGTCAACACGAATACGACTCAATTGCCACCCCTACTCTTAAGTGAGAATATCTTTAAAAAAAAGTCCGCGGTTCATAAAGTGCGAAGAAATAAGTGTTTAGAAATAACAAATTTACCGTAGTGTCAGGTTCACACGTATATATGATGAAATGTCGTAGAGCGTTTTGTACTTCTGCAATCTATAATCCTTTACGTACCGGTAAAAATTAAACCACTTAGCCATGACAATGTTGCCGTTTGGCCACAAATTTCTGCATCTACAGAAATACCTGAATGCTTTTAGTGACTTGTTATTTACTAACTAGTGAGTAGTGACACTTCTTGTGAGGTAGTCAGCTAACTAAACAGTTACTATGAGTGATAAACTAGTTGTGCCATGGTTATAAGTGTCAATTATTTACACTAAATTTTAAAATATATATGACCATTTAGGCATTTATAGATTTGTCTGGTTCATAAGGGAAAAGAGATAAGGAGAACATGATAACATTAGCAGTACTACTCCACTATAAAAAATTAATAAATAAATAAATAAAATAAAACTTAATTGAAATAATTTAAACATAAAGATGAATGAATTAACTAAAGTAGCTTGTTGTATATTAAATTACAGTAATATTCAATACTTTGTTGACTTATATGGAATTCGTACGTAGCATTGCAATTCAGGCTTCAGTATAGGTTTTAAATTTAGTTATTTAGTTAAGCTATTTGTTCATAATTGTATTTAAATCATGATTAAATACAATTAAACTAATGGCATTACATGTCCCTCATTTCTTCAATCTTATTGTTTGCAACTTTGAATATAAAAAAGAAAATCACACCTTGCAATTTCAAATGGAAACACACTACAATTTATTTGTGTATTATCGAATACATAGAGGAATGCACAACGTACGGAAAACGAGTATTGTAAAGAATATAAGCTAAATGCATGAACTTTTGGAACGTCTTTGAACGCTTATTTGATCTTCTAGGTATATAACACCCATAGCCTTCAAGGTCCACAATTTACAGTCCCCATTAATACAACTCATTTATTTATTTAGTCCTGCAAAAGTTTAAAAAAAAATGTAAAGTTAATCAATATGATATTAATAGAAGTTTTAAAGGTTCCATTTAACTAACTCGCAAGTTTGCATGCATGAAATTTCTTACCTTTGACTTATCCATAGTACATTAATAGTGAGGAGGAGGAGGGGAACTGTATACGTAAGGTTTATAGGGTGGTGGTGGTGGTGACTTGTATACATATGGGTGCTTTGGGGGTGGTGGGGACTTATAGACTGGTGAAGGTGGTGGTGGTGGTGGTGATTTGTACACATAATGATGTTTAGGTGGTGGTGGAGGAGATTTCTTAGGTGGAGGAGGTGGTGGTGACTTGTAGACATAATGATGTTTAGGTGGTGGTGGAGGAGATTTCTTAGGTGGAGGGGGAGGTGGTGACTTGTAAACATATGGATGCTTAGGTGGTGGTGGAGGAGATTTCTTAGGTGGTGGAGGAGGTGGTGACTTGTAAACATATGGGTGCTTAGGTGGTGGTGGAGGAGATTTCTTAGGTGGTGGAGGAGGTGGTGACTTGTAAACATAATGATGCTTGGGTGGATGAGGAGGATATTTCTTAGGTGGTGGAGGTGGTGGAGGAGATTTCTTAGGTGGTGGAGGAGGTGGTGACTTGTAAACATATGGATGTTTAGGTGGAAGTGGAGGAGATTTCTTAGGTGGTGGAGGAGGTGGTGACTTGTGACTTGTAAACATAATGATGTTTAGGTGGTGGTGGTGGTGACTTGTAAACATATGGATGCTTAGGTGGAAGTGGAGGAGATTTCTTAGGTGGTGGAGGAGGTGGTGACTTGTAAACATAATGATGCTTGGGTGGATGAGGAGGATATTTCTTAGGTGGTGGAGGTGGTGGAGGAGATTTCTTAGGTGGTGGAGGAGGTGGTGACTTGTAAACATAATGATGCTTGGGTGGATGAGGAGGATATTTCTTAGGTGGTGGAGGTGGCGGTGACTTGTAAACATAATGATGTTTAGGTGGTGGTGGTGGTGACTTGTAAACATATGGATGTTTAGGTGGAAGTGGAGGAGATTTCTTAGGTGGCGGAGGAGGTGGTGACTTGTAAACATAATGATGCTTGGGTGGATGAGGAGGATATTTCTTAGGTGGTGGAGGTGGTGGTGACTTGTAAACATAATGATGTTTAGGTGGTGGTGGTGGTGACTTGTAAACATATGGATGCTTAGGTGGTGGTGGGGGAGATTTCTTAGGTGGAGGAGGAGGAGGTGACTTGTAAACATAATGATGCTTGGGCGGATGAGGAGGATATTTCTTAGGTGGTGGAGGTGGTGGTGACTTGTAAACATAATGATGTTTAGGTGGTGGTGGTGGTGGAGATTTCTTAGGCGGTGGAGGTGGTGGTGACTTGTAAACGTAAGGATGCTTAGGTGGTGATGGCGGTGGTGGATATTTCTTAGGTGGAGGAGGTGGCGGTGGTGACTTGTAAACGTAAGGATGTTTAGGTGGTGATGGTGGTGGTGGGTATTTCTTAGGTGGAGGAGGTGGTGGTGACTTGTATTCGTAGTGCTCTTTAGGTGGTGGTGGAGATGAGTATGGATAGGTGGCCGTGGACAAGGATGGCAAGCTTAAAGTAACAATGACCACCGCAAGAGCTATTATTAAGGTGGCCATTTGTGACCTCTTTCTTTTTGTTCCCATTTCTTCCTAAAGAAGTGAGAGTTAAGTTGTGGTGTTATGTATGCCTTTGCATCCTTTATATAGCTAAAAAATTTTCCTATTTGGACAATTTTTTTAATAGAAACCATTTCACGATGTAAGTTAAGTATTACCACCAACTGCATTAAATAAACTACACTATTCATGTAAGCAAAGGTTATTCATGCTAAGCAGTCGTATACTATATACTCCCTCCAAGAAACCACTTAACGTTTGGTTTTTAGTAGTATTTTAATAATAGGTTATAGGTTCGTTCTCATTTTTCCTAGATTGGTCTTGTTAAACAATTATTTAATATAGAAAAGTAAAAAAAGCATGATTTCGTTATAGTTAAACGTAAATTGACACCTTCATTGATTTAAAGTAAAGAAAATCCGTTAGAAAAGGTGCGTTGCATATCTAGCTCACTTACTCCGTATTATTTACTTAAGCACACTCAAGAAAAATTAAAGACAACTTCGAAAATCCCTCATCATAGGTTTAAATTTCCCCATCGGTGAAGAATTAACAAGATTATTACATGCATTAACTCAAGAGCACTAGATCGATATTAAGTTCGCCCATGGCTAATGGCTACAGCTTTTGCTCTGAGCCATCTTGTTAAATAACTAAATTATTTAACCTAGCATATGATCGACCATGAGAAAATATTCATAATTTCTTGTTGGATGTATAAAACAAAAGTTCACTAAAAACAGCCATTTAGTGACATTTTTAGCGACTTGCTAATTTATGTCGCAAACTTGCGACAATATTAGCGATTCCAACAACAATAAGTCGCAACTTATGTCGCTAATCACATCGATATTTTCATGATACAAATTTCATGATGCTACTTTTGTCGCTAACTTTAGCGATGTGCAAGACAAGTTGCTAATGGTGTCTCTATTTTACAACACGACAAACCATGTTGTTAATGGTGTTGCTAACGTCGATGCTAATTTGCGACTTCCGAAAAACGTATCGCTACATACATCGCAAAAATACCATTACTATTTTCGCCGCAAATATATTTAATTGCTCTTCGAAACTTAAATGTCTATTCGTTCAAACAGATTTCAAATATCGAGTATCCTCATTTCAAAACTTTTAAGTTTATTTCTCTTAATAAAAAATATAAAAATTATTTCATGCTTTTCATAATTTTTGCCCATATGTTTTTAACATAAAATGTATAGTCTACCCTAAATAAATCCTCGTTGTCCTTCAAACATGTTGACAACTACACCTTCATGGCTCCACCGAACGTCACCACATAACCACCGCGCCGTCATCATGCACTGTCAGTCCTCTGACCATCGGCCTTTGATCTTGAGATTTGTTACGGGTCAGTTTGCTTAACAAGATTGCATAAACAAACCCTAACATACGGTCTTTTCTATTTATCTTTCTTAATACGTTGATTTTTTTCATGAAATTAATCATCTTGTTTGAATGTATTGCAGATTTTATCAAATTAGAATGAAATTATTCAAAAGGCTCTGTCCATAAGGTGATTTGTTAGCTTTAGTCAACTTATTAATTGTGTATGTTTTCTTGGAGATTATTGATTGCTATGATCGTAGATGAAAGTTTGATGGAAAAGTTAAAATTATTGATTGCTATAATCATAGATGAAACCTGAACATAAGGTGTTCGATAAAATGATGAACATTGTTGATTGCTATAATTGTAGATGGACATGTGCATATTTGGGATTTAGAATCAATGCTGAACACAAGATGTTCGATGAAATGCTTAGCTGAATGCTATATTCACAATGTAGTTATTTGTTTGCTTTAGTCATGGTTTTTTTTTTTTCGGAGTGTCTAATTAGGGTTATTGTGGTTGAAATAAAATTAAAGCATGCTTTTGGGTAAATAATTAGGGTTTGATTATATCATTTTAGTGAATCTGTTTTGGTATATGTAACTAATAACAGCAAAGTAGTTATTGTACCATGGTTACACCAAACACGTCACCTCCACGTTATTGCAGAAACAGGTACGAGAAAGAAACCTACATCAAAGCCGAGATATTTGAAAGCTACAAGAAGGTTTTATAATGAGGATTTTAAGGAGTCTGAATCTCAGAGGCTTAGTAAAGTCATTGTTACTGCTGGAGGTATAGTTAGAACCAACCATATAGTTTTATTTTTTAGCGTTTATAAGAAAGCCGAAATAAATCATAGCTGTAAAAGTTTCTATTTTTATCCGGTGGACCATATTTCGCGGGTGGAGGGAGTATGACAATTAAGCAGCTAATATTACCATACGAGCACTATGTATGTTATGTATACTTGTGACTATTGGTTCTCTGTCTGCAAAATAAAAAATACTTCAAGATGCAAATAAATAAGTACTTTCAGGAAATTGTGTTTGGATTTGCTTATTCTGTATAACATGCGGAAAAAATCAATCGAATATATTTGAAAAATGTTTTAGAGTAAATATGATGGTAAAAATAATAATTTTCATTTTATCTTAAGTGCGCATTTTGAGGATATTTATATTGTTCATATGTGTTATTGTTGGTATTGTCATATTGCTTTATGGTATTGTGATAATATGTGCAGACTAAAGTTAATCCGGAAAAGGATATGATCTATGTAAATGGTAACCGTCTACCTAAGAAACTGCCTCGGAAGGTCTATCTTGCTCTCAACACGCCAAAAGGGTTTGTTTTGACTTTATATCAGTCTTATGGGATATTTTTTGTAGTTAAAGTATTAGTTTCCATGTGTTTTGCCATTTCACTAAATATATAATCTTGCAGGTACATCTATTCATCAGGAGTGAGCCAAACTAAATTTGTCATATATTTGTTTCATGATTATATGAAGAGTTGAGTATGTTCTATATAAACATCACGTGGCACATTAAATGTTGTTTAATAAGAACTAAACTCTAGTTTTCATCATACTATTTCTCTCCTTCATGTTGCTTATCATAACCTACTGTCTTTTTATATAGGATAAAAGAAATTCCAGGCAACCAAAACCTAGATTGTTCACTGTTGGTCATCTTGATGTTGCCACAACTGGGTTGATCATCGTGACAAACGATGGTACTTCATAGTTAGATTTATGTTGGATTATGTTGTGGGGTCATGATGCACCTTTTAACGGATCTTTATGCTTTTCAGGCGAGTTTGCACATAAAATTTCTCATCCTTCATCTGATTTATCAAAGGAGTAATTTCTATGTTCGTTACTTGTAGTATGCTATTAAATGCTAGATGATATTGCAATTCCAGAAATTGTTAGAGGCTCTATTTTTTTATCCTTAACAAATACGTAAATACTATGTGTGGATATATTTGTGAAGAGTAAATTACACCGTTCGTCCTTGTGGTTTGCGTTGACCGCAGCCTTTCGTCCTTTGACAAAAAAAATGTGCCGTTAGTCTCTAAGTGCAAAACGTTATCTGTCGTTCGTCCCTCCTACTAACGGCCCTCACTAACTTTCGTTAAGTCTTCCCATGTGCTACCCATGTGAGGGTATAATGGTAATTTTATCTTTCACTTTATTTTCCTCTTTTTCTCCTTTATCTGCTTTATCCCTCATATCTTGTTTCTTTATTAAAATTATCTTTATCAAAATTCATATTTGCTAAGGATTTACGTTTATTAAAACTTATATCAAATTCAATTGTTTCTTCAAATTTGGGTTTTTATAGATCCACCATCACATATTTCGGGTCTCATAAATTTGCTTTGACAAATATAACATATTTCGTATCCCACCATAAAATATTTTCATTTCCTTTATAGAAAATTAGGTAAATCAAATTGGTTATTCATCATTTCTTACTAATATCCATTAATTGAAAAAAAAAGACTCAATCTTTACTATCTTTTTGAACAAAAGTCAGGTAAATGGGTTATCATTCTTTTTTATATTATGCATCTTGGGTTCATTTCGTATAAAGATTCGAATTGAGTATTCTTTTAAGTTTTAACCCAAAACCTATGTATACTAAAAAACCTACCATGAGTAATGGTGGTAAATGTGGTAATTTACATTAATCTTTCTTTTTCTCCATAAGGAATAGTAACCCATTCCTGCTGATGCTATGTATCTTCTCTAACACAATCACAAGAAAACAAACACCTATAAACACTTCATTTGCATTTTCATTTATCATCTTTCTCGACAACACCATTCTTTCCAGCCACCACCATGCCGTCGACCTCCGACCACCATGACGCCGCCAATCAGTCTACCACCACCATGCCACCCTCACACACGTTGCCAGCCCCATTGTGTATCATCAGATCTGCATAATTAATCTGTTATAAATCTATTAGGTGCCCTCTAAACAAAAACCCAAAGTCGAGATTGGAGGTGGTGATGACGTTAGTCTGGTGGTGATGTTGTTGGAGTGGAATGGATATAGTTAGGTTTTATTTATTTTAATGAATTGATAGATGGGCATTGTTTTTTTTGAATGATTTTTGAAGTGGGTTTTGTTGTTTGATAAATTTCTATCCTTTTCAAGTGGATCTTTTTAATGGGTTATGTGTTCTTAATGAATTATGAAGTGGGTTTTGTGATTTTTATATTTATACTTAGCAGTTGAGAACTTTTTGTTTGTTTGTATGTTGAAGTGTATTTAGTTATATCGTTTGCATATTTTTCTTTTATGTGTAATGATTTATTGTTTGATGATAGTGAATGTTTAAATCTTTTTGGAAGAATATTCTAAAGAAATGGATAATGAATTTGATCATCTGGAAAAACAACATGAAAAAATTTGAAAAGTTTATGGATTTTTGAGTGGGCTATGTAAGTGTATAAACTAAAATGATAAGATGAGGAATATACCCTCACGTGGGTAACACATGGGAAGACTTAACGAAGGTTAGTGAGGGCAGTTAGTAGAAGGGACGAACGACAAATAACGTTTCGCACTTAAGGACTAACGGCGCATTTTTCGGTCAAAGGACAAAAGGTTATGATCAACGCAAACTACAAGGACGAATGGTGTAATTTACTCATTTGTGAACTATATGGCTAATTCATACTTTAGTGACAATGTATTTTTTTTTTATTATTTTTTTATTTTTTGGAAAAGTAAAACTGGAATTTTACTTTGATGTATTGAATATTTAATGGTTATATTATAAAATTATGCGATTCTTATTGAACTATGTATGTTTGTAATGCTATCTATAGTTGTGTATATGTAACTTTTTTGGCATTATATTTTACCCATAAATGAGCAATGCAGGTGGCAATTAAGCAAGAGAACAACGACCAAAATAGCAACTTAACTAGCGATATTTGTAGAAATAGCGACATAGATATCGACTTAAGTTGCGACACTTTTAAAAGTAGTGAAATACAAAGCGTTTTGGTTAGCGACTAGTCCTACAACTTGCGGCGAAATTGCGACATAACCGGTGATGTTGCTATTTTATTAGCGACGCATAATATGATGTCATTATATGGGTCACTGTCATTAGCGACTTCATTCTAGTGTCGCAAAATCATCGACTCTTTTATAGCAACTTAGCCTCTTTTGTCGCTAACAATGTCGCTGCCAAAATTAATGTCGCTAACCAAGTCGCTAAACATGACGCCAGAACGGTTTTTTTCTTGTAGCGGTTGAGTTACATATGATAGTGTATAAAACCGCTACTACTTGAACAGAAAAACAAAAAGAAAAATAATAAGAGGGAAAAATCGTTCTCAACATTCTTCACTTGAAAACAATAAAGCCAAAATAATACTAAAAGATAGTATAATACTACAAAAAATAATTTTATTCTCTACACTTATTTTGCCACGGTATGGTCAACTGTGATTTTTTTTTGTATGGATAATAATTTTGTTACATTTACAAGTGTTACAAATATTTAAAAAAATAATCTACATATATATTAGTGTGTACAATCACAT
>OU343224.1:168113753-168184771 GCA_910596185.1 Chrysanthemum makinoi
CCCTCAAAAGAGTTGGCCATGACGCAATTCTTTTACTGCTTAATTTTTCACTTTTAAAACACAATAACCTCAGATAAGTATTTTAAATGAACCCTTTGCTGGTGTGTTCCCGTAGAACCCCTCACGAGATCTCACCGTCCATTGGGGACACCAAGTGGTTTAAAAGGTTGTCAAGATATGCTAAATGCAACCGCTGACTCCTACCTAAAGCGAAGTTAGGTTTGTTTTCATTTTTCATTTCTTCTTTTTAGAATTATGCTTGTCTAAGTAGTGTGATTTCAGTGGATTGAAGTTTTGTTCATGATGCTTATACTGAAGGCATAGTTCTTTCGTGGGCTTAACTTTCTTTATGGAGCAAATTTCTGGGAAGTTCAAACTAATTCTACTTTTCTCTTCACCTTTATTTAATGCTTAATACAAAAGGGAATTTGTACAATTCAAGTGGGGGGCAGAGTTGAATTATCTCAACATTATTTTTCCTCATTTTTCTAGTTTATTTTGAAAAATTATGCCATTTTTAAAAGTTTGACATGTTTTTCTTAACCTAACTAGATTAGACCTTAGCCAGTTAATACAACCTTTGATATTATATGGTGAGATTAGCCTTATCCGCTTCCAATATTTTACCCCAAATCCACCAAATTATGAGTGTGCCGGTATCTTGTAAACTTTAGAACTTGGCCTTGCATCATTTCGGAGACGATAGGCTAGGTATGTTGAGTTAGCTCGATGTATTTGGACTTTTTCGCTGAAGGCAATATTATAGGATTATCACCCAAACGACCTACCATTGTTTGTCTATCGATTAGTCACCTCGAATTTCACCCCCAGAAACCCTTTTGTTGCACTCACTTTAGTGCAAGATACCCTTAGATACACCCCTTCGAGCCATTCCTTCCATTTTGTTAACCCGATATATTGTTTCGATACACCTATACACCTTAGCCTACCCCCGTAGTCTTTAATTGTGATTGGAAGTCATCATTTGCATAAGTTCAAGGTTCGATGGAAAGGTTCGGAAATCAAGCCATCGACAACATTTCTCAAGATCATTGAAGTCCTCAATCCCATTGTTCATCTCAGTGGGGGATATTATGTTTATGTTATTATTGTTATGATTCAAAAAAAAAGTTGTTATGTTATTGTAAAGTGCGATGTTATGCAAGCGTAGTATGAACTTTATTGATTTAGTATCCGTGAGGCCACCTGGCAACATTTGAAGATTGAGTTGGTATTATGCCAACATTGGAGAAGGTAGTGTGCCCATCACGACGTCTTCTAATGACACATCTACCTTATATTTCATGATCCGGTTTCTTGACTTCAAAGCTTGAACTTTGGGCAGACGGTAAGTGGTGATGACTTGGTTATAGATTTAGACTACCTGCTTGTTTTTTTATTTTACACCATTTATATATCCCATGTCTTATTCTACCCTTTAGTCATTGACAAGGTTTTAAAATGTACCTTTTTTAGGGGTCGTTTAAGTCCTTATTTGATCACTTTTGTATCCGTTATTACTTAATATCGTTTCTTTTCACTTTTTAGGTATCTTGAAGGCAAAATGCTGGAATGACACTTATTCGGACGAAAAGGCGCGAATATACTAAGAAAATGGCCAAATTCAAGAATCGAGACACCGTCGCAGAATCGGGGACGGCGTCAGTATCAAAATAGTGACGCCAGTCGGACGGGAATTTTGTGACGCCGTAGTCAAATTGCTCATTTACAAGTGATGGCTTCGGGTTTTAAAAGAGTAGAGGCCGCGAACTCGGACGCCCTAGATTTGATCCAGACGACATCGAGATCGAAGGACTGGCGTCACAAGCATAAGGTGACGCCGTCCTTAAGACTAACGTGGCCAAGACGAAACCCTAATGAGCCACCGACGGCGCCACAAATCAAAGGGTGACGCCGTCGCATGTGTAATCTTATATATAGAATCCAAATTTTTTAGTTTTCGGTGTGTAGTCTTTTGGATTAAAACCTAAACCCAACCAAGGTCGTCTTTGTACGGTATTTTAGGGTTCCATACCCTATCTACATCAAGATAAGTGTTTTACTTCATTAATTCAATTATGTCTTCAATTACTTGTGTGTATGCTTTCATGTTTCCCATGTCCCACTACTAATTTACTGTGTGTTTACTTAGGAATATGAAAATTAATTGTTGAATATTAATTGTTGTCTCTTATCTTAATTGTTAATGATCTAGTATTGCGATAGGTCATCCGTTTTGTAGTTAATGCTTGATTAATCTTTGTTGAACCTTAGCTTATAGTACCTAGAGTCATAGTTAAATCATCGAAGAAAGTACCTTAGCGTTAAGTTTATAAATCCTAGAGATTTTCTAGGCAATAACCTTTGGTAGTTTCAAAGAGTTAGGGATAAACGCATACCCTACCTAATCCTTAGACACACAACTTATTAAGAATAAGAGCGGACAATTCAACCATCAATAGGAGATAATTAAGGAGTAATAAAACCTAAGTAAACACATATTTAAATCATCATACAAGCAACAATAATAGACATAGACTACATACACCACTAGATTAGATAATTAGATAAGGTAGTAATCGCAGAAATACCAACCCCAACCAAACCCCGAGATTCGCATACCTTTCTATTTCCTAAAAACATAAAAAGATAAAAAATAATCTTCCTCAACCCCAACCTTAGCGTAGTAACTTCTCACTAGCATTCTTGTTCCCCTAGAGAATCCATATCACATTGGCTACCCTAATACTACACTACAGCGATTAGGTTCTTTGCCTAGGGTGTTGAAAAGCTTGTTCGACCTAGGAAGTTCCTTTGACCTCTAACGACGCCAGAAGCGTTATCAAGTTTTAGGCCGCTGGGAATAGAATAGCTAGTTAGAGTCCACCTCGTTTGGTTTCTTTTGCTTGATTCTATCAAGTAATTTTTTCCAATTTTAGCTTTCGTATTCTATCCCCTTATTCGTGACCTTTGTTAGTAACCCCATCACTTTTCATCATGGAAGGTGATAATTAGCCAAACAACACTTCACCACCACACAAGTACCCACTGACCTAGCTCTCGCCAACCAACTTCAAGTCGTATTGTTAGTGAAATTGGAGAGCTTAGGAAACTAAATAGATTATTGAAAATACGCCAGGAAGCCCTTAATATCTACTAACACTTTTAGATAGTGATTCGACCTCAAAGTGATTCGATGATGACCTAGCGTGATGGAGATTATAAAGTGTTAGAAATTATGGATGATAGTGTGAGGAGGAAGAACTTGGGAGTATTTCGACTCATACCCCAAAAGGAAAGAAACCGCCATCACTTTAACGTAGTTAACTTCCGAGACCACCTTTCAAGCCTCGCGAAGAAGGGGTAACCCTAAAACATCGTAAGATAAATGTATGATGGATACTTATATAAGGATCAGATGCGGTGTTTTCCCACTGTGTCTTAATATTTTAGGTCTGTTCAGCCTATGGTCTACCCTATGCACTAACCAAAATCTTATCGTGTGTAGTGTAAAGGTGTAGTAAAGTCAGAGGTCGTCCCAAGAGCTATGTGTGTTGGATTATTACTAAGTCTAGTGTCACAAAATAATAATTGTTTCGATAGGGATTTAACTAATTAAACTACTAATTGTAGGATCGCGAATATTATGTTGTTTGATGATTCAGGTGGTATAGGACAATGATTAAATAAGAAAGCCATTTAGATAGATGAAGAGAGTTGAGAGGAGGTTCCTTGAAAGAGAGTTGCTTAACAAATGGAAGGTTAGATTCAAAGAAGCCACACCCCTTCCATGGATGGAAGGGGTATTTATAGTTACTGCACACAATCGACCTCATATCTACCACAAGGATCGTGTATGGGTAAAGACCCGCCCTTCCTCCACCGCGGTGTTGCACTATGCTAAACTAGACTAATAACTAACTAATAAAACAAGAATAACGTGAACTAATGTTATGTCACGAGCTAACTTATGCTAGATAATATTTGGGGTGACCGACACTTTACTTATGGAATTTCCGATTCCTAACAATCTCCTACGGAGGTCACCCCATGTTTTACATTTGAATCCTAGCATTACGCTTCTTGACTTTGTTCTTGAGCTCAGTAGACTTCAATTCTTCAATTCTCCTAATCTTTTTGCTTTTGAAGTGCAACTTCAAAGTCCGAAGTGTTGTACTTTCGGTGGAGGTCTTTGAACTGATCCACATCTTTGATGATCTTCGAACTTTCTTTGAGATCATCACCACAAGAATCGCTGGATCACCCTTTATTGTGTTGCCATCATGTGATGTTGTGACTTTCTGACCGACATGCTCACACTTTTGAATCATGACATCTTTCCATCGAGTAATGGAAGCCTTCGGTTCATGATATTTTGCGGCGGTATAGCGAAGCATAGTATAAAAATATCGAGCCGTTATGTATATATGCACCAGTCATGATTTCTTCAAATTAAGTGTGGATGCTGTGAGCATGTGGCTTTTGATTGACTCACTTACGACGCAACCGCCCAAATGTACCGAAACAACAATTAGCAATAAAACATACTAAAGTGTCTTTGATCACTTTTGTTGAATTGAGGTACACTACCACGGTTCCCGTTGATCGGTATACCGCACGTGATCGTGTAGATTCTAAGAATCTCCTTGACGGGTTTCAATGTTTTTAGCCGTTTCAAACCGAACGTCTCAAAGAAGACAACACGAAGTGAGTAACCGATGAGATTCACCGATTGATGAAAATTGATTAGAAAACAATCGCGTATTGATTAGAGAAAGAGTTTTGCAATAATCACGAAGGTTTTATGAGAAAGATCAATTTTCAATCAAAATACTTTTGTATTTAAAAGAGTACACATTCGACGTGCTAGAGAAAGAAGATTTGCACACGAACCGGTTTTCCAAAAGTATTTTTTCAATCGAGATACTTTCTTTTGTGTTTGAAAACATAAGTACAACATTCGACGCTTAGAGAAAGAAGGTTTGCACATCAAGCGTTTTTCAAAAGTAGTGTTCAATTCCAATTCAACCAAGGTTGATTCAAGAGTGATCGCCCCATTGTTTCGTCTGGATTGTTACAAGCTTGATTCACGAGAAGATCTCACATGTTACCCACCAAGAGCTTGTTTGATGTTGGCTCTAGAAGGATTTCCATCTTCATCGTTAATATTTTCATATCACTTTGATGTTCGGCAATTACCACAAGGATAAAGCGTAGGGACTCTTAATATATTCTTACTTTCCACATTGTGTGAAACAGCAAGTCTTCAAGAATTTTGTGTCCTAATGAGATATTGTGGATGATCTCTTGGCTCTAGACTCAATTGTGCACATTTGGTTCCTATGCCGGAGACTAGGGAGAGGGTCTCCTTCTTCAATATCAACAATCTCTAAGAGAAAGTCGATAGATTATGTAGGTTCCCCGTGAGAATGAAACAAGCCCTTTTAAGAGGAATTTGAGTAGCTTGGGAAGTTTAGTGCAGGCGTCCTTTGGGTCCATGACGTCTTGTCTTCAATACCGATGTTACCTTAGTAACCACCAGTAGCATATGTATTGAACCCTTTCACGCCTCTAAGGTTGAATTATGGAGGGCTATTTCTTTTCACCCCTTTTTCACATTCATTTCTTTTTCATTCTTCAACCCCTTCAGTGCTTACCGAGATTTCATAACTAGAACCTTGGTTTATTCCGCTTCTGTACTGCCTCATTCTCTTCCCATATCTCACTTTTTCCTTTTTTCATCATACCTAAGGACTTCTACACTATCTAGTGGATTGTCCCCGGTAGATCCCTCCCTCAGCGATCGGGAACTAATACCTAACCTAACCATCCTTATATCACCATGCATAAAAGTAAATTACCTTTTGGTATTGTTCTTTCTTCTTTGAAACCAATTGAAAAATCATTTGGAAAATCAATCAAGGTACTTGTGATACGAGATCAAAGCATTTTGTACCTTAATTGTTTTGATCATTTAGCAATCTCCCCTCAACATGTGCATATGATCTTGAAATTATTTAGCACATGGAGGCAAGAGTTCTTTGAAATATTTCTTTGAAATAATTTCTTGATCACAATTTCCTTAGAAAAGGCCATTTGATTTTCTTTGGTAAATTCTCCCTCAATATGTGCATAGGAATTTGAAATCATTTTATCACATAGAGGCAAGAGTTCATTGAAGTACTTTCACGATCACATAGCCATTAAGAAACCATTTGCTCTCCTCAATATAAAGTTTCGAGATTGAAAAGCGCTTAGCTAACATATGAGAGCAAATGACATTTTCATCAAATCGATCATCATTTATCAAATTTCATATTAAATCACAAATTCTCCCCCGATAAAAAATATCAAACCCTTTGAGATTTTGGATCCCAAGTGATTTAATTAGGTTTAGAAAACATGGGAGAATATGTGGCCATGTTTAAATACTCATCTTGTTTTTGGATAAATGCTCCTCCTCAACATGTGCATTGTGTATTTGAAATCGTTTGGCACATGGAGGCATGGGTGCCTATAAAGGACCAATTCCATTTAAACACATAAGAGATTTAAATCACGATCTCTCCCCCGATCAAAATTTCAAACCAATTGAGATTTGTGATCCCAATTGATTTAAATCATTTAAAAGATTTTTGGGGAAAGACGTGGCAAGATTTAATTTTGAAAGATGACGATAGAACGATTAAGACATTAAAGATTGTTAGTGTCGTATGGTTGTTTTTTAAAAGATCTTTAAGTAAAATAAAACAATTTCACAATCAAACAAGAACAGAAAAAATTTCATTTTGAAAGACCTTGATTCAAAAGAAAAATCATACCATGACGTAACATTAAATCTTTAGATCACCACTTTATTTCGTACAAGTCGAAACTTTTGTGAAAAAATATCGTTTGAAAATATTATATTTTAAATCACTCTCCCCCTCAATCGATGACTGAAGTCGATGATTGAGTGACTTAATTTTTGATAAAATGAAGTCCGGTGATTTTCAAAATTTAGTCCAATTTAATTTTCAAAACAATATTTTTCCATTTTCAAAACAATTTATTCAAATTTCAAAATTGTTTAAAAATGGTATCCTCGCACAAAGATACATAGTGGTTGAGAAGCTTCGCTGTTGTTTTGTAGGGTTTGGAAGAAAACCATCTCTCGATGTAGAGACTTTTTCGTTGCATTTTAATGCCAATCGAGGTCAAATTAAGCTCCGCTTCTTCATTTGTCGATGAAGAAAACCGTCACCGATGCAATGAGACCTCTTACGTTGCATTTATGCCAACTCTTCAAATAAGTCCATTAAGTTCGTTTCTTCATTTGTCAACCCAAGATATAGTTACCATTTCCTTTTGGCATCCAATCATCTTCACTGTGGGATCCGACGGAACATTCTTATATACCAATATACCGCATAATGTTAGTGAACACACACATACGCATATATGGTGGTTTAACATCACCCAAACAACAATCGACTAATTCAAGTCAATTCAACATATCAATCAGTTCATATAAGGTATGGGATTATGTGTTCATCAAACTCTAATCATCTAAACCTAACAATCATATCCTAGAAACCTAGTCCTTCAACATAGGCAATTATATTTTTAAGATAAGATTAGGATGATTAAGATAATCTCGTTAGATGAAATAGATTTGAAAACATTCTTCCCTCAATCAATGACTATTTCAAAAAGATTAAAGCTGAAGTCATTGATTGAGTTTTCAAATTTTATGAAAACTCAACTCGATTGATTTTCAAGCAACTCATTTACCAATTTTTTGAACACACCAAATATTTTTCAAGAATTTAGGACGAAAAACATTTGTGTAGGAAATGCAGCCTTGCTCCACATGCTTTCCTTGTTTGTTTTAGGATAAGTGCACGAAATATTTGAAAATTGGTTTAGCTGCCAAAGACTTTCCTTTCTTGAAGAACGGGTTGCTATCGGAAATAATAAAAGCCATGGTTTAAGCACGGTTACGGTCGAGGTAAGCGCAAGCCATTGTTTGTGACATGTTTTGGAAAAAGAATATTTACACCTCCTGCTCGAACTTCATCTATGGTCCGTGCCATTATTGAATGACATTTCTAAGACCGTAGATGTTATCGATACCAGAAGACATGTCATAGAAAAACATATTTTTTGGTATTTTTTAAATTTTCTGATTTTTATGGGTTTTTGAAGGTTTTATAATTTTCTATTTTGATTTTGTTGGTTTTCTATTTTTGTATTTGGTTTTCTAAAAGTATATACAAAGATAGAGAAGATGATATAGTTAAAGAAGATGATGATACGAGTACCGAGATAAAGATATCGGCAGCACGTCAGTAGAAGATAGAAGTCATCAACTCTTAAACATTCACCACCAAAGCTTCCCGGGCTCTTGAATCGAAGAAAGAAATTGAACCATCTGAAAGTGAGACTTTGGCAGCTTCCCCCCAAACCGAAAATCCTTTAGCTGAGCAGATTCGAAGCTCTATTTCAAGCTTGCTTTAGCCAGGTGCACAAAGAAGCACACCATTATCATAAATCCTGCTGCTCCATTTAAGAACGATAATCGAGGTTCTCTGTTCGGGGTTATATCATCCAAATAGAAGAGCAAAGAACGTTTCATCCCACACTTTAAATAATCTTCTCAAATTCCTTTTCCACTGAAGTCTGAAGCAATCCATTCCAAAAGGTATAAAGAGAACAATTCCCCCAAGTAGTTGAATTGATGCAGTCAGTCTCTTTGTATAATGCTCAAGAACTCTCCCGAATACACATCATGAGGGTAATGAAGAACACCTCCCTTATGTTCACACCTTTCGTCCCTGATGAATGTGTATGAAGCTCAAGAATCCGAAGTACACCAATATCCAAGAACTCTCCCGAATACACATCATGAGGGTAATGAAGAACACCTCCCCTATGCTCACATCTTTCGTCCCTGATGAATGTGTATGAAGCTCAAGAATCCGAAGTACACACATTCCCAACGAGAGAATAACTGATAACACCTCCCTCATGTTACACATTTATCTTCCCTGAATATGTCGTACTTGTGTACCTCATTTATCTTCGAAATTCACTAACATCACTTCCCCCACGTAGTTGGAATCATATCACTAAACGTCTTGATGAGTAAAACCTTGAGTTTCTCTGCGGTCATGACATTTGTTTTCCCGGGATGTCTTCAATCACTTAGAAGAATTAAGTTCATCAAGTTTACTCGCCATGAGTCAAACCTTGAGTTTCTCTGCGGTAATAACATTTGTCTTCCCGGGATATCTTCAATTACTTAGAAGTATTAAGTTCATCAAGTTTACTCGCGTTTAGATACGTGTCTCCTTCCCCCTTGCTGGTTTTGATACTTCAGAATCAGCAACATCTTATCAGCCCAAATACTTGAAATCTTTATGAGAAGAACACTTGAAGTCTTTGTGAGAATCAACATGCTGAATAATGTGAGCAAGTCTAATTGGGGATTAAATCAGACGTTTCACCCTCCCCCAATTAGTGCTCTGCCCTAAACCGACAATCTGTATGATAAATACCCAGATTAAGAAGAAGTCTTTGGATAATCAAATGCAACTCGTCTTTAGTCTTCTAACATGTATCAGAAAATGTAGAACAGACTGTAGACTCGACCTTCTTCAAGATTGTGAAGTTGGGGAATAGATAATTAACATCTTCAACTCACCAAAAAATAAGAACATCACCAAAAAGCATCCCAATCAACTTACATCTTGAAAATCCCCTTAACTAAAATCCCTCCCAATCAAACAAGAACAGAAAGATGTTCATCAAGGAAATCAGCAATCAGGCCGCAACGAACACATAAGATGGTAACACCAAACTACCAATCACATCAAACAAGAACAGAGAGATTGTTCGGAATCATCATGTTGATGTGTACGTGAAGCATTAACCGGAAGCACTTTGTCGACAAACTCATCAATCCGAGTGAAGATGTCAACCAACGGCTCTTAGAAGAAACTCCATGTAAAGATGATCCGATAAGAAGAAGCTCGGTTCTTACATGAGTTAGGAGCCGTATGACCATATATTCTCATAAGTCAATCAACCATGCAGAATAATCACACTTCTTCTCCCCCTCAAGAATTGCATACGGAAATGCCATTCTTGATTAAACAAGTGAACATCATCTTCTAAATGTATTCTATTCACACTTCTCCCCCGCAAAATTAGCACATGATGTCGCCATCGTCATTATAGTTGAGCAAGTTGAATAAGAAAAAACAATCAATGGTAGCCCGGTTCACTTGAAGAATTAGCACATGGAAAAAGCATGAGGCATGTTGATGAGAATGGTCATAATAGAGAAGATTTATCTTCTTCAGAAGATAAAGTGCACTGACACGTACATTTTTCTTTTCTTTGAGGAACGATGCATGAACTGCTGTGTTCAAACGTCATAAATCTCTCTCTTTTCATCTACTCTTGGCAAACTTGTAATCAACCCCATTGTCATTCAGTAGGCCATTTGTCGTGACAGCTGATGGAGAAAACCCAATATGATGAATTTGACCCTGAAGTAAACTAACCCGAACTCGTGACTTATACTTGCACATATGTAACAAAGAGCGGTGCCAATTTCCATTAGCATCTCTAAGTACTCTCTATGTACTCTATACTCTTCAACCAACCAACCATCAAGTATAAGACGTACATTACCTCTTGAAAATCCACAATTGAATGTGACACTGAGCACTACAACGTAACTCCTTAAAGTGATAGTTATTTTGTAGTGGTATGAGCCCAATTCGCCCAAGTGGTAAAAGAAAAGGAAAAAGACACCCAACAATAACTAGATTTCCATGTCTTCGTTTTTGATAATAAGCTCAAACAAGGATCATGAAGAATCTTCATCCAACCATCCCCGATACCTTCAGATACTAAGTACACTCGCCCGTGATATTTCACTTCAACCTCAAATAAACAATAGTGAATTAACTCCGTTGTCACATCTTCTTGGTTAAAAGCTTAAATCTAGCCTCCTTTGACATTTTAAGTGAACTATGATAATGGTTTCATCCCGACCATGGTTAAAAGCACATAACCCCGTAAAACCAAGTAATAACCATACTGCCATGACGAATATCCAAGTAGTCACCCAATTCCAGAAGTACACCCTTTTATCCCTTCTTTGAAGAAGACACTGTAGCACCAACATCAGAAAAGATCCATAATTACACTTTCTCATTCTCCAGGATGGTTCCATCATTACGGGATTTTACAACTCTATGGTTTAAACCAAGAAATAGTTTCTTTCGCGGGATTTTACAAAACCAAGAATAAACCGTAAGATAGATCCGGAAATGCACTTCACTATTACCCGGATGTTTTCATTGTCACGGGATTTTACAAGTCTATTATTTAAACCGAGAAATAGGTTCTTTCGCGGGATTTTACAAAATCAAGACAAAACCGTAAACAATATTAGCTTGAATGTGTTATGACAACTTTGGTTTCGGTGAATATCTGTTTTAGAGGAACATGCAGCAGTTTATTAACGGTTCATTATCCAACATCAACAACATCATCAACCATCCAGTAAACACTTCGGTAAACACATCATTCACGCATTCTGTCGGCTAATGTTGTGACCACCTGGTGAAGTAAACCCGATATACCAAACTTGAACATGAAGTAAAATTCCCCAGATTTGTTACTTAAACTTGTACTAATCCTTGTGAAGAAGAAACGGTGTACCCAATGTACAAAACCTCTTGACATTCTCAACTGAGTGAGACACCAAAGTGATAGCTACGTTGTGGGTTAAGTGAGAAAGAATCACAAACGCAACTAAATAGCCAAGTCTTTATCACCCTCTATAAACACCCAAACAAGTCATCTTCACGGAAGGGTAGAAAGAAAGAAGATGAAATAAGTAAACATGCCCGGACAACCTTACTTCAAATCCAAATCAAATATATTGTTCAAACAACCCCGTAGTCAGTCTTGTTCAAATATCAACTCAAGCCGTGACATACTTATCTCCGTGAAACAGTATATACCAAGGTATCAATCCGTACACCCCATCAAATCACATCATCACATCAAATTTCTTCAACAAATCTCATAATACAAATCTCGTTTACAAAATATTGTTAATGCTCTTCTCCAAGCTTATCATGACAAAGTCAGGTCCAATCAGTTACTTGCCCGTACATAATACTTGGCCCATTAATGTGAGAGTTTTACCCAATCCCATTAATATACTCCAATATACGGTCTACTCCAACTCAAGATCACATAATATTATGAGAAGTATCAACATTCATGTTCGGCTCATAAACTCTCTTATAACTCGACCCATAGAAATAACACATAACACCTGACCCACATTCACGTTAATAACGTAGTCAAAAATTCCCTCATACAGACACAAGCAATAATATACCAAATTAACCTTCACAAAAATATATTATACGGCACAATGTCATGCCCATATTACAACTAATACATAGGTCACCTCAATTCAACCCATGATTATCCAATAAACATTCGGCCCAATTGAAAAGCCCAAGTCCATCAGATCCTTCACCATGACCGGTTAATCACAAAATGAGAAGCCAAAGAAACCCATAAGACCACGATCCATTAAGCATTATGTGCTACAGGTATAACATACTCACCCTAATCCTATGGGTATAAAACACAATGTAATCACACACTCAACCCTAATAATACTCACAAACATTCCGCCCCCATTCTCAAGCAAAAACGCTCCAAAATTTCCCAGATATCATCATCCAAATCGAATCATCCCACCTTAATATTAACATCAACTCTCACTCTTCATAGTTCCATGCTCGCCACAAGGATGGCTTGAGCCTTGTATTGATTGGTTTCGAGAGCCAAAAAAAAACATCAAGGTAGGTTTATTCGAATGATGTTCCTGTTTTTTTTTGTTTAGATCCTGATTTGTTTTTGAAATTAACGAATGAAAGATGAGACGAAATCATTTGATTTAGTACTCACTTTAAGATTCGAACAATAAGTAGAGGTGCAAGCTTCACACTTTGATCAATGAGGATAAATATTTCGTGTTGACCTTCAAAAGGTTATGAATGACATCAATATAGTCACGAAATAAAATTTGAGATCCCTTAACATTTTGTATTGATTTAAGACTCTTGATAGATCTATGAGGTATACTTTCTTTTGTGTATAGATCTTGAAGATCTATGTGTTTTGAGAACCACACACAAAAAGAAACAAAAACTGAGATCAAAAGCTTTTTCTATATATAGATCTGTGATGTTAGTTTCAAGATATAGACGTCTTGTCTCTGACTATACTTGAAGCATTTTTGAGATTCCGTTTTATTCATTGGTTAGGAGAGTCTTGATTAGTCTCGTAACAATTCATGGATCAATGAAAGGTAGTTTATAATCAACGACCTTGAGTGGTGTTGATGGTTCCTTGAGAGCCGTGGCATAAACCAAACTGAGATCTTTAATATCTTTATATGTTGATGTTGGTGTAAGAAGAAATATAATTGATGAGGTGTATGAATTAGACTGAGGTTGTGTTTGTGTCTGGTAAAGGGTATTGTTTTGTGGTCGAGGTCAATCATCTTCTTCATCTCCTTATTCATATCAGTCAAGTTGCTAGTATTCTGATTCAAGTTGCTACTTATGTTACCAACTCGCTTAAATACCAAATAAGCCATATGCGAGTTAACAACACGCATAAGTACCAACACGCTCAAAAGCGGGTTGAGTGCAACTCGCATCAGCAGCAACTCGCTCAAAAGCGAGTGCAATTAAACCATATGCGAGTTAAGTAACTCGCATTGAAACAGAACCAAAAACCCAACTCGCTTCTGGTTAACTGAATCTGGACATGAACACAACTCGCTTCTTCACTGCTAGTACTCAACTCGCATTCAAAAATGCGAGTCCACAACACGCATCAAATAGTATCCCAACTTGCATAGATGAATAGCCCAGAAACAACTTAGAGAAAAACCATCATATGACCACTGATTAACCCCAAGAGTGTGACCAGAAAACGTTTTAACAAGATGCAGTTACAACTGATGAAAGACTGATAAGACATATTTCACCTCAAGGATTTAACCATATTGACCACACCATCAGTTTTAGAAACATTTATCAATACGTATTCAAACTTTAAGACTGATATGAACTTTGTAAAAACTGATTGACCAAATGACATCAAAAAACCAACAGTTAGCATATCTTAAAACCATATTCGACTAACATAACCATCATGAAAACTTGTTAATACAACTGTACAAATCAAACCACACAAACCGCATCAAGAGACCATTCGAATTAACCCAAACAACAAAACCTAGGCTCTGATGCCAATTGTAGGATCGCGAATATTATGTTGTTTGATGATTCAGGTGGTCTAGGACAATGATTAAATAATAAAGCCATTTTAGATAGATGAAGAGAGTTGAGAGGAGGTTCCTTGAAAGAGAGTTGCTTAACAAATGGAAGGTTAGATTCAAAGAAGCCACACCCCTTCCATGGATGGAAGGGGTATTTATAGTTACAGAATACACGACCTCCTATCGGCCTGTGGATCAGGTATACAGTGGGTAAAGACCCGTCCTTCCTCCACGGTGTTGCACTATGCTAAACTAGACTAATAACTAACTAATAAAACAGTAAATAACGTAACTAACGTTATGTCTACGAGCTAAATTATGCTAGATAATATTTGGGGTGATCGACACTTTACTTATGGAATTTCCAATTCCTAACACTAATGCAGAATAAAATAAAAGCAAGTAAATGGGAAAAGAGAGATCAATATAGGAATAGTGGTGCTAACCTAGTCAATCCTCCTAGCTAGTTATGTCTACGTCTACCTACTTCCAATTACTTCAGGTGGGGTCAAATTCGAGAGGACAGCATTTGGTCAATTCGCCCTAACCTATCAGCAAAGATGCCACCACAAGAGAAATCAGGCGCACCGTCATAAGTCCTGTTGTTCCTGGTCCCCTAAGCCAAGTCATTAAGTACCGCTACATGCTAGATTCAAAATAGTGAGTGCCCGGCCGTTAGGAACTTAGACACTACACCCCCAATTCTTAAGTTCATCCAAACGATAGGTGATCAGTTGGTCAAATCGCACAAGTAGAAAGGGTCGTCAGTTGGTCATATCTTACCCTTCCCGTCTCAGTCCGCTCACCTAGGGTCAGTTGGTCATATCTCTTAGGCAATTGGCCTCTACCGCCATTCAAAACTACCGAACCAAGGGTGACTACCAAAGAACTATGCATGCATACACTTAGAAATAATTGTACGGAAGTAAAGGTAAACGCAAACAAAACAATTAAGGAATCATAACTAGGCTAGCACCAAAGGGTGCTTAGCCGCTCATATTAATCATGCAAATCAATTCAATATTCAATGGTACGAAATACATGAATTGAAAGTAAAAGAAATATAAAACGCTAAAGCTTATCGTAATGGAGTGACTTCTCCCTTGGAAACAGCTCCGTATGCTCCCTTAAACCTGCCTTGAGCTTTTTCCCACGTTCTCAGAGAGTTGTATGTGGAATGGGATGATTAGAAATGCTGGAATTCGTGGGGTATTTATAGGCCAGGTCTGGGTTACGGCGTAACCAATATAGGAGTTACGCCGTAACCTTTTGTTCCGTCGTAAATGCACTAGATCTGCTAGTTACCGCGTAACCTAATAAGTGGTTACGCCGTAGTCTTCAATAAACACGGTTACGTCCTAAGTGATGCAGTAGTTACGGCGTAAGTATCAGCGGCGTGTATCCTCATTTGACCTAATGTAGTTACGTCGTAACCTTTGGGAAGAGTTACGCCGTAACCTCTTGATAAGTTGGTATTCTGAGTCACGCAATAGTTACGGCGTAAATGTGAGAGAGGAGTTACGCCGTAACTTCTTCAAAATAGGCATACTATGATAAATCTTTAGTAATGTTTCCATTTCCGCGTCTCTTTAGCTCCAATGCTCGTAATTTACCTGAAAGTGGAAAACAATGGAAAACAAGCGTAAATCCATATAAATGATATAAATAACGAGCATTATCGGGGGAAATTGACACTAAATATTCAGGACTATTTGATGTTATCAAATATCTCCCCACTTGAACTCTACTTGCCCTCAAGTAGACCTTATTAGATAGATTCCTAAAAAGATATCTCCCAAAACCTGGAAAATATGAGTTTACAAATCCCTTATGCTACAATAAAACAAAGCCGAACACCTCACGAAAGGGGAACAAACACTCAAATCTCTCAACTATTCTAAGTGTCAATTTCGGGGTGATCACTCAATCGCACAGTCATAGCATGTATTCTATCATAAACTTGGCGGTTACACAAATCTCCACCATTAGAGTTAAGGGCTAAACAATTCTCGAAGGCAATGTGGGTAGACACGACAAAGGTTAAGGGGTGACTCGTCATTACTAACATGTCACGGCGAAGTGGACAAAATCAATGATACATGACCAAATCTATGGCCAAGACACCAAAGATTGCTCGCTGCATCACCTAGACATGCTTCATGACTAAAGGGTAGGAAAAGACATGGGATATATAATTAGTGTAAAATGAAAAACAAACAGGTAGTCTAAATCTATAACCAAGTCATCACCACTTACAGTTCGCCCAAAGTTCAAGTTTAGAAGTCTAGAAACCGGATCATGAAATGCAAGGTAGATGTGTCATTAGAGGACGTCGTGATGGGCACACCACCTTTTCTTCTTCTGTTGGCAAAACTTCCAACTCCAATCTTCAAATGTGACCGAGGTGGCCTCCTCGATACTAATCAATAAAGCTCATACTATAGTGCTTATAACATCGCACTTTACAATATCATAACTCAATATTTTTTTATTTTTTTTATTTTTTTTTATTTTTTTTGAATCATAACATAATAACATAACATCCCCCCACTTGAGATGAACAATGGGAATTCAGGGGGTCTTCAATGATCTTCATAAATGTTGTCGATGAAAGCGTGAATTCCAAACCTTTCCACTCGAACCTTGAACTTAGGCAAATGATGACTTCTCAATCACAAATAAAAACTACAGGGTAGGCTAAGGTGTATAGGTGTAACGAAACAATATATTGGGTTGACAAAATGAAAGGAATGGCTCAGAAGGGTGTATCTAGGGGTATCTTGCACTAAAGGTGAGTGCAACAAAAGGGTTTCACATGGGGGTCGAAAAGTCGAGGTGACTAATCGATAGACTCACAATGGTAGGCTGTTTGGGTGATAATCCTATAATATTGCCTTCTATAACTGAAAAATCCAAATACATTGAGCTAACTCAACATACCTCGTCTATGGTCTCTGTAAAACCTGAAAATCTAAAATCTGATTAAAGACTAAAATACCCTTGGAATCGAAATTTATAAAATACGTAAAATACATTTATATCATTTAACGAAATTTAAATACTTAACTTGCGAATAAATAAAACTTAACGAATATATTACGTAATCGATTTTGGTACGACGAAGGTTGGACGTTTCGTAAATAACTTGGGTCATGTTTGTTTGTTTCGATGGACCATAGGCCGAAGCCAATGGTGTGCGTTTGGGTTGTGTTCGGTTGGGCCAAGCCGAAACCCAAGACCCTTCCTAAGCCCTAACCGAAATTACTACCACCTATATATACAACACATAAACACAAAAGTGAAACCCTAGTTTTGTTTTGCCTCTCTTTTCTTTTCTTTGCTCCATTCGGCCGAATACCAACAACCCTTGGTGTCGAGATTTTTGCTACAACCAAGTCAAGGTATAACCTATTCTCGTCTTCGTTTGATGCACCTTACGTTAATGTATTGTAATTTGTTTTGTTTGGTCGACTTGTGTTTCTTTTTGTTTTGTGTCGAGCCGAATAGAACCATAACAAGGCAAACCCTAATGATTAAACCTTAAAAGTATTAAAGAGTATGTTACGTAATATGTATTATTGAATCGAGTCATGATTATGTCGAGTTGCATAAGGACCGAACCATATGTATTAAACCGAACCATGTGTATAATTCGACTAAGGTGTAAAACATGATAACTTGAATGAGTTAAGTACGTAGATGAGTTAAGACTTGCGTAATAACCTATTAATTGAAACCCTAGATTGAACCGAACCACATATGGAGTTTTTGAACATGTATTAAATGAGTAAAGGTTATGTAAACATAAAACCTAGTTTGATATGTGAACCAAATAAGGTATGCCAAACCCTAATGGTTTGTGAATCGTGTCTCATATGTGTGCGTAATTATAAGTCAAGTGAACTTGTAAATGTGTAAACGTGTAATTAATCCGAGTAATAAGTAACTTGTATGTCACATAAAATCATAAACGTGTATGGTGAAACATAAAAGGAAAGATTGTTTTATGACGTGTTAGGTTAAGTAACGAGTCATTAAAAGATGTAACATATAAGTAAATGCATATTAATGAGATATTAAAGAATGAGAAACCATAGAACATAAATGAGAGTCGATTAGGGTTTGAAGCTAAGTATATTAATTCGTTATTTTATGTGTGAGTTATGACGTTTAAACTATTTTCACATTTAACCCTAAACTTTAATTAATGACATAATGAACCCTAATCTACGATATTAATTATAAAACACTTAAGTCTCATTTGATTATAAAACCCTAAAGTATTAAGATCATTAAATATACTAAGTATGAAAGCCAAATATTAAAAGATCATTTCGATGATTATGGAATCATAAATAACATGTACGACCGTTAATGTGTATAGGTTCTGTGAAGAAGGAGTAATCCTTTGCTTTCCCTGTTTCTTCTTTTCGATCATTTGCTTTGGAATAAGGTACAGATATTCTGACCTTTTCAGTAAAGGTTTCTTATAACGTTTTCTTTTCGTTAGCTTTTACATTAGGATTTCCTAAGCCTTTGCTATGAACCCTAATGTGTCTATTTGAGTTGTTGCTTATCTGAACTTTGATTTTTGAATCATAAAACATTGATTTTGAACTATATGATATGAAGACTTTGGTTTTGAAAACATGATTAAACATTTGAGAAAATATGATCTATGTCAGTTATGACATTCTATTTGACCTAAGTTAGTTTGACACCCGAGCCAATTATTAACTAGTCATGGGGGTTCCATGTCCGTGTCAGTAATGCACTTCTGACATGACTCTAGGGCAGTAGAGTGAAGTTCTGCCACGTCCCTTATCTGTTATTTGTTATGAGCTCAAGTTATATTATATTATCAATGTATGTTTGTGGGCGTATGGGTGCATCCTAGATCTGTTATATGTTATATATTATATGTTATATGCTATATGTTATCTGATGATTGATGCTGCGTGCATGCACGTCCTTCATAACTCTGGTAGGTCTCCCCTACAAATGTTGCCTTATGTGAATATGATTATGTTTATGATATGGCATATGTATTTGGGCTCGAGGTAGTTAGCTATAAAACTTATTCTATTATCCTGATTTATCTTTTGAAATGATTATGATTTTGCTATCTTTCTTTCACTTTATTTCGTATTCGTTCTCGTTTCGTATTCGTTTTGCTTGTATATCTGTTCACTGGGCTTTTGAAGCTCAGCCGCATTTCTTTTCTTCCGCGGCAGGTATCTAAGCATTGGAGCTGGGTATTGCTTTGGGATGAGTGCTGTGTGGACTTACCTTAGAGATTTTGGCTTTGATCTTATGATGCCATTTAGAATTTATATTTTAGACATTCATTTGGAGTTTATTTTCCGCTGGGACCTATGTATTGAAGTCATTTTGACTTGGATTATTTCAATATTATGTTGAGATTTCTTTTGGATATTTATGTTTGCTTTGATATGACACCATTACTTGTGATTCCTTTACCCTTGTCGGGTCGGGGCGTTACAATTTATGGCATCAGAGCCCAGGTTTACGACTTGTAGTCAGGACCTGTGACATATGGAGCCTAGGTTTTGAGACCTTAGAGCTTAGGATTTGACCTGTGAGGATTTGGGTAGACTTTAGGATTCCTTCTGCGTACTTCCATTTCGTATCTCACCATTGTTCATTTTGCTAATCGTTTGAATATCGTTCAGATGGTTCAAACTCGTCGCACCGGTAGCGTGGATGGAGACGATGATGCTACTAACATGGATACTGCGATTGCTAATGCTCTCAACTCTCTTTTCCCTGGTCTTACTACACCTGAGATGATGGAACAGGTGATTAGCAACATTCGTAATCGGAATGGTGCTTCGGGTAGTGGTGGAGGAAATCAACCCGTCGGTATTCACACTTGGCTCGAGCGTTTCGGTAAGCTCAAGCCTCTTTCGTTTAGCACTGCTGCTACTCCCACTGAGGCTGAGGACTGGATCACTCACATTGAGAAGCTGTTTGAAGTACTGGGTTGTGGAGACGAGTTTAAGACTCGTTTGGCTGCATTCAAATTGGAAGGTGATGCTTTAAATTGGTGGAAGGCACTCAAACAAGCAAGAGGAGGAGATGCTTTTGCTGTTACTTGTACCTGGACTGAGTTTCGGACTATCTTCTATAACCGTTACTTCCCTGATGCTGAGCAGCAAAGGTATGAGAGGGATTATCAGGCAATCTACCAGTTTGATTATGAGAATTCCAATGAGTACATGAGTAGGTTTATGAGGCTGGTGAGTTTTGTGGGAGCTATTGCTGGAGATGGTAGGCGTCAAGCTAAGCACTTCAAGTGGGGACTGAAGAAGTGGGTGTTGGACCGACTGCTTAATATTGAGTATGAGAATGTGTCGGCCTGCAATGACGCAGCTTGTAACATTGAGATCTTTCATGAGGTTTCGGGTTCCAACAAGCGTAATCGCGATGGTGATCGGATTCAAGGTAGGACTCAAGGCAATGACTATAAGGGAAACTCTGGTAGGAGTTATGATTCGAGGAGTCAAGTGGATAGGAGTTATGATCAGCGGGGTCAGTCAGGAAGGAATGTTGACACTGGGCGCCCTGAGACGAGGGGTCAAGATAATAGAAATGCTGGTAAGAATGGAAGTGATCGTCAGAACCAAGGTAACAATAACCAGCGTTACAACAAGGATCAACCAGCTCGAGGATCAAATCAGGGTCGTGCTCCAGGATCTTCTAGTCAACAGAGGACAACTGAGGTTTTGCCTCCCCCACCTATTTGTACTACTTGTGGAAAGGCTCATCCAGGGCAGTGTTTCAAGGCCACTGGTGGTTGTTTTGCTTGTGGCTCCACTGCTCACAAGATTAAAGATTGTCCTAAGAAGAACCCGGTGATTCCTGGAAACTACATCAAGCCGCCGACTACTAATGGACGTGTCTATGCTACTACTCGTAACCAGGCGGAGCGCACTTCAGGTACCATTACGGGCACTCTTTTCATTGATGATTATGCTGTCTTCGTTTTATTTGATACCGGTGCCACACACTCCATTATATCTATCGCATTTGCTAAGAAACTTAATATGAAGCCCAAACTGTTAACAAATCACTTATCGATTTCTACGCCTATGAAGAACCACGTGATCATTGATCATAAATACGTTAAGTGTCCTCTTCGTTTTGATGATCGTATTCGCTTTGCAAATCTGTATCCTCTCGATATGGTCGACTTTGATATCATTCTAGGCATGGATTGGTTGGCTTATCATAGAGCTTCAATTGATTGCCATGCTAGAACGGTGATCTTTGGAGACGTAAAACATCCCGAATTCGTTTACCATGGTTCTCAACCTCTTAAATCTGTTAAACTCATTTCCGCTATGAAGGCACGGACCATGATTGCTCATGGATGCCAAGGTTTTCTAGCATCTGTTAAGGACACATCTTTGGAGAGTCCTAACATTGAAAATCTTTCGGTTGTTTGCGAATTTACCGATGTTTTTCCCGATGAACTCCCTGGTCTTCCCCCAGTTAGAGAAGTTGAGTTTAGCATTGAGTTAATTCCTGGTGCTGAACCGATTTCGAAGGCTCCGTATCGCATGGCACCTGTAGAACTGAAGGAGTTGAAAGAACAGCTGCAAGAGATGATAGAAAATGGATTTATTCGCCCCAGTGTTTCTCCATGGGGTGCACCTGTTTTGTTTGTGAAGAAGAAGGATGGAAGCATGCGTCTATGTATCGACTACCGTGAACTTAATCGTATTACCATTCATAACCGTTATCCTTTGCCGCGTATTGATGATTTGTTTGATCAACTGCAAGGAGCTAAGTTCTTTTCGAAGATTGACCTGAGGTCTGGTTATCATCAGTTACGTGTGAAGGAGCAAGATGTTCCTAAGACCGCGTTTCGTACCAGATATGGTCATTACGAATTCCTCGTTATGCCTTTTGGTTAGACCAATGCGCCTGCTGTGTTTATGGACCTGATGAATCGTGTTTTCCATGAGTTTCTTGACAAGTTCGTTATTGTTTTCATCGACGACATTTTAGTTTACTCCAAGTCTGAAGAAGAGCATGAAGAACATCTTCGGATAGTTTTAGAGATTTTGAGGAAGAAGAAGTTGTACGCCAAATTTTCGAAGTGCGAATTTTGGTTAAGACAAGTCGCTTTCCTTGGTCATATTGTATCAGCTGATGGTATCACCATGGATCCGTCTAAAGTTGAGGCTATCACTAAATGGCCAAGACCTACGACAGTGACTGAGGTCAGGAGTTTTCTTGGACTTGCTGGTTACTACAGACGTTTTGTTGAAGGTTTCTCTCGCTTAGCTCTACCCCTAACCCAACTGATGAGGAAAGGTGAAAAGTTTGTATGGACGGATGAACGAGAGAAGAGTTTTGAAGAGTTGAAACGGAGATTGGTGTCAGCTCCTATTTTGACTCTTCCAACTGGTTCTGGAGGATTTCAAATTTACAGTGATGCATCTAAGAAAGGATTAGGTTGTGTTTTGATGCAACATGGAAAGGTAATAGCTTATGCTTCGAGGCAGCTAAAACCTTATGAGGAGAATTACCCAACTCATGACCTTGAATTAGCTGCAGTGGTGTTCGCGTTGAAAATCTGGAGACATTACTTGTATGGAGAGGCGTGTGATATATTCACTGATCATAAGAGTCTCAAGTATATTTTCACTCAGAAGGAACTTAACATGAGACAAAGAAGATGGTTAGAACTTCTTAAGGATTATGACACCAACATTCAGTACCATCCAGGTAAGGCTAACGTAGTTGCTGACGCACTTAGCCGGAAATCAGGCATTCTTGCGAGTATCAAGATTGAGCCTAGGATTTTGCGTGACTTAGAGAGTTTGGATGTTGAGTTGTGTGTACGAGATTTTGATGGATACTGGGCTAGTATGAAGGTGGAGTCGAACCTTATACTGCAAATTAAAGAAGCTCAGAAAGATGACGGCGAGCTGTGGGCCGTGGTGCAAAATGTTGAAGAAGGTAAGCAGGCGGAGTTTAAGGTTGATAATGACGGTATTGTATGGTATGGAGATAGGCTTTGTGTTCCCAATGATCAGGTACTTCGTGAGAAAGTTATGACTGAAGCTCATAGTTCTCCTTTCACTATCCATCCTGGTTCTACCAAGATGTATAAGGATTTGAAGCAGTACTTTTGGTGGAATGGCATGAAGCAAGATGTGGCGACGTTTGTGTCGAAGTGTATGATTTGTCAGCAGGTTAAGATCGAACATCAAAGGGCTAGTGGATTGTTACAGCCATTGGATATTCCAACATGGAAGTGGGATAAGATATCTATGGATTTTGTGACTGGACTACCTCTTACTCGAAAGAAGCATGATGCGATTTGGGTAGTTGTTGATCGACTAACCAAATCTGCTCATTTCTTGCCAATCAGAAAGGATTTTGGTATTGGTAAATTGGCGGAGATTTTTCAGCAAGAGATCGTTAGACTTCATGGTACTCCGGCATCTATTGTGTCCGACAGAGATCCGCGTTTTACTTCTCATTTCTGGAAGGGTTTGCAAAAAGCTTGGGGTACTCGACTTAATTCTAGTACGGCATTTCATCCTCAAACAGATGGTCAGTCAGAGAGGACTATACAGACCTTAGAGGATATGCTCAGGGCTTGTGCTTTAGAATGGACTGGCAGTTGGGATGAATATTTATGTTTAGTAGAGTTTGCATACAACAACAGTTGGCATGCTAGCATTAAGGCGGCACCGTTTGAACTTCTTTATGGAAGGAAATGTAGAGCACCTATTTGCTGGGATGAAGTAGGTGAACGCTTGATTGAAGGTCCGGAAATGATCGAGATCACTAATGAGAAAGTAGCTGTTGCTAGAGAAAAGTTGAAGGAAGCTAGGTCTCGTCAGAAAAGTTATGCCGACAAGCATCGTCGTGATTTAGAATTTCGGGTTGGAGATCGTGTATTTTTGAAAGTTTCTCCGTTTAGAGGTGTGAAACGTTTTGGAATCAAGGGCAAGCTCAGTCCTCGATTTATCGGACCGTTTGAAATTCTAGAACGTATAGGAGAAGATTCGTATCGATTAGCACTTCCGCCTCAGTTATCGCATGTTCATGACGTTTTCCATGTATCACTCCTAAGGGGATACAACTATCATCCGTTACACGTTGCTTCTTATCCGTTTGATCAAATTCAATCCGATATGTCTTTATCTGAAGAACCAAAAGCTATTTTAGAAAGGCAAGAAAGAGTCATGAGAAATAAAGTCATTCCGTTCGTTAAGATTCTTTGGAAAAATCATCCGGAACGTGAGGCTACTTGGGAAACCGAGGAGTCGATGCGAGCTAGTTATCCTCATTTCTTTGAATAGTTTGGTATGTTCTCATTTCGTTTTCGTTTTCATTTTCGTTTCGTTTCATTTCAATTTTCGAGGACGAAAATTTTTCTTTAGAGGGGAAGAATTGTAAAACCTGAAAATCTAAAATCTGATTAAAGACTAAAATACCCTTGGAATCGAAATTTATAAAATACGTAAAATACATTTATATCATTTAACGAAATTTAAATACTTAACTTGCGAATAAATAAAACTTAACGAATATATTACGTAATCGATTTTGGTACGACGAAGGTTGGACGTTTCGTAAATAACTTGGGTCATGTTTGTTTGTTTCGATGGACCATAGGCCGAAGCCCAATGGTGTGCGTTGGGTTGTGTGTTCGGTTGGGCCAAGCCGAAACCTAAGACCCTTCCTAAGCCCTAACCGAAATTACTACCACCTATATATACAACACATAAACACAAAAGTGAAACCCTAGTTTTGTTTTGCCTCTCTTTTCTTTTCTTTGCTCCATTCGGCCGAATACCAACAACCCTTGGTGTCGAGATTTTTGCTACAACCAAGTCAAGGTATAACCTATTCTCGTCTTCGTTTGATGCACCTTAAGTTATTGTATTGTAATTTGTTTCGTTTGGTCGACTTGTGTTTCTTTTTGTTTTGTGTCGAGCCGAATAGAACCATAACAAGGCAAACCCTAATGATTAAACCTTAAAAGTATTAAAGAGTATGTTACGTAATATGTATTATTGAATCGAGTCATGGTTATGTCGAGTTGCATAAGGACCGAACCATATGTATTAAACCGAACCATGTGTATAATTCGACTAAGGTGTAAAACATGATAACTTGAATGAGTTAAGTACGTAGATGAGTTAAGACTTGCGTAATAACCTATTAATTGAAACCCTAGATTGAACCGAACCACATATGGAGTTTTTGAACATGTATTAAATGAGTAAAGGTTATGTAAACATAAAACCTAGTTTGATATGTGAACCGAATAAGGTATGCCAAACCCTAATGGTTTGTGAATCGTGTCTCATATGTGTGCGTAATTATAAGTCAAGTGAACTTGTAAATGTGTAAACGTGTAATTAATCCGAGTAATAAGTAACTTGTATGTCACATAAAATCATAAACGTGTATGGTGAAACATAAAAGGAAAGATTGTTTTATGACGTGTTAGGTTAAGTAACGAGTCATTAAAAGATGTAACATATAAGTAAATGCATATTAATGAGATATTAAAGAATGAGAAAACCCTAGAACATAAATGAGAGTCGATTAGGGTTTGAAGCTAAGTATATTAATTCGTTATTTTATGTGTGAGTTATGACGTTAAACTATTCTCACATTTAACCCTAAACTTTAATTAATGACATAATGAACCCTAATCTACGATATTAATTATAAAACACTTAAGTCTCATTTAATTATAAAACCCTAAAGTATTAAGATCATTAAATATACTAAGTATGAAAGCCAAATATTAAAAGATCATTTCGATGATTATGGAATCATAAATAACATGTACGACCGTTAATGTGTATAGGTTCTGTGAAGAAGGAGTAATCCTTTGCTTTCCTTGTTTCTTCTTTTCGATCATTTGCTTTGGAATAAGGTACAGATATTCTGACCTTTTCAGTAAAGGTTTCTTATAACGTTTTCTTTTCGTTAGCTTTTACATTAGGATTTCCTAAGCCTTTGCTATGAACCCTAATGTGTCTATTTGAGTTGTTGCTTATCTGAACTTTGATTTTTGAATCATAAAACATTGATTTTGAACTATATGATATGAAGACTTTGGTTTTGAAAACATGATTAAACATTTGAGAAAATATGATCTATGTCAGTTATGACATTCTATTTGACCTAAGATAGTTTGACACCCGAGCCAATTATTAACTAGTCATGGGGGTTCCATGTCCGTGTCAGTAATGCACTTCTGACATGACTCTAGGGCAGTAGAGTGAAGTTCTGCCACGTCCCTTATCTGTTATTTGTTATGAGCTCAAGTTATATTATATTATCAATGTATGTTTGTGGGGCGTATGGGTGCATCCTAGATCTGTTATATGTTATATATTATACGTTATATGCTATATGTTATCTGATGATTGATGCTGCGTGCATGCACGTCCTTCATAACTCTGGTAGGTCTCCCCTACAAATGTTGCCTTATGTGAATATGATTATGTTTATGATATGGCATATGTATTTGGGCTCGAGGTAGTTAGCTATAAAACTTATTCTATTATCCTGATTTATCTTTTGAAATGATTATGATTTTGCTATCTTTCTTTCACTTTATTTCGTATTCGTTTTGCTTGTATATCTGTTCACTGGGCTTTTGAAGCTCAGCCGCATTTCTTTTCTTCCGCGGCAGGTATCTAAGCATTGGAGCTGGGTATTGCTTTGGGATGAGTGCTGTGTGGACTTACCTTAGAGATTTTGGCTTTGATCTTATGATGCCATTTAGAATTTATATTTTAGACATTCATTTGGAGTTTATTTTCCGCTGGGACCTATGTATTGAAGTCATTTTGACTTGGATTATTTCAATATTATGTTGAGATTTCTTTTGGATATTTATGTTTGCTTTGATATGACACCATTACTTGTGATTCCTTTACCCTTGTCGGGTTGGGGCGTTACAGTCTCGAAATGACGCAAAGGCCAAGTTCTAAAGTTTACAAGCTACCGGCACACTCATAATTTGGTGGATTTGGGGTATAATATTGGAAACTGTGACAACCCGTACTTTCAGGCCATTTCTCGAAACGATTTATGCCTCACTATTTCAACATTTATAGTAAACTTGGTTTACTTGTTTCAAATTCGCGTAACCTTAAAGGTTTAGCGGCGAATTCATGATCATAACATCACGTACATTTCATATGGACTAAGTTTAGTCTACATTTCATTGACATCATTTGCATCTCATTAATTCATTCACGACATTTCATTTCACATTTAACGCGTAATTTTTATATTTAATAATCTTTATCGCGTGAGTTATTATTTTGAATATTTAACCCGTTACTTTCAAAAATGATCCCGATGTATTTTTAAACTTACATTTAGTTCATAAAAACTATATTTTGAGTTTACCTAGTGTTCTAAATTTATTTTGTATATAAATCGTTAAATTTATATTATTACGACGTTTTTCTTAAAAAAAAAAAACTATACGATAATTATTTTATCACTCAAATTTCACAAGGAATGTATTTTTACAATTTTTATTATCTCATTTCATTTTATTTTGATCTATTAAAAATCTCTTTTACCTAATGTACACATTACCTTACAAGTTACAATTATCTACACATAACTTACACCTTTCTTAAAAATTGTTACAAGTACATAAGTTTATAAAAAAAAAAAAAGTATTTTTGAGATGCATCCCCCCCCCAAAACCGGCCATGTGGGGAGGGTGAGGCATTAAATGGTTGGTAACATTTTCTTATAAATGAGATCTACACTCAATCTCACATTTACACTTCATTCAACCACAATAATACAAGTGCAAGTCAAGATATTTTTCTCTCTTGCTTCTTTCACTTCAAAACCGGCCTTCCATAGGTGATAGAAGAGATCATCAAGTTTTTCTATTTTCAAGTGTTTAACAATCTAGTTACACTCTTAATCAAGGTTTTGAAATAAAAACCTAGGGTGTTTAGGTTTAATCCTTGTCCTTATCACCTCATCAAGTAACTAGTAAGCATATTACTTTCATTTTACATCTTTCATTTTCATTTCATACTCATCTCTTCATTTTTGGAGCACATGCAAGACATATGTGATTTATACCATTTTTACATGATTTTAGAGTTATATATATATTATGGTCATCCTATAATTATCCCCTTGGTATTCTTTGGTCTTGATGATGTCTAGGAACCCATGACACCCTAAGAAGGTGTATGGTAGGATTAGATTAGTTTTGGAGTTGATTTGAAGGGATTGGAATAGGTTTAGTACGAGAAAAACTATTTTCGATACGTATAAAAAGTGTTCTGTCCTTGTTTTGAGTTTCTGGAAAATCCGACAGTAGGCACGAATTTTTGGCCTTGATATTTAGAAAATATACTTTAAAATGAATCCGTGGCCGCTTGAACGGATGAAAACGGACTTATAACGAAGAAGTTATGGATTTTACAAGTTTGACGACGAAATATATTATTTTCAGAATTTTCAGCAAACTGTTTTTACATTGTTTGGGTCAAAAACGAGTCCTAAGCTTTACAAATTATTTCGACTTATCAAAAATATATTAGTTTACTTCGATACGAAGCTAAGGACATATTATACGTAGAAAACGGATTTGAAACGACAAAGATATGCACTTTTTCATAAACTTGCCGTAACTAATTTTCTGCACACAATTAGCCAAAACCACCATCTTTAACCCTTATTATCTTTATGTTCGAGACCTTTTAGACGAAAACTCCTGAACTGAAACTTTTAGATATCGATACAAACTTTCCAAAACCGTCGAGTTCGTTCTCTAACGATCGACGTACACCGTTTTACAACTAGTTTTCCAAAGCTATTTTTGTTAATTTCATGATTTTTCCGACGACATTGTTTTGCGACGAAAAGTGGTAATTTCTCTAAAAATCATTATAAAACCATTGTAGGATGACATTTTGACGTAAATACTTGTAAAGTGATTTTTGATTGGTCAAGACGTCAAACGAGTATTTTTCGACGATAAGTAATATTTTCAAAACTCACAAATGGTATAAATAACATACGAAATGCATGCATAACATTACATTGCAACTCATTACATGTCATATCATTCATCATAGGTCAAGATTTGCGTATCACACTACATCTCGGTGTACTCACTTTTGTCTTCGCATCATTCCACCAAGTGAGTTCCATAGCCCCTACTTTTACTTGTTTTCATAACTGTTTTGGGGGAGATACATGCTCAAACTGTTTTCATTTACTTCACAAGTACTTTAACTTTTATGGATTACCGTGAGTTTCGTAGCCCCTGCTTTTACTTGTTTTCATAACTGTTTTGGGGGAGATACATGCTCAATTATTTTTCACAAGTACTTTAGATTTTTAAGGCTAAAATCTATCATGATTACCATTGTTTCTAAATCAAATGTTGTACTATATCAATTGTTCCTGTTTGCGTGCTATAGTGCTTCGTCGTATAACGTTCTATATCAGTTGACTACTGATACATCGTCGAATAAAGTACTATGTCAGTTGACTACTGATACATTGAGTTAAGTGCTATTGATTATGTGCTATTGTTCTACGACGAGTTAAGTGCTATTGATTATGTGCTATTGTTCTACGTCGAGTTAGGTACTATATTGTGAATTCATTGGACATCATGCACTTGATCATAAACTATATACATTTTGGCAATGGGTTGTGAACACACAGGTTGCAAGTTTTGTATGGGCGGGACTTGGAACTGAGTGGATTTACAATGCCTTTGCTGCATAAACGATTTCGATACATTGAGTCATGCACTATTTTGTGAATTCATTTGACATCGTGTGCTTGAACATAAACTATATACATTTCGGCAATGGGTTGTGAACACACAGGTTGCAAGTTTTGTATGGGCGGAACTTGGAACTGAGTGGATTTACAATGCCTTTGCTACATAATCGATTTTTGAAAGGCTTTACATTTCAACTCAAACTCTATGAACTCACTCAACCTTTGTGTTGACACTTTTAGCATGTTTTATCTCAGGTATCTAAGGCATACACTTCATGGCATGCATTTGGACACATCATGGAGTCGTGGTGACGACGCGTCTCACTTGGGTTTTACATACTTTAAAACATCGTTTGAATTGTAACAACTTATTTCCGCACAAGATGATTTTCAATTGGGACCTATCTTTGTAAACTCTGATTGTTTTATTAAATCAAACGATGTATTTTCCAAACGACACTTTAGGTCGTTCAATATAACTGTGATTGTGATGCTATGACCGTCAATCCCCAGGAATTCCATTCCGCTGCAAAACAGGTAATTTGGGGGTGTGACAGAAACGGATAAGGCTAATCTCACCATGTAATGTTAAGGGTTGTATGTGCTCGGCTAAGGTCTAATCTAGTTAGGTTCAGAAAAACATGTCAAAATTTTAAAAATGGCATAATTTTTCAAAATAAACTAGAAAAATGATGGCGAAATAAAGTTCAAGAGATAATTCTACTCCCGTACCCCCACTTGAATTGTACAAAGTCCCTTTTGTACTAGGCATTAAAATAAAGGTGAAGAGAAAGGTAGAATTAGGGCGAGAACTTCCCTGAAATTTGCTCCAAAAAGAAGAAGGCCCACGAAAAAGAACCGTGCCTTCGTTTAAGCGTCATGAACAAACTTCAATCCCTGAAATCACAATACCGACAAGCATAATTCTAAAAAAAAAATAAAAATGAAAAACAACCTAACTCACTTTCGTAGGAATCACGGTTGCATTTAGCGTATGCAACAAGCCTTTTAAACCACTTGGTGTCCCAAGTGGGCGAGTGAAGTCTCGTGAGGGTTTACAGGGAACACACCCACAAAGTTCATTTAAAAACTAATACAAGGTTACTGTGTTTTAAAATGAAAGAATTAAAGCAGATAAAAGTTACGTCGTAACTCTTATGAGGGAGTTACGCCGTAACTGGCAAAACCTGGTATGAGCTGCAAGTAGTTACGGCGTAACCACTGAGATGGAATTACGCCGTAATTGGTAATGCGTCAAGAGTTCTGCTGCTAAAACATTAGTTACGGCGTAATCACCAAGATAAGTTACGCCGTAACTTTGTTCAGATCAGCAACTGCAGCAGCAAATAGTTCCTCGTTTCCAGCAACAATGGTTAGAAAACACAAAACCCAACAGAAAAGAAATAAAAACAAAAGAAAGGGATAATTCGGGTTGTCTCCCAGAAGAGCACTTTTCTTTTTTAACGAGTCTTTAAGTTATACTCAGAGCCGCGGGGCTACTAGACCGGAGCGAAGAATTCATCTCCTGATAGCTTGCTAACATCCTGCCCATAATAAATCTTTGCGCGGTGTCCATTTACCTTGAAATATACTCCTTCCTTGTTATGAACCTCAATAGTCCCGTAAGGGAATACCTTACTTACTGTGTATGGGCCAATCCAACGAGATCTCATTTTTCCAGGGAATAATTTGAGTCTTGAGTTAAAAATGAGAACTTCCTGTCCCATCTCGAATCTTTTATCCTTGATTCGCTTATCGTGCCATCTTTTGGTCCTATCTTTGTATGCTCTGGCATGATCATATGCTTAGTCTCGTAACTCAGCTAAATGGTTTATTTGGGAAAATCGGTGCTCCTTGATTATATCAGCCTCCAAGTTGGCATTCTTGAGAGCCCAATATGCCTTATGTTCCAATTCTACGGGAAGATGACATGCTTTTCCGTAAACAATCTTAAAAGGGGTGCTTCCAATAGGAGTTTTGAAAGCCGTCCTGAATGCCCATAATGCCTCACCGAGTTTGTCGGACCAATCTTTTCTGTTACTGATGACGGATTTCTATAAAATTCGTTTGAGTGCCCTGTTGGTGTTTTCAGTTTGCCCATTGGTTTGTGGGTGATAAGGTGTAGACATTCGGTGGAGTACCCCATATCTATTCAGAACTTTCTCCATAATAGCATTACAAAAGTGTGTCCCTCGATCGCTAATGATGGTCTTAGGGATCCCAAACATGGAGAATAATTTTTTCAAAAAGTGAATGACACTCCTAGCGTCACAAGTCTGCAGGGCTTCGGCTTCAACCCATTTCGAAACGTAATCGACAGCTACAAGGATATAACTTTTATTCTTTGATGGAGTGAAAGGTCCCATAAAATCGATCCCCCAAACATCAAAAACCTCACATACCATAATATTGTTGAGTGGCATCTGATTCCGAGAAGAGATGTTCCCTGCCCTCTGACAAGCGTCACAATCCCTAACATGCCTTGCGGCGTCTTTGAAAATGCTCGGCCAAAAGAATCCGGCCTCATAAACCTTTCGAGCAGTATTGTCGGCTCCATAGTGTCCTCTTGCAGGTCCGTTGTGGCAATGTTTCAGAATCTGTTTTTGCTCTTCCCTAAATACGCATCTCCGAATAATATCATCAGGGCATGATTTAAAAAGGAACGGATCATCCCAGAAGTAATACTTAAGATCCGAGAAAAACTTTTTCTTTTGATCGTAGGTTTTGTTGCTTGGTAAAACTTTTGCTGCTAGGTAATTAGCAAAATCAGCGTACCATGGTTCGATACTGGAATCTTTAATTCTAACTGCCATGAGATGTTCGTCGGGGAAGGAGTCCCGGATAGTTTCTTTGTCAAGTTCCTCGAGCTCAGGGTTTTCTAATCGTGAAAGGTGATCAGTTGCTAAGTTTTCTGCTCCTTTCTTATCCTTCATTTCAATTTTAAATTCTTGCAGCAGCAGTACCCATCTTATCAATCTTGGTTTGGCATCCTGTTTATTAAATAAGTACTTCAAAGCAGAATGGTCAGTGTAGACAACAGTTTTTGACATTACTAAATAAGATCTGAATTTATCAAAGGCATAGACTACAGCAAGGAGCTCTTTTTCAGTGGTTGTGTAATGCTCTTGTGCCTCATTTAAGGTTTTACTAGCATAATAAATGGGTTTAAATTTTTTATACACCCTCTGTCCTAAAACAACACCTACAGCATAGTCACTAGCATCGCACATGAGTTCAAAATCGCTCCCCCAGTTAGGAGCAATAATAACCGGGGCAGTAGTCAGTTTTTATTTTAAAATGTCAAAAGCTTTTTTGCAATCATCGTTAAAATCAAATTTAGCATCTTTCATTAGGAGTTGGGTCATAGGTTTTGCAGTTTTAGAAAAATCTTTTATAAATCGTCTATAAAATCCTGCATGCCCAAGAAAACTCCTAATGCCTTTTAGGTTGGTCGGATAAGGTAGTCGAGAAATAACGTCAACCTTAGCTTTATCAACTTCTATCCCAGTTTGAGAAATTTTATGCCCCAAAACAATCCCTTCTTTAACCATAAAATGACATTTTTCCCAGTTAAGGACAAGGTTGGTTTCTTCACACCTGGCAAGCATTTTAGATAGATTATTAAGACAAGATGAGAAAGAGTTACCAAAAACCGAGAAGTAATCCATGAAGACTTCCATAAAATCTTGACACATATAAGAGAATATAGCAGTCATGCACCGTTGGAATCTGGCGGGAGCATTACATAGTCCAAAAGGCATCCTTTGGTAGGCGAATGTTCCGTAAGGGCAGGTGAACGTTGTCTTCTCTTGATTCTCAGGGGCAATAGGAATTTGAAAGTAACCTGAGAATCCATCGAGGAAGCAGTAATACTCGTGTCCAGAGAGTCTTTCTAGCATCTGATCGATAAATGGAAGGGGGAAGCGATCCTTTCGTGTAGCATCATTTAATTTTCTGTAATCAATGTTCACCCTCCAGCCAGTGACTGTCCTAGTTGGTATCAGCTCATTATCTTCGTTGGTGACCACTGTCATTCCTCCTTTCTTTGGCACAACATGAATGGGACTAACCCAAGGGCTATCAGAAATAGCGTAAATTAGACCCGCATCCAGGAGCTTAATGATTTCGTCTTTCACAACGTCTAGTACTTTAGGGTTTAATCTCCTTCGTGGTTGCACTACAGGTTTAAAATCATCTTCCATAAGTATCTTGTGGGAACAATATGAAGGGTTAATTCCTTTAATGTCAGAGACTTTCCATACAATTGCCCCTTTGTGCTTGCTTAAAACCTATAGTAATGACTCCTTTTCTTCGTTCGATAATAAAGAGGAAATCACAACAGGATAACTTCGATCTCCATTGATAAATGCATATTTTAAATGAGGAGGTAACTCCTTAAGTTTCGGGGGAGTATCAGCTTAATGCACTAATGGGCAGTGTACTCGGTCGTGTGTAGTGTAGTAAATGGTAAAGCCGAGGTCGTCCCAAGAGCTGTGTGTGTTGGATTATTACTAAGTCTAGTGTCACAGAATAATAATTGTTTCGATAGGGATTTAATTAATTAAACTACTAATGCAGAATAAAATAAAAGCAAGTAAATGGGAAAAGAGAGATCAATATAGGAATAGTGGTGCTAACCTAGTCAATCCTCCTAGCTAGTTATGTTTACGTCTACCTACTTCCAATTACTTCAGGTGGGGTCAAATTCGAGAGGACAGCATTTGGTCAATTCGCCCTAACCTATCAGCAAAGATGCCACCATAAGAGAAATCAGGCGCACCGTCATAAGTCCTATTGTTCCTGGTCCCCTAAGCCAAGTCATTAAGTACCGCTACATGCTAGATTCTAAATAGTGAGTGCCCGGCCGTTAGGAACTTAGACACTACATCCCCCCCAATTCTTAAGTTCATCTAAATGATAGGTGATCAGTTGGTCAAATCGCACAAGTAGAAAGGGTCGTCAGTTGGCCATATCTTACCCTTCCCGTCCCAGTCCGCTCACCTAGGGTCAGTTGGTCATATCTCCTAGGCAATTGGCCTCTACCGCCATTCAAAACTACCGAACCAAGGGTGACTACCAAAGAACTATGCATACATATACTTAGAAATAATTATACGGAAGTAAAGGTAAACGCAAACAAAACAATTAAGGAATCATAACTAGGCTAGCACCAAAGGGTGCTTAGCCGCTCATATTAATCATGCAAATCAATTCAATATTCAATGGTACGAAATACATGAATTGAAAGTAAAAGAAATATAAAACGCTAAAACTTATCGTAATGGAGTGACTTCTCCCTTGGAAACAGCTCCATATGCTCCCCTAGACCTGCCTTGAGCTTTTTCCCACGTTCTCAGAGAGTTGTATGTGGAATGGGATGATTAGAAATGCTGGAATTCGTGGGGTATTTATAGGCCAGGTCTGGGTTACGGCGTAACCAATATAGGAGTTACGCCGTAACCTTTTGTTCCATCGTAAATGCACTAGATCTGCTAGTTACGGCGTAACCTAATAAGTGGTTACGCCGTAGTCTTCAATAAACACGGTTACGTCGTAAGTGATGCAATAGTTACGGCGTAAGTATCAGCGGCATGTATCCTCATTTGACCTAATGTAGTTATGTCGTAACCTTTGGGAAGAGTTACGCCGAAACCTCTTGATAAGTTGGTATTCTGAGTCACGCAATAGTTACGACGTAAATGTGAGAGAGGAGTTACGCCGTAACTTCTTCAAAATAGGCATACTGTGATAAATCTTTAGTAATGTTTCCATTTCCGCGTCTCTTTAGCTCCAATGCTCGTAATTTACCTGAAAGTGGAAAACAATGGAAACAAGCGTAAGTCCATATAAATGATATAAATAACAAGCATTATCGGGGGAAATTGACACTAAATATTCAGGACTATTTGATGTTATCAGGATCATACCTACATTGACTATAAGGCACCCATGAATATAATGTCTAGGCTCTATTACAATTGGATCATGAGCAAAAAGCTAGAACCTATGAGGGACCCCTTTGGCCCTAGGAAAGCAAGTAACTATGTTGGGAGGGTTAAAGTATTGCATGTCTTCGTAGGTAACTTCACATATAAGTGTCATTTCACGATCTTGGAGAATGTTAAAGGCATCATTGATGGGTTTTTAGGGGATGTAATACTTGGGAGACCATTTATAGAGGAGTCTAAGATGGTTTATGATCAAGAGGAAGGAATAGTCAAGTTCTCAAATGGAGCCGAGAGTGTTAAATATATAATGCCCCACAAAAATAAGAAGCTTGAGGGTATTGATAATTTAGATGTGGACAACATTCCGGCATTTGAAGTAGACTGGAAGAACAAGGTTTACTACACTGCTTGTCTTGAATTAGGCCCTGAATATATTCGTGATGAGAGAAGGGTTAAGGAGATTGAATGGGCCTCTAAGATTAGGACAACGTAGGGGCACGACTTCGAGTCTAGCTACAAGACTCATAAATAAAGAAAAGCGCTTCGTGAGAGGCAACCCATGCTTAATTGTTTGCTTGTTTGTGTCGTGTATCTTTTATTGATGGTTTATTCTCATGTTTAAATTTGTAAAAATGCTTTATCTTGTCTTTAACCTCGTCTTAATTACATATAAAGGTATTTTACATAAGGGATAAGTGTAGGGAGGATTACACACGTTTTCAAAAGAAACGTAAACATGAGAATTTCAATTAATTAAAATATATACATGTGTGTTTGTTCGATTCAAATGCTTGTATCGAGTCATAATGGATGTTTTGCAGGAAATATTTCCAGATTCTAAAGATGTAAATTTTCCAGAAAATCGCAGACTAGTTTTTGTCAGGATAACCTGACGGTGTCAGGATCGCAACCTGACGACGTCAGGAAGGAGCAAAACAACCGATTACTTTTCTCGTTTTCGAGCTACTTATAAATTTTTGGAATTTTCCAGGTCTTAATTTTTCAGAAATTCTGTAAACATCCATTCCACAAGCATTATATCCTAGTTTAGTAGAGTCTTATATATATTATTACCGTCGATTTTACGCGAAGGTTTCGTTTGTTTTCTTCAAGTGTGCAGGTTTTATTTATCAAGAAGAAGATACATAAGATGAGAAGGAGCTTTTCACGAAAACGTTCTTCTTGAAGAAAGATGTAACCACCACTTTACACGGATCCTACCGAGCTAATCAGGGGAGTACTAGTTTCTTTCATCTTTTATTACCTTCCATTATCATAACTTTGATACTTTCGGGGAACATTGGGGACAATGTTAAGTTTAAGTGTAGGGAGGGAAAATAAAACGGGAACTTTGAAACTATGCTTATTCTTGATTATTTGCTTTGTCCAATTGCATTTGTGTAATAAACCATGAGAAAATGTCGGTTAGGGTAATTTTGGCACAAAATTTAAAATTTTTCATGACATACAGGAGTGGGCCATTAGTCTTAATAAAGCGTCTCATGGATAGGAAGTTATATTACTAGCACAAAAACCCTTTACCACCTAAATTCCACCCAAAATGTGAGGATCACCCTTATATTTGTAGGAATTAAAGCATTCATCTTTGATGCTTAGAGTGTGAACCGGTAGTATAATAGATTCTAGAACTTGTTTTGTGATGCATCCCGAGATCGCTAGTAAGACTACACTTGTTTAGTTAGGAATAACTAAATGATAAGAGGCATTAGGATAACCCTTGTTTGATACCCGTAATATAATTACTTCTTCCACATCGGTTGAGTAATTCCCCTACACCTTTGCGTTGTACTCATCTTTAGTACACGATACCCCTAGTTAACCCCTCTGAGCCTATCCTTTTCGCGGTTCTCGTGATTTTTTGGTTTTCCGGAATTACAATGAAGAGCATTGTTTACACCCCACCCCCAAATGTACACCAAAATCGCCTTAGCCTACCTTGTATGCACTCACTTTTAGTGCATTATTGTTATCACACTAAACCCTTAGTTCAATTATCTAGTTGCTTGCATAAGTTGCTAAGTCGAGTCATATCCACAGTTTTGGGACGATTGGGACTCATGGGAAAAGTTAAATTTTATGAAATGACGGGAAGGGAACGTTAAATTAAAATTCCTTATATTTTCATAATAATGTACTCCAAGTGTTTTGATCTTTTCAATTCGGGTCATATTAGTGTTAGAGTAATGAAAACTCAAGTGTAGGGATGTGCCTATAAATCCCTATCATTTTGATGTTATCATAGAGGATGGTAGAGTAAAAGTGTATGAAAAAAAAAAAAAAAAAAAACATATGGGCTACCATCCCACATCTATCTTTAATTTATGTTTGTTTGTTTCAGTTATCTAGAGTCTAGAGTGTCGAGTCTTGGCTTAGCAACGCCATTCTTCGCATGCTTGTAACATAAAGATTTTTGACTTGCCACCACTAAATCACCTATCCCACCAAACCCTTTGTTTCCCTACCGTAAGCCTAACATTTCAACCCTTTAAAAGACCTCTTGGATAGTCTTTCCTAGGTGCTTACGCCAAAGCGATGGAGGTTTGATCTAGTCTCAAGCCTATGGTAATCTATGTACTAGGACCGGTTAATGAGTGTTTATCTTCCATTTCCAACTTGTTATATTTCATATACACCCGAGAGATGTGAGTATCCAAACACCCCATGTGAGGTGCTAGTATGTAATTTCCGTGCTTGTTATGACTTTTGCGGGGCTTATATGTGTTGTGGATTGTTCTAAACCAATGCTTCATGACCCCTAACTTATAAATTAATTGGCTAAAAGCACATTTGCTTGAGGACAAGCAAATACCAAGTGTAGGGATATTTGATAAGGTTTTAAAATGTACCTTTTTGAGGGGTCGTTTTAGCCCTTATTTGATCACTTTTGTATCCGTTATTACTTAATATCGTTCCTTTTCACTTTTTAGGTATCTTGAAGGCAAAATGCTGAATGACACTTATTCGGACGAAAAGGCGTGAATATACGAAGAAAATGGCCAAAGTCAAGAATCGAGACACTCAGGATGCTGGAACTGAAGGGGACGGCGTCAGGCACAAAATAGTGACGCCGTCGGACAACTTTTGTGACGGCTCAGAAGCCAAATTGCTCATTTACAAGTAACGGCTTCAGGTTTTAAAAGAGTAGGGCGTCGCAACTCAGGCGGCCTAGATTTGATCCGCACGGACGTCGAGACTGAAGGGACGGCGTCACAAGCATAAGGTGACGCCGTCGCAAGACTAACGTGGCCAAGACGAAACCTAATGACGGCGACCCGACGGCGTCACAAATCAAAGGGTGACGCCGTCGCATGTGTAATCTTATATATAGAATCCGAAATTTTTAGTTTTCATGTGTAGTCTTTTGGAGTAAAAACCTAAACCGAACCAAGGCTGTCTTGTACAGTATTTTAGGGTTCCATACCCTATCTTACATCAAGATAAGTGTTTTACTTCATTAATTCAATTATGTCTTCAATTACTTGTGTGTATGCTTGCATGTTTCCTATGTCCGGCTAATTTACTTGTGTGTTTGCTTAGGGAATATGAAACTTAATTATTGAATGTTGATTGGTTGTCTCTTATCTTAATTGTTAATGATCTAGTATTGCGATAGGTCATCCGTTGTGTAGTTAATGCTTGATTAATCTTTGTTGAACCTTAGCTTATAGTACCTAGAGTCATTGTAGGCTAAATCATCCGAAGAGTACCTTAGTGTTAAGTTTATAAATTCTAGAGATTTTGTAGGCAATAACCTTTGGTAGTTTCAAAGAGTTAGGGATAAACGCATACCCTACGACCTTAGACACACAACGCGATTAAGAATAAGGACGTGACAATTCAACCATCAATAGGAGATAATTAAGGAGTAATAAAACCTAAGTAAACACATCTTTAAATCATCATACGAGCACACAATAATTAGACATAGACTACATACACCACTAGATTAGATAATTAGATAAGTAGAGTAATCGGTAGAAATACCAACCCCAAATCCAAACCCCGAGATTCATACCTTTCCATTTCCTAAAAAACATAAAAAGATAAAAAATAATCTTCCTCAACCCCAACCTTAGCGTAGTAACTTCTCACTATCATTCCTATTCCCCTAGAGAACGATATCAATTCCCGTGGCTTACCCTAATACTACACTACAACGATTAGGTTCACTTCCTAGGGTGTTGAAAAACTTGCTCGACGAAAAGGAAGTTCCTTTGACCCCGAACGACGCGTGTAGCGTTATTAGTCATGAAACGTGTCTAGGTGATGCATCGAGCAATCTTTGGTGTCTTGGCCATGGATTTGGTCATGTATCATTGATTTTGTCCACTTCGCCGTGACATGTTAGTAATGACGAGTCACCCCTTAACCTTTGTCGTGTCTACCCATATTGCCTTCGAGAATTGTTTAGCCCTTAACTCTAGTGGTGGAGATATGTGTAACCGCCAAGCTTATGATAGAATACATGGTATGACTGTGCGATTCAGTGATCACCCCGAAATTGACACTTAGAATAGTTGAGAGATTTGAGTGTTTTGTTCCCCTTTCGTGAGGTGTTCGGCTTTGTTTTATTCTAGCATAAGGGATTTATAAACTTATATTTTCCAGGTTATGGGAGATATCTTTTTAAGAATCTTTCTAATAAGGTCTACTTGAAGGCAAGTGGAGTTCAAGTGGGGGGATATTTGATAACATCAAATAATCCTGAATATTAAGTATCAATTTCCCCCGATTATGCTTGTAATTTATATCATTTATATGGATTTACGCAATGAAAACATTGTTTTCCACTTTCAGGTAAATTATGAGCATTGGAGCTAAAGAGACAATAACTAGAGAAATATCTAAAGATTTATCACAGTATGCTACTTTGAAGAAGTTACGGCGTAACTCGTCTCTCACATTACGCCGTAACTATTGCGTGACTCAGAATACCAACTTATTAGAAGGTTACGGCGTAACTCTTCCCAAAGGTTACGACGTAACTATATTAGGTCAAATGAGGTTCCATGCCGCTGATACTTACGCCGTAACTACTGCATCTATTACGACGTAACCGAGTTTATTGAAGACTACGGCGTAACCACTCATTAGGTTACGCCGTAACCAGCAGATCTAGTGCAAAATACAAAGAAATAGAAGGTTACGACGTAACTCTTATATTAGTTACGCCGTAACCCAGATCTGGCCTATAAATACCCCATGATCATCCCATTCCACACACAACACTCAGAGAACGTGGGAAAAAGCCCAAGGCAGGTCTAGAGGAGCATACAAAGGTGTCTCCAAGGGAGAAATCACTCCCCTACGATAAGCATTAGCGTTTTATATTTCTTTTACTTTCAATTCATGTATTTCGTACATTTGAATATTGAATTGGTTTGCATGATTAATATGAGCGGCTAAGCACCTTTTGGTGTTGTCCTAGTTATGATTCCTTAATTGTTTTGTTTGCGTTTACTTTACTTCCGTACAATTATTTCTAAGTGTATGCATGCATAGTTTATTGGTAGCCACCCTTATTTCGGTAGTTTTGAATGGCGGTAGAGGCCAATTGCCTAGGAGATATGATCAACTGACCCTAGGTGAGCGGACTGAGACGGGAAGGGTAAGATATGACCAACTGAAGACCCTTTCTACTTGTGCGATTTGACCAACTGATCACCTATCGTTTGGATGAACTTAAGAATTAGGGGGTGCGTGTCTAAGTTCCTAACGGCCGGGCATTCACTATTATAAATTTAGCATGTAGCGGTACTTAATGACTTGGCTTAGGGGACCAGGAACAACTTTACTTATGAGGGGACACGACTTCTCTGTGGTGGCATATTTCTGATAGGTTAGGGCGAATTGACCAAATGCTGTCCTCTCGACTTTGACCCCGCCTGAAGTAATTGGAAGTAAGTAGACATAGACATAACTAGCAAGGAGGATTAACTAGGTTAGCACCACTCTCCTCTATTGAATTCCCTTTATCCTTTATTTTCTTTTATTGCTTTATTCCGCATTAATAGTTTAATTAATTAAATCCCTATCGAAACTATTATTAATCTGTGACACCTAGACTTAGTAATAATCCAACACACATAGTTCTTGGGACGACCTCGGCTTTACCGATTACTACACTACACACGACCGGGTACACTGCCCGTTAGTGCATTAGGGTAGACCATAGGTATAGCGAGACATTATAAATATTAAAACCTGGTCAGTAAAACCTGCATCAATGATCCCAAGACATTTGAAGAAGCAATGAAGTCCCAGGATATGGCTTTCTGGAAAGAAGCAATTAATGATGAGATGGATTCCATTATGGGCAACAACACTTGGATGTTGGTTGATCTACCACCTGGTTGCAAACCTCTGGGTTGCAAATGGATTTTCAAAAAGAAAATGAAGGTAGATGGAACTATTGAAAACTTCAAGGCTAGACTAGTCATTCAAGGCTTTAAACAAAAGTCAGGAATAGAATATTTTGATACTTATGCCCCTGCGGCTCGTATCAGTACCATAAGACTGCTGATTGCTTTGGCATCAATTCACAATTTGATTATTCATCAGATGGATGTGAAAATAGCTTTCATAAATGGTGGATTGGATGAGGAGGTTTATATGAACCAACCTCAGGGCTTCATCTTTCCTGGCAATGAAAACAAGGTGTGTAAACTGATTAAGTCTCTTTATGGAGGCACCTAAGCAATGGCATAAAAAATTTGATGAAGTGGTTTTGTCTAGTGGTTATGTTCTTAACCAAGCTGACAAATGTGTATATAGCAAATTTGATGAATCTGGTAAAGGAGTCATCGTTTGTCTATATGTTGATGACCTGTTGATCACTGACCAAAATCAGGTTGACCTGACAAAGGAATTTTGTCATCAAGGTTCTCCATGAAGGACATGGGGGAGGCTGATGTTATCCTTGGTATAAGGATTAAACATGAAAGTAAAAGAATTTATATCTCTCGGTCTTATTATATTGAGAAGGTGTTGAGGAAATTCAATTACTTTGATTGTACTCCGGTGAGTACACCTATGGATACTTGTGAGAAGCTGATGCCTAATAATGGCAAGGTTGTATCTCAACTTGAGCATTCTAGGGTAATTGGTCTTTGATGTATGCCATGACTTGTACAAGGCCGATATTGCATTTGCAGATGGGTAAATTGGCGGTATATTAGTAATCCTAGTGCTCATCAGCGGCAAGCAATTCAGAGGGTACTGAAGTATCTGAAGGGAACTATGGACTATAGTCTTTTATATACTTGGTTATCCTTCAGATTGGAAGGATACATTGATGCAAGTTGGATCAGAACACTGAAGACAATTCGATCTACCAGTGGTACGGGTATTCCTACTTGGTGGAGGTGCAATTTCTTGGGCATCCAAGAAGCAAACTTGCATCACTAGTTCAACAATGGAATCTGAATTTGTGGCTTTAGCCGCTGCTGGTAAAGAAGCTGAATGGTTGAAAAACTTGCTTCTTGAGATTCCATTGTGGCCTAAACCTATAGCACCCATTTCTATTCGTTGTGATAGTGCAACTACATTAGCTAAGGCTTATAGCCAGATGTACAATGGTAAGTCTAGACACTTGGGTGTTAGACATAGCATGATTCGTGAGCTTATCATAAATGGGGTGGTATCTATAGAGTTTGTTAGATCTCAACAAAATTTAGCTGATCACTTGACGAAGGGATTGGCTATAGACTTGGTTATAAAGTTCGCTAAATGGATGGGTTTAAGTCCAATTTAGTCACTGAATGTAAGGACACCCAACTCCTCTGAGGAAACTTGGGAGCTGAGTTCAATGTGGAAAGCTGAACATTGATGGGCCGAGCACATGTTTTATATTACATCCCAAGGTTGTGCTGAGAACCTGCTGAAAGGAGGATGAAGTCTTTACTTCTTAATGGTTAATTTCTTTGAAAAATTGCTTGGCGGAGCATGAATAAAGAGGAACCACCTATGTAAATGTTGAAGTTTTGCCGCTTCAGGGAGATTTGGACTTTTGGCTCTTACAACATTTATGAATTTGGATATGGACACATGGCTTGTATAGTGTCGGGAGCTTTTAAGTGTTTGAAAACTTGTGTGTATTTTATCTTCAGGTATTCAAATGGGTTGAAGGGTTCAATTCTTAGAATACCCTGATTCTTGAATATTTGAACGTGTAATGTACTAAGATGGAAATTCAATCCTCGTGATATTTTCGTTTATGCACATGTTTTGTTTGATGTTTGTTTTTCTTGAAAAGGAAGTGAACTAAAATTGGGGAGGATTGTTTGTAAATTTAGTGCACTTGTGGGATTAGTTCACACACGGTTTTGAGTTAGGAGGTAGGAGTGTACAACCATGAGGTCCCTGAACACCACTCGACTCAACTCAATAGTGGTTTGTACTGCTAGTGTATTGGTTACTACTGCTAGTGTAGTAACTGATGGTTCCTACTGGTAGTGTTATGGTTCCTGTTGCTAGTGTAATGGTTCATGCTTTGGTAGTGTATGGTTCCTGCTAGTGTAATGGTTCCTACTGGTAGTGTTAGGTGATTAATTTGTAACAGCTTTGACTCATTCAATTGGCTGTTATGACTGCTTTATGACCATGTTTAATTAGTCATGTAACCACTATTCCAATAATAATGAAGGCTTATTATGAGTGATTAATTGGCCGTTAATCATCCATAATGTCCATTAACTAGGAGTGAGTATTCTCTACTATAAATAGAGATGGTTGTCATCAGCATGAAGATACTGAGAAACACACTGAAATCAGGAGAAACAAACAAAAGCTTAAACACTTATTTGTGCAAGAGTTATTGACTTGTGCCTATTTCAATAACTAACATTTGGTCTTATCCGAAGTAGATATTCGTGTAACCCAGACATAGGGTCGAATAGTTTACTTTGGAAAGTGATCACACGATTCCAAGTGATATCCGGTAACCACCTAATGGTATTGCAGTTGCTACTGATTGTTTTAACTCTGTTTTGGGAGCTACACACCAACATGATATACGACGAGCTCCTTTTACTTAAGAGCTACCTAATATTTTGGACATGCTTGTTCAAAAATATTTCAGATATCATTTTATGAAGTGGGGACCGAAGTTTTCAAGATGGATCCTACTTATTAATAATGGTCGCTTTTATTTTTGCAAGATTGAAATTGTAAGATTATATCGAAATTATAAAATTTTATTATAATGTCATTTTCTTAATAGTCTTTATAATATTATTTAATATTTAAATCTACAAATTATTATGTTATAAATACAAACTTATATGAATGTTTTTAAAACGATTCACATGTATTTTAAATTTTATAAAACATAATTCATAAATTTGTATTTTTAGTTTACGGTTCGAAAAAAGTGAGATCATATCGGATTAGATCTTAAGATCCTATGATCAAGATCGGGATTTTATAAAATTTTAAGCTTACTAAAATCTTACGTAGGATCCGGATCATTTTTGCTTTATAGTATCATAAAATCATAAGATCTTAAGATAAAAATCAGAATCTTAACAATTATGATTTGGGATGATGGGTACCAATTTTGTTAAGGATTAAACACAATTAATGGTTAAAAAAAAAAGTATTGAAAAACATATTACTTTAAAGTAAAATTACGTGTGATCTTCACGGTTGAATATAACATTTGTAAGATTTATGTGTTTTGATATTGCCAATTTTGGAAAAGTAAATTAGATGAGATTTTGTGTTATCAACTACAAATAAGCTCTCTTTACTAGAGCATGAAAAAATAAACAAGCTAATGTGTTTTGGGCTAATCTTAAAACTTAAGAGTTCTTAATAAATGAGTAAAGTGGAATTCCTAATCCAAACGGGAAGCACAACTATTCTTTTTTAAAATCTTTTGTTCAATTATGATTTTTCATCACACGTTTGATCAACTTTGACTAAAATAGTTTCCAAAAAACACACTATTCTATTTAAATACTACGTAGTAAATAGTTTCCATATAAAAAGTTACAACTTTGACTAAAATTACAAATAAACACACGCATGGAAGGGGGAAGCACATCTATATTGTGTATGTTTAATATTTAATTTGATTCACACGTTTTATCAGTTTTGAAAAAACACACTATTCATTTAAAAAAAACACACTATTCATTTTTAATAATAAACTAGACGTTTTATAATGATATTTTGATTAAATGTTTTGTGTAACGTTTTGTGTAATTAAAATATCACTATGAAACAATATAAACTATACTATATATAATAGAAAAACGGTCAAAGGTGAAAAGTTGAATTGTTTAAATTGGTCAAATGAGAGAAAAATGCATAGTGTAATTAATACTCTTATTAAAATACCTCATTACTTAAAAGTACAATAATTTATTCACATTGTACAACCAATTAAAAGCACATTTACCAAATTAAAAACAACCTATTAAAACACCCCTTACTAAAAAGTATAATAAAATTTTCATAATGTACAATTTAAAGAAGTTACAGCATAATCCAAAATATAAAATAATTAAACACACTAATTAGTGATATTTTTAAAACACATTAAAATGAAAAGTACATGTTATTATACACATTATACAAAGTAATAAAACACACAAAACTTAATACAAGCTAACAAGTTGATGTAACATATAGTTTTGAAAACCAGACCATACCGGACTAACGTGTTCAACCCGGAACCGGTGTTGCCACCGGTTTTCGGCTAACCAATTAAAGACATCTGAAAATGAACCAGAGAGGACCCGTTAAAACCGATACAAACTGGTGAATCAGGTCTCATCGATATCTTTTCACATTCTATTTTGAACGTCATACGAAACACTAACCACAATATCGCATATCGTTAATTGTCTATCGTTATAAACCGATGCCGCTAGGCACGGGTACTCGCCTAGTTTTAGATAAGTTATGCAAGAATATAATTTTTATTATTCAAGAACTTTTGTTTGACTACGGAAACATGTTCGTTAGCTTTTTTTTGTAAGGTATGTTATAATGATATATTGATTAAGTGTTTTGTGTAATGGCTATGTTATGATTCTGTTTGTTGGGTCAGCTAAATGCTCTAAGAAAACAGTCTTAGATCACTCTTCAGGTCTTATGATTAGATCATTTTATTTATAGTGTTGATCGGTATACTTTTACTTTTGATCTGCATATTGTAATGTACAATCTTTAAAAACACCATATGATAAATGTACAAGTATTTAAAGCACAATTGAAAGTGTGTAAATCAAAAATGAAAATGTGCAAATTATTAGTCTTATTTCACGATATAATGCTCGTGATCGACTCATGAGAGTGCTAACTTCAATTTTCATGTTCTTGGACAAGCCTTTTTAATTTTAGGATTTTTATTTATTTATTTCATCATCTAGTAAAAGATTATTTTTATTTATTTATTTATTTATTTCATCATCTAGTAAAAGATTTAGGGGGCATTTTTTTTTTGTTAAATTGTTTTAGTGGTAACACGAGTGAGCCCAAATAATATATGAGTAATGATATAGATGACTAAAATATAAGCTTAAAGATATGCCTAATCAATTCATTACTTGACACATGTCCTATTCATTTTCTCTCTCATTATCTTCACCATTTATCTTGACAAGTGTTGCAATCTTAGTATTAGGCATATCTTTAGGCATGTTTATTAGTCATCCAAATCATTTTCCATAATATATTAGTGTTTTTTTTGTGTTGGGGTCCCACACAAATATGTTACAATCTTTTATCACAAAGGCTTTAAAAAACTTGGACCTCGCCATCTAGACCCATTAACAAACGTGAACCCACATTGAAACCCACATATATATAAGGCTCTGTATCTGAAAACAAAAAAGAAATAAAGCCTTAATGTCTTAACTATGGCTCATGTTATTGCCTTGTTAGAGCACAAGGTGCCATGAAAAGCATCACTTGCTCATTCGGGGAACACGGGTGCCACATCACTAAAACAAACCTCCACATCACTATAACAAACCTCCATAACTAAACACCCCCACTCACAAAAAACCTCAACTTACTCATTTGAGGCCCACCACTTACAACTTTATTTTTTGTATTCAAAATTCAAAATAAACTAAGAGGGTGCTTGGTTGAAGTTAAGCAATGGAAAAGGGAAAGATAATGGGAATACTAAGGAATACAATGAGTATTACCTTTGCTATTGTTGTTGCTTGGTTCCGCCACCACCACCATATATATATATATATATGAAATAATTTCAAGTAAAAGAATGAAAATGAGGGTATTGATTACCTTAGTCCCCAAATTGTTGGGTAATGGTTGATTACTCTATATTGGGTATTGATTGCATTCCTTACCTCATACCAAGCACTTCTAATCATTCTCTTTTCCATTCCCCACCCCCTTAACCCCTCAACCAAGCACCCCCTAAATTCATTTCATTAAAAAAAAATACAATACAACATAATAAAACAACATACGAAACGTAAAATAAAGATAAGGTAAAAAAAATATACGCAACTTAAGAAATACATCAAATTATAACGAAACTAATTATTTGGATTCTGTTGTTGAAATTGTTTCCATTGATGTTGTTGCCAAACATACTCGATGAGACATCGTTGAAGCTTTGCGTGTTTGCGTTTATCATGTAGTTCTTTGGCTTTTCTTCTTTGCATTGCGCAACGGTCAATCCATCTCTGTTGTAAATTTGGTTGCGGAGAAATAAACCTTTCGCCAACGTCGGATATCGCAAATTGTTGATCTTTCACAATCATGTTATGCATTATGATGCACGAGTACATGATTCTCCGTAACTTGCCAAGCGATGATAAATGCACGGGCAGCGCGGTTGGGCAATGATATGCCAACGTCCTTGGAGGACACCAAAAGCTCTTTCGATATATTTTCGAGCACTTTCTTGTTTGCTTTGAATGCGGCATTTTTTGGGTTACTTGCAACTGTAAATGATTTGACAAAAGATTCCCACTCCGGGTAAATTCCGCCTGCTAGATAATACCCATGGTTAAATTTACACCCGCATACTTCAAACTCAACCTCAGTGGTGATGTCATCAAGCAGATCTTCGAACAACGGAGAATTTTTTAAAATGGTAAGATCGTTATTCGCACCCGCCACCCCAAAAAATGCATGCAAAATCCAAAAATCGTATGAAGCAATGCTTCAAGCATTATAGTTGGATACTTTTTATCACCTCTGTGAAATTAGCCTTGCCATTCTTTCAGACAATTTTTCCATTCCCAGTGCATACAATTAATGCTTCCCAACATTACCGGTAGCATATGAACAATGTTATGTGCGTTGTATAAGTTGCGAATGTCATTCTTATCTAGTCTTCTTAAAAACTCCTACGCATACAAATGGATTATGCACATAGTAAAAAAAATCTAGGCAATCGCGTGCACAATGTTCACCTATTTGTAAATACTCATCTAATGCATCAGCTGATATCTCGTAAGCCAATTGGCGTAGGTGTAACCACCGATAAATTTCCACTTGTATGATATTCTAACTAAAGAATACTTAACCATCTTTCACGTCTAATTTTTTTTAAACGTTATCTGTTTATCTAATCATAACAACCAACTAATGTGACGTAACTCATATACATAATAAACATTCTTATTACGTCAAGTATAAAAGTTTTCAATTTATGTTTGCCACTTGACGTTAATTCATTATTGTACGATTACTTAACATTCAAACTAAACATTTGCTATTCATTAGAGTTTTCACGAAGCCTTAATTTATTTTATCTATAATTTTACGAAACTAAATCATAAATACTAAAGTACAACATTTTATACCTAGTGTACAAGTTTTTAAAGCACGAAAACCTAACTTTACTTTATTTCCCGTTACAAGCCCTAACTTACCATTCTATGATTTTATAAAATCACAAACCCTAATCAATATGTACATGATTTTTATAAAAATAGAAATGTACAAGTCTTTCAAGCACATGTACAAGTTTTTAATGCATACAAGCTTAATACTTATATAAATCATATTATAAACCTCAATGTACCTATTTTTAAGCACAAGGTACAACCCTATAATGCACAAGCCTTTAAATTTGATTTTCTTATAATTTACAAGTCTAAGGTACAACTCTCTAATGCTTGTGGTACATCTATCTTATGCATGTATATTAAATATGTCATTTACTTAAGCTAAACTAACCTTAACTTGTTTCTAATTTAACTAAACTATAATTATGATACTCCCTCCGTCCCAAAATTATTGTCCCATATTGATTTTTTTAGTCTTTCTTCTTCAACTTTGACCATAATTATTTTTGTTTGTGTTATATAATATTTGATGAAAAATATATGAATATATTAGGTTTTAAATGTATTTTCATTTGGTATAATTTTCATCAAGTATTATATAACAAAAATAAATATATTAATGGTCAAAGTTGAACAAGAAAGACTGGTCAAAGTTAAAGAGGACAATAAAAATGGGACGGAGGTAGTATATAAGAACACAATTAAGCCACATCAACTCCTCTTCTTCTTCCTTTGGCCAAAAATTGTGACACCTAGCCTCATTTCAAGCCACTTGAACCAAACTTAAACCTTATGGCTATAAAATCGAACACATGGTGTTTTCCTTCTAAACCATTCAAATCCTATGGTAACCTAAGTAGACACATCACCTTGTCTTCAAGAATGCCTAGCTAAGCATATGTGGTTCATTCTAAAACCATTCGATCCACATGGTTAGTGAATGAACAAATCATCATGTTTTTCTACCCTTGGCCTATAAATACCAACCTCCTTCCATTCATTTCTTCTCATCCCTCACTTGCTAAGCCTAAAACACACATTCACACTCCCACATTCTGAGGTACAAGGTCTAAGAAGAAGGATAAAAGCTTAGGTGCAAAGCTTTGAAGCCTCGTTTCCATTTAGAAGTCTCATTGAGCATTTTGCTACCAAATCAAGTACTATAGAGTTGTAAGTCTTTTAAACTCATTTCAATTTCTTTAATGAAGTTATCGAAAAGTTGTCCAAAATTTTTTGTAACAGGATGATCGGGCACGCAATTCGAGGCGTTTCTGGTCCATTTCATGAAAAAGTTAAAACACGAAAGTTGTCCGGAACGACGTTTTCTTCAAAACTTCGAGACGCGGGTCCGTAAAACGCATAACAAGTCATAATTTAATAAAATCCCAACAAGTATTGATTTTATAAAACCAAACGCCCTACTTAGCCCCATTTATTTGCATCATGTTAAAGGTATTAGGGCCAACCAAAGTACCTTTGTGAAGACCACCTAGGACACTCTAAAGCGCCTCTAACCGGTTGAAAAGCCTAGTCGTTATGCATAAAAGCGACACACCATTAGAGCCATAAGTCTTAAAACCAAAAAGTACTTTACAACGTGTCTTTGGGAAAAACTTAGGATTTTGATAAATTCAATTTGAATCATCTTAGAACACTTAAAAATGAGTTAAACAATATATCACAAGGTTTCATGCAAAATATATAAAAGTTTTATGGTTTTGAAAACAAGATTTTCAATTTGTCAAAACTAGCCTAAGTAGCCCTTTTTGACAATTAATATCTTGCTAATTAAAAGGTTATAAAGTGTGAGAGTTAAACCATTTTAAAGAGCCGCTGCAAGGATTTTAAAACCCCAATAAATTCTTTAAAAACTCTTATAGTCTCTTTTATAATCAACCAAAAAGTAGGTGACTCGTGAACTTTTCATAAAAAGACCTTGCATGCATTTTACAAAATTTGAGTCGTAGGAGTTATAGAATGTTAGATAATAACTCAAAAAGAGTTAATTAACATATTACGATGTCCCTAGGCGACATCGTAAAAGTTAATGAGTCAAAAATGAAATTTTCTTACAACGTGTCGTGGCCATGTTCACGGACTTGTTTCTCCCTAACCAAAGACGAATAGGATATGAGACCTATACCATTTAGAAGAGCTTACAGCAAAGTGTTTAAAGGGTCAAATGCGTTGTAGAAACACTAGCTTACCTCGTGTAAATCGTCCTCGTTTGGCCTGTATAAGCTTCAAAACCAACAAAAGGCACTTAACCCCCCTACTTTAGAAAATCATTGCGACCAAACCGTAAGAGCTTAAGACCTCTAGTTTGAACCATTAGAAATACTACTGGACAAACTCTTGAAGGGATCAAGAACGTAGTAAAAACCTTTTAAGGCCTCGCTTTTATTTACCTGCACTTTTGTCAATTTAGGCCTAAAACAAGTGAATTTTTCTTATAAAATTACAAGTATAAAAATTGTAATTTTTGAAAGATAAAGTTTTCTTGGACTAAAAATGTAATTTCTTCAAAGTTAATTATACTAGGGCTGATTTTGTCAATAAACCATAGTTGAGGGTTTAAAGTGTCATTTTTGAAAGTGCAAGGGTAAAAACTGTAAATTTTTAAAATTGTAAATTATAACATTTTGGAAACATAAAATATTTAACAACTTGGGTTTCGATAAAATTTATTATCCATCATCCGAGCCATAAAAATAAGAATGATAAGTATTGCTAATTTTTTTTAAGAGACTTCATGTTACCTAACTATCGATAAAGCATCATTATCACATAAACTTGAACTCGAATACTAAAAACATGACATACTAACTCAGGTCACGAGTCGGAGCAGTTTATTCACATTACTTAATTTGTTTTCCATCCAGACTACTTTAACATCGAGGTGAGTTCGTAGCCCCGTTTTTATACTTGTTTATTAATGCTTTGGGGGAGATACATGCTCAACTAATTGCTTTCACTTTTATAAGTACTCTAAAAACTTTTACATATTACTGTGAGTCATAGCCCCTCTTTTCCTTATTTTGAACGTTTTGGGGGAGATACATGCTCAAATATTGCTTTATATTTTTACATTTATTTTAAACTCTTATGAATTACCGTGAGTTCGTAGCCTCATTTTCTATCATTTATCAGTTTTGTAAACTCTTTTGGGGGAGATACATGCTCAACTACTTTCTTTTCCTATCACAAATACTCTAAAATTTTACAAACTATTGTGAGTTTCGTAGCCCAATTTTCAATTGTTTTATACTATTTTTGGGGGAGATACATGCTCAACTATTTTCATCTACTTTCACAAGTACTCTATACTTTTACATATTACTCTGAGTTCATAGTCCCACTTTTTACTTGTTTTTCAAACTCGTGGGGAGATACATGCTACAAACCCGAACACAAGTATTTTTCTATGCTACACCTACATCTGTTTGCTATCGCTTAAGTTACTTACACCTGCCACTAAAAGTCCCTCATATCATGAACCATTAATCACTTGCAAGTGAACGCGAATATAGTGAATAGATCTATTGGCAGTTGACGCCCCATTTTGTTAGGCGGATAGGTAACCAAATGCACTTTATTTGAGAATACTAGGAGAATGGCAAACTCCTACCCAGAGGGCATTGTTGCTCACATCATTATTATGATGTTTGTAACTTACGTCATTATTATGATGCGTTCGTGTTAAGGTTTGCGTTCATGAGACTTAAGGCAATATATACTGTGTTGCAATGATACAAATGCCGCAACTACTAAATTTATGGGTACAACAACATGACCCAACCTTGAAACATGTGTGTTAATACAAATAAGCCGTAAAAACGTTTATTTATATTTGACGATCTTCTAATGTTTTGTCGATAACATCGATTATGGCAAAATTGATTATTAATCATCCTCGCCTCAAAATTGATCAAAGTTGATCAAAATCTAGTTTTCCCATCTCAAAGCTTCTAGGATATCTTCCTAAAACACAACCTGATCTCTATGATCATTTAGCTTCAATTGACACTCTAAATCTTTAGTGCCATACTTGCTCATCCATTGGTACTCTTGAAAGTTCCAAATCCTTCCATAAATAACAATCATTAGCTACATCATTCATTGCCTTCAAGTACTCAAGCACCCCTTCATTTAAAACACTTAGGAGGAATGAAACACTCAAGATGATATAGGTTTTAGATCTTAGAAACATAATTTCCACCCTTTCATAAGCTGGCGGCCGGATCCCTAGGATTAGCCTCGGCGGATCCCTATGAGGAAGGAACAGGTGGGACCGAATGACAGTTTATGTCAAATCTTGCTAAAACAATCATTTCAACTCATCTTCCAAACTCAAAACACTCCATCTCATCTTAAATGAGTTTCTAGATCAGTGCAACCTCTGAAGTTGACTCTTGTGCATGTCAATCATCACATTCCAATGAATCCTAGTGGCTTAAGGCTTAAATGCACTTGCCAAATCTCTTAGTTTATAAACCACCTTGTTAGGACCTCCATAGTCATCACTCTCATCCTAACTTTCAGCTCTTGCAACCTCTTGAAATCATCTCATCATGAGGAAAACCCCAAGTAATAACTTATCCACCAAAGAACCACCCATGAAAAAGCCTCGTGTTATACACGAAATTTCTTCAACCGAATCATCTCCCGTCAAGCCAACAAATGATAGAATTCTCCATCATCAAATCAAACCAATTCCTAAAAGGATAGTACCCCAAAACTACCTATGCCAAACACCACCATACCTCCTAGGCCAAACAATATCATCTCCACTAAACCATCACCATTGGTTCCTAGAGCTATTTCATTTACATCCCCACTATCATCACCTTACCTCTACAATTTAGAGGACTTGCCTCCTAGGCCGTCTCATCCGCTTCCGCCGACAACATTCTCCTCATTAGGAGAAATAATGGTTCAAAATCAAGGTGTTGAGTCAACACTTGCTCCGGCTTCCTTTTCGTCGTTTCCATCATACAATCCCATTTGGATTATGAGAAATCATCAAAGTCAACCACCCGACCATATGGAAGTTGACACTTCTCTACCACCACCATCATTTTTTGTTGATTCATTCTCAAATGCACCTCCACCAATCCCTCCATCGTTTGAAGCTCTACAAGCCACTTCACTTGATCCTTCGCATCAAGCCATTTCACTTCTTCCACCACCACTACCTAGCCATGACAAAGATTGCTATCATTGTCAACATGTTGAAAGTTTGATACATGAAGTACGAGAAGACCAACGTTTCATGTTCTATCATCTCCTCGAGCGTTTCGACGAGATCAAACCTAAACAAAACTTGAGCTAGAAGATTTTAGTGGTGTCCTAGCATCAAGCGATAGTTTGTTTAGAAATTCCTAGTCATGTATTTTCTTATTGTCTTAGTTTTTAGAGTCATGTATATCATAACTCTAGTTTTATTAAATGGAATTACATGCTACTTGTTATTTTGTTGAGCATATGATTTGTGTGATAACATTGCTTGTTATATCACCTTGGCGTAATTGAACGACTAATACGGATCCCTCATAATTGCCTAGACGGATCCCTACTATGAGGGAACCGTGGGTTCCGTAAGACAGAAAGCTTTCTTTCTACTAACTTGAATCACATTTGCAGGAAATTGTGAATTATACTTGCTTTCTAACCTTTGTTTTGTAGTTATTCAATTTACATATGAAGACTTTGACATCCTAAAGCTAGGGGAGCTTTATGTCAAAGCAATACATTGCAAATTACTTGCAATACTAGGTTTACATTTCGTGATATCCCTTTGTAAAAATTGCAATCATCAAGGGGGAGCACATTCGTCTCTTAGACGATATATTTTGCAAACTTATTTGCAAACAAACTAGATTAGTATCATTTACTTGACGCCACTTATAGGGATGGACTTCGTCAAGGGGTAAAACGAGATCCTTTCCGTTATTTGCTCTCTATTTTTTTTTAATTTTAATTCTTTTACATGTTTTTCTAAAAAATAACGTGTTGCCTTCCTTCAAACACTTTTGTTTCAGACAAAAGGGGAGAAAAAGTAAAAACTACAAATTCAAACTTTTACGAATTTTAGCTTTTCCTTAAAATAATTTCATGTTTTGTCATCAACAAAGGGGGAGATTGTTAATACAAATAAGCCGTAAAAACGTTTATTTATATTTGACGATCTTCTAATGTTTTGTCGATAACAAACGTAAAATCATATTAACGAAACAAATAAAATACGTAAATGGTTTGAACTAATAGTTTCTAACATATTCACATTTTCACATAAAACACTAAAACAAGTATAAGTGATTTTATGATTTAGTAATACATATGTACAACAACTAGTGTTTACATATTTGGATAAAATATACACATAACAAGTATGTAGTATATTGGGTAATATAAATGGGTAGAAACTTAAGTATCACAACCCATTGGGCAAATACATTGAATGTAGTTGGGTACAACCCAAAGCCCATAACCCATGGATCTTGACCCATAACCCATTGCATGACATCATGCTTACATCACATATGGATAATACCCATAACCCATGGATCAACCCATACCCAAGTGACTAAGTGCATTGCACTCAAAGATACATTGTATCTAGCCAAAGATCCATGGTTCAACCTATGACCCATGACCCATAACCAAAATACCCATGGGTAAGAGGGCGTTCCACGGATCCCTAGCTTTGTGCTAGCCGGATCCCAAGTGGAAGGGATCCGTGGGTTCCGGGGAACAGTAGGATTTTTCCTCTATAAATAGTGAGCCATTTCTTTATTATTGATCATCCCTTTCTAACACACTTTCCCCCTTGAGTTAAATCTCACTAACCTTAGATCCAAGAGATCTATGTTTGTAGTTTTGTTTTTGTGTGATCTTTTAGGTTTCTCTTAAAGGCAAGATCACCACCTTTGAAGTCAAGCAAGCTCAAGTCCATGAGTTGCCATGCTTCCTCATCATCAAGGCTACTGAAGTCTTCTTGTTGATGATTCCTTTCTTTCCTCAAAGAAGTGTAGTGTTGAATACATTAGTGAAAGATGTCTCAAATGTTAAGACGAAGATATTAGCGAAGGGTATCTATCATCTATAACACAAGCACTTGTGGTAGGTACTTAGAAGTCAAGACAAAGAAGCATTAGTGAAAGGTGCTTAGAAGTCAAGACAAAGAAGCATTAGTGAAAGGTGCTTAGAAGTGAAGACACAAGACATTAGTGAAAGGTGTCTTGTAGATCTAGTCAAAGGCATTAGTGAAAGGTACCTTAGATGTACATTCGATATGGTGTGTTTCGATGCACAAGATAGACTAGTATTAGATCCACTGATATTGATATCCTTGATGATGTTGTAAAGGAGTAGATCTCCTTTGGGATTAGTCGTTGGTGTAGTGTGGTAGTAGTTCCTCCATTGCAATGGAACTAGGTGCTTAGCCTAGTACCTAATAAAGGGTAGCTGACGTTGTGAAGGTGTAGTTCACCTTGGGTGAAAGAACTAGGTACTTAGCCTAGTACCTTATAAAGGGTAGGCGACGTTGTGTAGGTGTGGTTCACCTTGGAGTGAAAGAACCCGGTGGTTAGCCTAGTACCGGAAAAAGGGTAGGCGACGTTGTGAAGGCTTCTCCGCCATGAGGAGATTGGTGTAGTGATCACGAACTCTCGAGTAGGTGACTCGGGGAGTAGAGTAGGGCAAGGAAGGTGTCCTTGTAGCCGAACCACTATAAATACTCGTGTTGTGGTTTTGTGCTTCTTACTCTTATCTTTTCATTACTTACCTTTATATGCTTGTTTATCAACATCCAACACACACATCCAAATAGATTGTCATAAGTCAATCTAAATAGATTAAAAGGAAGTTTTAATTGGCAAAACTATTCAACCCCCCCTTCTAGTTTTCCACAGTGTGTTCAACTGATTACTAAACAAAGGAACTATGGGTGTATAACAACGTAGCCCACTACTTATTTTATCGATATCTGTATTTATTACATTTATCACTCAAACTCGAAACTACTGAACTCAACGGTTTTACCTATAAACTCTATGAACTCACCAACCTTTGTGTTGACACTTTTTAGCATGTTTATCTCAGGTTCATAATTTACGAGGATGGCACGGATACTCAAGAAGGCTATATTATCATTCAAAAACTTATTTAATAAACTGTAAAACCACTGGGACCTCATTTTGTAAACTCTGATATTTATATAAATCGAATGATAAATCTTTTAAAACGACTCAATTAAAGTTCATTTTCTATTATTATAACTGTTGAGCCATGAAGTAACACCCAGCTTGAATTCCGCTGCGTATCATGAAATTGGGGGTGTTACAGTAGGGCACATGTGCATTTCATATATGTTTCAATACCTTGTACTATTTCTAAAAATAGTTTACGGCTCATCTGGCGGCGCTAAAATTTTCTTCCGTATATTTTGGGCTGTCACCAAAATAGTAAGCAAGTAGACGTGTTTTAGCAATTTCAAGTTCACGGGGGACGTATCTACGGTGTAATGAAGGGCCGACTTGTTGTTGTTGCAACGATTGCTCGAACTCAAACTCTAGAAGAATCATCTCTAGCTCCGCTATCTCTTCAATGTCACTTTCATCGAAAAAAGATGATTCGCTCATATTTTTATATGTAGATTTTGAAATGTGTAGATTTTGATTGAAATGTATAGATTTTGATTGAGATGTGTAGTATTTATAAGTGTGTTAAATAAGTGTTTAAAAATTATAAGAAAAAAAGCGTTCTGCGACCATAACAAAATCGAGAAAAAGCAAGCGTTTATCTTAAATTAGCGTGCGGTGGCGAGGGAAGTGGCGAGCCATGGCGAGCACGGTGTCCTCGGCTAGCTTGCCCGGCGTGGCGAGCCATGACAAGCCCGACACAGGGTGCTCTTAGACTACACGATTTTTTTTTATTATTATTATTTTAATTATTGTTTATTATTATTATTATTATTATTATTATTATTATTATTATTATTATTATTATTATTTAGGGTTAATTCCATATATACCCAACATAAACTATAAAATGTCATATTTATCCAACTAAAAGACATAATGACATATATACCCAATTCAAACATCAAATTTATCATATTTACCTATTTTATTATAGCATTAATAAAAATTAAATCATTTCATTAGATTCCCTTTATACCCTTTATGATATATCGTCCCACTTTTGTTTACAGCCATACTCCATCTTGAACAAAATATATCACCCTATAGTTCTCCATTTTAAACAAAATCAATTACGACATAAAAAGCAGAAACAATAACCAGCGCTGGAGATTATGATTGCTACCTAAGCAACATAAAAGCTAACATCTACCAACAAATTAAATACAGTCACCAATCTTTAAAAACCAAAAAATGTATGTTAACTTTACGTCAAACCATGTGATTATTCTTCAACTCTTTTCATTCAATCTACATAATTCCCGAAACAAGTTCCGTGTATAACTCTTCTATAATGTAAACAATCAGACAATGAGACATAACACGTACAACCAACAAAACCTAACACAATACAGAATGAATTTTGGGAAAACAAATTGAATGAATAATAATATACCAATAAAAAAAGACCACATTAGGAACGAATTTGATCTTGAAACTTCATGAACAACATTTATTTGATGCTTAATGAAAAGGGTATAATAGTCAACAAACTTTTTTGTATGACTTTTAAGAGTTTTACAAATTTTACAAATAGATTAAATTAATAAGTTGGGCAAATATGATAATTTTGATGTTTAAAATGGGTATATATGACAATATGAATTTTAGTTGGGTAAATATGACATTTTATAGTTTATATTGGGTATATATGGAATTAACCCTATTATTTAATATTATAGTAATTGCTTAACTAGTTTTTTTTCTTCATCTAACAATTAATTAACTGGCTCATGTATTTAAAAAAAATGTGAATTGACGGAAATACCTTGATTGCAGGTGTTTTTTTAGCATCAACTATTGTCCGTCCCACAAGAAATAGCTACGACAACTCTCCTAACCCAGTGAAGCACCAACTAGAGTGAGTAAGAGCCAATACTTGAACTCTTGACATTTTATCCACAAAATCTCTTGAGTGAGCTTATGAGTTTTTGAGATATGGGTACCAACTATAGCTCATATACACCAGTGATACTACTGATGAGTAATCACATTCCAATTGTAAGGAATTTAAAAGGTTGTTGAGTGAGTTTCTCGACTAATGTATTAAAACTGTAGAGTTGGGACATAGGCGTTATGACTGGTGAGGACGACCGGATGAGGGTCCTCTGCTTTAGAACCGTATAATTCTTACTCAAGTGTCAAGTGTTAAGTGTGAGTGATTTGTTAGATCTCATGCTTTAATTATACTCACATAAAGATAAGACATTTGTGTATTCATATAGTTTTTGGCATAGCTTTAAGATTTTTATGCAAGCTTACATAAAATAACATTGGTTTTGGATATTCCTAAAAGGAAATTATTAGGATACCTAAAATGTGTGACTAAATTATGCCTAAATATATATGGCATGATCCTGATAGTTTGTGAAAAAGTGAGTCCTTTAGCTGCAGTCGTCCGAATGATACCACGCAGGTTTAGGCTGCAGCCATTAAGATTTCTAGGTCTCTCAAAATCTCCTCATTAATAAAATGAGTCATACATTCTAAGGATTAATTACTCATTTACTCATATTTTTAGGCATATACTTAGAGCGCTCGTTATGATAACGCATCAACGGTGTTTTGCCCCTCGTGGCAGGCGTTGATGCTGCGTTAACACACCACCCCCTCCCGGCGTTGCAATGGCGTTTGTTAGTTCACCAACGCGCATTGTAGTTTTTTTTTTTTTTTTTTAATTTGGGCATGTAACGGTTGCTTTTCAAATTCAAAATATTTTCAAAACACCCTTTTGGGGTTAACGGTTATTATTTATTTATTTTAACTTTTTGAAATTAAATTTTAAATCCTCTATAAATACAACACTATTTTACTCATTATTTTCACACTTAACTCACATAATAATTATAAACCCTATACACTATGGCTTGTCGTCTCCCTCGTTTCGTCGAAGAAATGTAACGTTATATTAAAAAACAATGTGATCAAGAAGATGCGGCTCGACAAAAAGCTATTATCGAAGTTATCAAGTTGTTTGACCTGGCAAAGGAAAAGAAAGAACGTTTGCGACAATGGTACGCGAACTGCAAAGACATTTCGCCGGAAAAACAAGCTGTGATCGATCAAATTTTGAGCGATGAAGCCAGGGAAGAGTTTGCCATTAGTAAACACGTTATGGGATTGTGTTTCACATATACAAGCCAACATTAGCAACAAAATCCGTTGGAGCTATCAGGAAAACCAAATTGTTTGTTCTGTATCATAACAAATGAATCAACTTATTGTGGGCGCATCACGTTCATCTGCTGCACCTAGATTTGTTGAGCAACCACATTATCAATCTCAGCTGACTCAAATTGGGCTAGATTATACGGATGGGGCAGTTGATGAGAATGGCTTAACTGCAAGCCAACATTATCAAATGATGTGTGACGAAGAGGTTTTACGAGAAGTTGAAGCAGAGGAAGCAAGGAAGCAACAAGAGGAGGATGAGAAAGCCAGGAAGGCAGAAGCAGAACATTTGGCTTTCATTGAAGAATTTCCTGGGTATAGGCATCTTTCGTATGATTCTGCATGCGTGGAGCATTCAGATTAAGCTATGTTTATGTATTTCGTATCGTATGTTTTTTTTTTGTTGTATTGTATCGTATTCCATATTGTATTTTATGTAATGTTTAGTTAATGTTTATGTAATGTTTTTTTTATGAATGAAATATTAGTGAAAGGTTTATTTAATGATTGAAATATTAGTTGAGGGGTTAATTTATAAGTTGTAAAATTTTTTAAAAAAGTGGGTCCTAAAAGGTGGTGGTATTTGGTGTTATAATATCGGGTATTTTTTTGTGTTATATTATTTGTTGTTGAAATGATGTGACGCTACGTGACGGAGATGTTGGTGTTATTAGGTGTTATGATAACTAGTGCTAGTGAGGCCTATCATTTTCATATTGGCAAAGTGATCAATTTTACACAATTGAATTAGATATTTATTTTGTGGACCTCAAAATCAATGAGTTGAACAAAAAAAAAAAAAAGGATGATAGATGAAGAGACTAATTAGTATCCGAGAATTACTTTGATGTAGAAGTGGGAAATGTTGAGCAAGTGCAAGATATGCTGGACAACGATTTTTTTTTTCCTGGCAACCAAGTAACACTTGTTGATTGTGCAAACTCAATCTCACAACAACAAAAAAAAGTAATCACAAAGTTAATATATAAGTTTGATGGACTACTTATTTATTGACCGTTTGTTGTAGAATGAACCTAGTTGGTCTATATGTTGGGGTTTGTTTTAGAATGAACCTGGTTGGTCTATATGTTGGGCTTGATGAAATTTCGAGTTAGGAATCATAAGGCTGAACACAGTGGTGACATGGTATTATTAAGCGTCGAACTTTCTCCGACGATCACGACGGCGACCTGATTTACTTAGCAGTGAGGACCGAGATTTTTCAATAATTAATTCAAATACTTTTAACAACAAATTTAAAATTCATTAAAAATAAATAAAAAATTACAATATATTAAAAATAATACGAAATACATAAATCCAAAATCCTAATCTGAATACTCCCCGTTCGCAGAATCATACGAGGGAGATATATAACCGGCAATTTCTCGTCTTGGCCAAAGCTTCCGGTCTAGCGGAGATTCCTCACCAAAGCTGGTAGTCGAAGTTGATGCACCTGCACCATCGTTTTTGTTCACCCGATAGCTCCAATTGATTTTGGTGTTGATGTTGTTCGTTACCATTTGAACACACCGTCACAACTTGTCAACAATCTCGTCGTCTTTGTGGGCTTCCTCCGCCTTTTCCGATCACTTTTCGTTCGGGCGTAATGTCGTTGCAACTCTTGTAGTTTTCTCTCATCTGTTGCTTCTAGCCTCGCGCTCAAAAATTCGATGACGCTTATAATAGCGTTTTTCGACCTCATCGTCGTTATTGCATTGATTTTGAACGTACACTTGCATATCTTCAATTGAATGCGGGAGACGGCAAGCCATAATAAATCTTGTGTTGAGAAGTAGTTTGAGGTTGAATTGTGTTTGAAATTGTGTGTTTAAAAGTGTGTTTGAGTTAGTATTTATAGGATGTAAAAGTGGTATAGTTTTTTTTTAATATCAAACGGTAAAAATAGTATGCATTTCATTCGGTTGGACAAACGAACTAGGTTGGCAAAATCATCACAACCAACCGACGACGACCCACGTTCCACAATGGAACAACCGATGGTTTTGGTCGGTTGACCTCTCCCCCAACCGAACCATTGTGTTTAGCCTAACAAGTGATATCAGAGTTAAGATTGAAACTAGATAACAACTCTACATCTAAAGACGGTTAATCTCATACTTAACATAAAAGTTCATATGAATTACTTCTATGATTTAAGATCATTTGAGGGGCAAAAGATTATTTACATACCAAGGGATCAATCTTCACAATCTATTTTTATTTGATCTAATGGATGAGATTAATCTCAACAATTTAAAAAACTCACTTTCATCATCTTTCTTCAAATATTAATAACTTTCAAACCGTTAATCGTTAAGCGAAAAAAAAAATATCATTGCGACGAACATTTAATTATCTTTCTATAGATAGGCACTTTGATATACTTTCGACAAATTTTTTTCCCGTATTTTCACATTTTTTTTTACGTTTTTTCGTTTTTTTACGTTACTGAAATTTGCATTAAAAATCATATATGATAAAACACTAATTTGAATATCACATGTAATATTAGTGTTATATCATATATGATATTAGTGTTATATCAAATATGATATGTAATATCACATGTGATATTAGTGTAATATCACATTGATATTAGTGTAAAATCACATATGATATACATATCATATTACATGTGATATCACATATCATATATGATTTAACACTAATATCATATGTGATATTCAAATTAGTGTTTAATCATATATGATTTTTTAATGCAAATTTCAGTAACGTAAAAAAAAACGTGAAGAAAACGATTTTTTTTCGAAAGTATATCAAGTCTGCGTCTATGGAAAGATAATTAAATGCTTTCTTCGCGGATGTAAATATTTTCACTTAACGATTAACGGTTTAAAAGATATTTAAATTATAAAAAATATGTGAAATAATAAAATGTTTTTAATATCAGCAATTGATTTCTTTTTAGATGGATGGTGGAAATGAGTTAACGGTATGTAAACAAAATTTGATATGTAAAATAACTCTCCTCTTACCTCTATATGTTATTGTGAAAACAAACTACACTTTAACAGTAAGTCTTAAATCAAAGTCATGTGATAACTATCACTAATCACTAGGCAAAAATATCTAACAAGTTTATACTGTAGTTAAACTTAAAAGCCTGAAAATTACGAATTATTTGGACTTGATTCCCGCATACTAGACCCAATGTTAAGTGGTCGTGTGTCGGTACTACCCCTGTCAGTTTCTCCTATCGGCTATCGCCAACTTGCGTACAATGTTTTTTTTACTTTGTGTGTGCTTAAATACCACAGGGTTTTAGGTACTTAACCTCTAATTATTCAATGTTTATGTTTTCGCTTAGTTTTATAATTTACTTATGCAACTTAACTTTCAAGTAGATAAAATTATCATCAATCAATAAGTTGGCAGTTGGCACTGATACCTGTAGATATAAAGAAGTTCATTGATTAAGACTTTTAGTAGCAACTCCTGCTGCGGTAGTACTTATTATTTCATTAATCCCCTTGTTCATTTGGTTATCTATTAGTACTTATTATTTCATTAGGGAGGAGGGAGTGCCTTAACCTAATACCTGCAGGAGTGTCACCTCGCTTCTATCCAATAAAAACCTTCCAACTCAAAACTACCATTACTACCTTATTTCATGGCCAGGCGGAGTGGTACACTGTCCCGAATTTTTTATTTTTATTTATTTGTTTTTTGTATTTTTGTACCTTTATCTTAATTCTTCTTCCCCTTCTTCCCTTCTTCCGTTCGCGTACGCAAAAACAAAAAACAAACACAACACACATGAATCACGGGTAGCCAATCGAGGTTGAACTCGATTTACATAGCGAACCAAGTACCTAGTTGGCGAGTGTACGTGAATGCTGGTACCGGTGCCCTACCGAGCTCCACTCCGTCCACCCTTAGATACTTGAATTCTGAATTCATCCCTAGTGCTAGCAAAGTCCAAAACGATGATTATTTTATATAGGTAGTCTTTTCTAGCTATCCAAGGCATTTCATATAAAGCTGTGTCTAATGAGTTTGCCAGTTGTGTGATAGTTTAAGGGCTGAGATATTGCGGCACCTTAAAAAACACAAGCCAGGCACCCCATAGGCATGGGGCCCGCCCGTCCGTACGCCTGCAGCCTGCAGGTACCTTTTTCTTCCTTTTTTTTATTTATTTTTTTATTTTTTATTTTTTTATTTTATTTAATTATGTAGTGTTTATTTTGTGTGGTATATTTAATTTGTGTAGTGTTTTTATATGTATAATGTATTTATTTGTGTGGTATATTTAATTTGTGTAGTGTTTTTGTATGTATAGTGTATTTATTTGTGTATTGTTTTCATTTAATTAAACAATAACATAAAACATTAAAATTAAAACATAAAAACTAATAAAATGTTTTCAATAGTCTGACAACAAATGTTTTCAATCTACATGAAAGATTATTAATGTCATCTCTACTCCTTTTTATAAACTTTTTTTATAAATTTTTTATAAATTTCTTATAAATTTTGTATAAACTTTTTTTATAAACTTTTTTTATAAACTTTTTATAAAATTTTTTTTATAAACTTTTTTTATAAACTTTTTATAAACTTTTTTTATAAATTTTTTATAAACTTTTTATAAAAAAAGTTTATAAAAAAAGTTTATTAAAAAAAGTTTATAAAAAAAGTTTATAAAAAGTTTATAAAAAAAGTTTATAAAAAAAAGTTTATATAAATAAAGTGGCGTTACTCTCTTTGTTTTTCTTTTTGTTGGCTTAGGTAATAAATTAATAAAAGACTAAATCTACAGTTGGTCCCTAAAACTTGCGGTTGTCGTGATGGAGACGGCAGGAATGCTTTTTCAGCCAGCGGTCAAACATGCTTTAAATGCAGATTAGTCCTTTGACAAGTCAACATCCGATTTTTGTTTTGTAATCGAGGGTATTTTAGTCCATACACATTTATACTTTTATAACACATTTATATTTTATCCCTTCATCTTTCATCCTCTTCATCATCTACCCAAATCATTCATCTCCCCAACATCATCATCTCCCCAACAATCATCCTGGAAAAAATCTGTTGATGAACAAAATCATAATGTGTTTAAGTAAAAACGAGTCACTGTGACTAACAGCATCCAACAAGATATTTGATGTCTTAAAATCCCGATAGATAATAGGTCTTTCGGCATCATGGAGAAAAGCAAGTCCTTTTGCAGCATCCAAAGCAATCTTCATTCTTCTGGACCAAGTCAATGTAGCACATACTCCTGTCACACATAAAATCGATAGCTTGATAAATATTTCCAAAACTGTCCACTTTTTGTACCGTTAACTTAAAGGCGTAACCAGATTCATTAAAGCATGTTCATTCCATATAAATTTTCTACAAATACTGAAAGATTTATAATGGTTTATAAACTTCAACATTAACAGGTTAATGTTTATTTGAGTACAAATCATTGAAAGATTTATAATAGTTTAGCTACCCACTGCGAAACAGGTTCTTTTCTAGGCTTCCAGATGCCATGTATTCATACACCAAAAGGCGATGATCTTCTTCACAGCAGTATCCAATAAGCTTCACAAGATTTGGGTGTTGCAGTTGTCCTAAATAATTCACTTCTGCCTGGAAAATAGATATGAACAAATACACGGTTCAAGAACTTCTACATTCGTCACGTGAAGTATAATAAACAAAGAAACAAGTTTTGAAGCACATACCAGCCATTCCCTATCACCTTGAATTCCTTCGGATCGAGCTCTTAACAACAGCTACTTGAATTTTAGCATAACCAGGTCTTACATTCTCATCTATAACTCCTTTATAAACAACGCCAAAACCACCCTCACCTAAAACCTGATCCGGCCTAAACAATTTGGTGGCAATTCGCATCTCATCATATGTGAAGATATCAAGATTGCTATATCCAGGATTTTTCCTAAGATCTTTAACATCTTTGGTGATCACTACTATACTACTAGGACTTTTTATAATAGGTGAATCCAAAACACTCTGTTTCGGTGGAATCTTCAAGGCGTCTTTAGTTGTATATGGTTGGTTTTCACCTGAAATTTTCAATTTTTAATCTTCAATTAATAACTGCAGTCACATTAAATGCAAAAATGGTGCTAAAGCCTCTATGTAAGGAACACTAACCAAAACATAATTTTGAACTTGTCTAAAATAACCACATAATTAAACTCAGTTACAACTTCCATATTGAGCATTGTTGTTTTCTAGACTATACCCTCTTTAAAGTTAGCATTGCGCGCGTAAAATAAAGTTACTTTACCTGCTGCTATTTATTATCAATAACAAGAAACACAAAATTAATTTTCTTTACCAATAACAGTAACGTATAAAACCTTGTGGATACTAAGCTTAGCAGCAATTAGTATAAATGAAGGTATGCTGCTATTTCTGATCAATAAACAGGTAATATATCTTACTCTTTTAAGCAATTAACCCTTAGATTCATCCCTAACCAAACGTATATTTGAAACTTTTTATTAATCACACCAATAAAAAGGCGAATAAAAAATTTATTCATCCCTAACCAAATGCCTATATTCGCAAACCACATCATGGACTTATGTTAACATCTCCACAAAAGGCCCGGTTAGTTGCATCAACTATACTCTCTTTTAACTTATACTACAAATTACTACTGAAAACAACATCATACAAAACAACGCAATTTTAGTATGGCAACATTTGGCGATAAAACTTGAATACTTAAAACATAATGATCACCTAAGTTTATAAATCACTAAAACAACACTTCACAAAATTAAATAACATAATCAAATCTAACAATCTACTTAGCAAATGCACATACAAAACATAACAAAAACCAACAATCCAACACAAAATCTTATAAAAAAATATATATATAATGTGCAGATGTTCATCAACAGATTTTTTCCAAGATGATTGTTAGGGAGATGATGATGTTGGGGAGATGAATGATTTGGGTAGATGATGAAGAGGATGAAAGATGAAGGGGTAAAATATAAATGTGTTATAAAAGTAAAAATGTGTATGGACTAAAAATACTACAAAATAAAAATCAGTAGTTGACTTTTGAGGGCATATGTGAGAATGAACATTGAAAAAGGGACCCCGATGAAAAACAATTCGTCCCATCATGATGCGTCGTGCCAAGTTTAGGGACCAACCGTGTATTTTAGTCTTAATAAAATATAGATGGGACCTATGTCCTTTCTTTTTTTAATTACCACAAGGACGAGTTACATGCAAACACAGTGATAAATTTTTGTCTTATTCAACAAGAGGTGTCAGTTGGGATTAATAAATGGGGTAGGGTACCGGTGACGTAGGAGAGATAAAACACACACACCCCCTATATTAAATATAGGGGGTGCCTCGGTAACACGACCCTAGTTTAATCAATGTGTGACGGAAATTGTCCAACCAGGTGTAGCGGGTTACAGACTCAAAAAAGTTCATGCCGTGGACTATTCCTCATTTACGAAACATCAATTCTGTTTCATCATTCAAACTATTTGGACTGTTCCTTATCTATGTTCGGTTATACTTAATTGTGGGAACCATTCATTTCAAGATTCAGCAACTAAACATCTCATCCTATGGATCATCTTTTATACTCCTACCTTAAAAAGAAACATACATATACTCACAATAAGCACATTCACACGACAAACCACTAGTCGGCAGAAACAGGCTGGCACAACCCAACTTGCGCAAACAAACATGTCAAACAGAAACTGTTTCACACCAATTTATACATTGAACCTTAAAACATAAGAAGCTATGGAAAAACTTATATTCTCATATTAGGGAACATGAATCGGCAGCTTCTGACTCAAGCCAAATGCTAGGAAGAACTCCCAATAAAGGAGGGCTGATTGGTTTAATGGTTTCAAGTGGTGTATGAAATATAGTCCATGTGGGAGAAGTTAAATAAATTCAAAGCTTGTTTAGTGGCAAAGGTGTAAACAGTTGGACAAAAACACAAGTACTCCATTTTCATGTCAAATTTGCTTTGTAGCGAGTTAGATAACTTTGATATGCTTGTTTTCTCTTCTGTTATCTTAAGGTAACTTATCTACAATTGAGCCGAATAACTTTGTCAAACTACTCGGACTTTCTCAAATATTTTGTGTGTGTATACAGTTAGTATGTTGTGTATTTTTTTTATGGCTAACCATGTTGTGCATCTCTTTAGAACATGCTACTACAGATGTTCCCTCTTTTAATTTATGTGAGTAAGTGATACTCTACACTCAAAGTAGAAACTATAACCTGTTAATTGTGGATACATACAGATGTCACACCATCTTGTAGTCATTGTTGTTTAGCGTTAACATGCTCTTGTTTTTTAGTAACTTTCATCCGGGGCAGCTAGTGGCTATGGTGTCTCAGGGATAGGAAAAGAGGACTTAGTGGTGGAATACATTCTCTACCTCTATTAGATCCAGTTTCATTAACTTGTGGTGATATACATCCTCTTCCAGTCTTCCTCTATCAGATCTAGGTGCAATGAACCGTGGTGGGACCATAGGACTGATCTTGCTGCAAATGGTCTAGGCATTCTAATTGATCGTCATTCGCCAGTTGACATGATTGAATAGACCTGGACGTGACATATTGCCACTTCCTGTGGGCCAATAGTAAAAGAAGTATAGCATAAAATGATGCAGGAATAAGCCATGCGAATGAAAAAGATAAAAATTTAACAGCTCAACCGCTGATGCTGAGAACAATTCCACTAAATCTTTTTGATTCAACATGTCTTCAAGGTAACCAACATGTCTTCAATATTTGTTTGATTCAAGCCTCTACTTTGGGCCTCTTGTTCTCGTCACCTTGTTACTAACGTATAAGCCAAGAGGTTCATATGATACTTGTCTGTGTTGAACATGCATGCTAGCAGAATGAATTTGTGAAATTATCTGGCAAATATAACTATGAGAAACGAAGTGCTCTTGATTAACCATCATAACTAGAACACTGACTTTACATGGATATATTCGTTATCTCCCCAAATTATTACAAACTTTGACATTGTCTGTGGCTTTAAACAAGTTATAAGATGGATGAACATGATCCTGACTCTGGAAGTCTGAGGCTGCATTTCTCAAAGACGAAGCCAGGATTCTTTGCTCGGGTGGGCCGATACAAAAATAGAAGATCAAGAAAATAAATACATTAATCGTGAAACCTTATTACTAACATGTATTTATATCTAAGAGTATAATAACCATTGATTTTTATAAATTACGCTTTAGTCGATATAACTTGTTGATCATAATGTTAAGAATTGATGTTAACAATAGTATAAACTTAAGTAGTACAAGTTTGAAACCTTAACCAACCATAACTTTCAATACACAAGTAAAAAATAGTGATATAAGGCTGGTCCCAATCGTACCCCCAACATCGGTTGGGCAACGAAAAAACACACCCTCAACCGACGTTGACATCAGGCGTGTGGGTTGTGGTGCTCGGTTGCCACATCGGTCATAGTGGCCAAATTGGGGACATCGAGCTACTTTACGAGGGATTATTGCCCACAATTTCAACCAAATTTGCGTTTGGGCTAAATTCAAAATACTTTTAAAATTTTGACCGGTTTGGTCATTTAAACAAAAAAAATAAAAAATTAAAAAACTTTTTTTAAACAATTTTACTTACATAAACTCACCTCAAACACAATTCACCTCACCATTTCTCATCTATATTCATTTGAATCTAATTCATCCAA